>JAVXUP010000753.1:0-356052 GCA_033070095.1 Escallonia herrerae
GAGTTGGCTATTCGGGTGGCAGACGGGGCGTTTACGACACCGTGGGGTGGTCCGTCGATGGGAGAGGAGCCATGGCTACCATCACCGTATCTACGCAAGCCGAGTTGGGAGGAGGCACCTGTGATGTCACCGAGGTATGTACCAGCATTGTTGATCGAGAGAGAGGACATACCTTGGTCGCCTGTGGCGTTCAAGGGCCATAGCACGATGCCGATAGGGTGGGACTTTTGGTGCGAGCATATGGTGGAGACGCCGAGGAGGGCGCAGGTGTTGCAGGCACTGGGGTTGCTGCCAGCGATCGACATTACGGCGAGGGGACTGGAGTTGTATAGGGACACACCAGGGATGGCCCGATTGCTGGCGAGATGGAGCACACAGTCGCATACGTTCGTGACCGAGTTCGGAGAGATCGGGCCGACGTTACTCGATGTGCTGATGTTGACAGGGCTGCCGATACACGGGGAGGTGGACGCACGGGTGTCCCGGTTGAGTGGGGAGGAGCGGCTGTTGCAGACACAGCTTCTAGACATCCTGGCTGAGACGAAGAAGCACCGGAAGGGGACGTACGGGGGGTGGCTTCGCCAGTTCTATGGTACGCCGCAGGCGAGGACAGGCCAGAGGTTGGGCAATGCCGCCCATTTCGTGATGGGGCCGTATTACGGCAATGATCGATACGAGTTGGTGGCATTCTTGGCTATGTTCCTGTCGAGGTAAGCTTTCGTACTGTCATGAGATTGTACGCGTGGATATGTGTTGTGTCATGCTTGCCCTGTAGAACGTCAAACTGATATATATATATATATATATATATATATATATATATATATATATATATATATATATATGTTGTCTGTCGGTGCTTGCAGGTTTGTATTTGAGGGTACCCCTGAGGATGGTATTTCCCCGAGGGTATTTCCCTTGGCTATTCGGATGGCGCAGGGCAGGCGGGTCGGGCTGGCTCCGGTGTATTTGGGCACATTATATTCGTGGCTAGATCAGTTCGTGAATGACGTGAAGCGGTCACATGGGCGGTATCAGGTGGCGACGTACGTGGACTGGATATTTCTCTTATCTGTACGAGTGCTTTCCGGATTACCGGCCAGACGGATACCCACTCGCACATCCGTCACCGACGATGGGGACAGTGACTCGGCCAGGCAGATCACGGCAGGTGGCGTTGTGGTGCAGCGGTTCGCGGGCTTTTGCTTGGGCAGGCATCAGGAGGCCGGGGTGTCCGTTGGCGCAGATCCTAGACAAACGTGAGGCGTGCGAGCGGCGGCCCTACATGAAGATGCATGCGTCATATGGTATACCGCCATGGCTGCACGTGCAGGAGGTGACGACAGACCTCAGCAGGAGAGGAGACTTAGTGCCGGGACAGCTGGCGCTATTGGTTGCGTATTTTCCCGGTTGGCTCCCGGTGTTGACAGATGATGGCGGGAAGCCCGCCGAGTGCTGTTACTACGTGGCGAGGTATAGCCCAGACCGTCTGTCGCTGGCGTTCGGGTATGACTTAGAGCCCCCATGCGGGTACGACAGCCCTTGGAGTGTGACGACGGCTTTTGGGTATACACGATATGACAGAGCCCGAGAGTGGCCGGTGCCGACGACAGAGTGGAGGCAGCCAGGGACAGAGGTGGCAGGGGCAGTGACAGCGGACTATGCACATTGGTGGGAGCGGCTGCGAGGGAGCTGGGCGGGATGGTTGGCACAACCGTCAGGCACACGTCGGCAGGTAGACGTGTTTGCATGCGACCGAGCCTTGAGTCTGATATCGGCCACAGTCGCGAGGCAGTCGGGGATGCCGTCACTAGTGACCGGGAGCTCTGTTCCGAGCTCGGAGAGAGAGGCGGAGGAGGATGCCGGTGAGCCGGGGGATGCTGCCCCAGAGGAGGACCGCGGGGAGGAGCCAATTGCGGAGGTGCCGAGGGTGCCGGGGGCCGGCAAGGGTCCCCTATCGGCATTGCGAGTGGGGATGATGGAGACAGCGCGTCAGGCTAGTGCCGGTACATCAGCCCCACACATATCAGGGGCGAAGAGGCCGCGTGACGTATCAGAGGAGCCAGACTCTGAGGTTTGCTTCTGTCGCTTCTTTTGTATTATGAATATGGTTCGCATATTGATTATAGATTACGAACTGACAGCTGTTTTGCCAGGGGGATGAGGAAGAGGCGGTCGAGGAGGGCAGTGAAGCGGAGACCGATGTTGAGGTAGAGGAGGCTGTAGGAGCCGGGGCTGGCGGATCAGCTGATGATGAGGAGACTGAGGGAGTCGAGACGTCAGTGGCCGGGGTGACGAGGAGGGTAAGTCCATTGCCTGTAGCCGAGGAGACGGTGGAGGCCCTATACGGCGGAGCGGTGAGTGATACTGTGATGTTCGATGTTGGTGAGGACTGGTGGACAGGCATGGAGACCGAGGTTGTAGGAGGTGATGGTGGGAATACGGTGGTGCCTGAGCCTGTTGTCGCAGCCCTGGTTCATGAGCAGGAGGCACCGGTTCAGGCTGTGGTGGCGCGACGGCACGACGTATTGTCAGGGTCTGCAGTTGAGGCTAGTGCTACTTTACTGGCGATGCATTCAGCCATTATTGGTGCGCAGACGGCTGGTGGAGTGCAAGAGATTCCTGCAGCGGGTGGCAGTGGCGCGCAGCCAGAGAGATGAGTAGAGGGTCGTCGAGTGGACAGGTGGATATGGCGACTTGGGAGGGCCTCCAATTACCGGCCGAGACGGTGCGCCGGTTGGAGCTGGTGAAGGCAGCGTTCCCGCAGACATTCGAGAGGGTGACGATAGAGAACCCAGTATTACGGATGTGGGTATCTGCGGGGTTTATGGAGTGGTTGCTGCCGTTTGCTAGCGTGCCACCGGCGGGTTGGACTGCAGAGTTCGTTGCTCGGTCGCTTTTGGAGTTCGCCGTTCACATCACTAGGCATGCAGCTGGACTGGCTGGCAGATTTCTTCAGGTCGAGGAATGGCAGCCGTGAGATGGATGAGAGGCGTGCGGTCGTGGACATGCAGGAGATGTTGCTGGAGCGGCGCCGTACAGGGTTGGAGGCAGAGCGGTCAGAGATTGCTGCAGAGTTGGCCGGGATTGACATGCAGGTAGCAGATATAGAGAGACAGCTTGTTGACTTGCAGAGGAAGCTGGCCGATCTACAGAGGGGGTGAGGTGGATGGTCGAGAGTCAGAGCGGTTGAGGCGGCAGGCCGAGTTTGATACTGTATGGTCAGAGCTACAGGCGAAGCGACAGGCAGTTCAGGCATTCAGCTCCCACCCAGTTGCGTCATTGTTTTCTAGGCTTCCATAGTTTATATTTTACTTTGCCGTAGTTGTAGCGCCCGATGATGGTGAGTAAACGTTTGATGTAAATGTATGTCTACTTGATGATATGAGTAGTGTAGTTATGTTATCCAAGCTTGATCTTGGCTGTTCATATTGTGCTTGGTTGCCTTCGCCGTGTTTGAACGTCTTGTGTCTGTAGGTTGCCTATGACTGTTGGTTGCCTGTGAATGCTCTCCCTTTCCCGCCCGTAGAAAGCGACTTAGGAAGCATAGGTTGAAAATAAGTGTTGGCTAAACAGAAGCTGAGGTAACAGAATGACTTTGTATTAATAAGACGTGGGGCAGACTGCCATTACATGAGTAGCGTATAATCTTGTAAAGATCAATAAAAATTACAAGTCTGTAATGATGCATATACAAAAATGCTATGAGAGCGAGTACTATGATGTGGGCGTATAGGGCCGTGGGAACGTTGCCTCGACTAATTATGCATAATACTTCTTCAAGTAGCGGCCGTTGACAGGGGCCGTGATCTGACCGTCGTCGGGGTTGAGCAGGAGGTATGAGCCATTAGTGCGGGCTTCGTGCACCGTAAAAGGGCCTTCCCAGTTTGGCTTGAATTTGGGAGCCGACATGTTGGCTCGTACATGTTTGGCGGCTTGAAGAACAAGGTCGCCTTCGAGAAAGGAGTGTGACTTGACGGTCTTCCCATACGCTTTCGTGAGCTGCTCATGATATTTCTTCATGCGTCGCAGGGCTGTGGCTCGTCGTTCGTCGAGGCCGTCAAGTGTCGCCAGTCTGATTGTTTCATCTCCGAGATCGCTGTTTAGAGAAAGTCGTGCCGACGGCACCGCGATCTCGGCCAGTATCACACACTCATCCCCGTAAACGAGAGAAAAGGGCATGGCCTTCGTTGCTGTGTGTTGGGACGTTCTGTAGGCCCAAAGTGCCAGATTTAGTTGTTCGGACCATGACCCGTTGGTGCTATGAACCATTCGTGATAATACGGGAGCAAAGTCTTGTTGGAAGCTTCAGCTTGACCATTACCTTGCAGGTAATAGGGAGTTGATGTGGTATGGTTGATGTTGTATCCTTCCATGAGAGCTTGAACCTCTCGATTAATGAACGGCGTGCCATTGTCGGATATGATACATCGTGGGATGCCGAAGCGACAGATGACGTCACGTAAGAAGTTGGAAACGGTGCCTCCCGTGGCTCTCCGCAGAGGTACGACTTTGACCCATTTCATAAAGCGTTCAGTAGCAACCATAATCCATGAGTGACGTCTGGATGGTGGGTGGGTGGGACCGATGAGGTCGAGGGCCCAAGAGTAATGGCCACAGGGCTAAGATCATGCGCAGGTCAGATGCTGGCGTGTGCATTCTGTCGGCGTGCCGCTGGCAAGGTTGGTAATGTCGGACATGAGAGATGGAATCGGATTCCATAGTCGGCCAATAATACCCCAACCTCAGCAATTCTGCATACAGCTTCTGGGAGCTTTGATGCTCACCGCAATCACCGTTGTGTACTTCGTTAATCACTTTGACTACTTGTGCACCCTGCAAGCATCGCAGGGTGTGCCCCAAAAAACCCTTGTAAAATAACTCGCCTTTCGTCATGAAATACTTGACGGACTTGCGCTTGATAGATCGTGCCGAGCTGCGGTCAGGTGGTAGAACCCCGTGGGACAAGTACTGGATGAAAGGCTGGCGCCAGTCACCTTCGACGTCAATGACAAGAGCTTCTGCATTGTCAGACGCATACAAGCACTCGGAACAGTCCCTTTGTACGTGTGAGGCATCCTTGGCCATGGATGGCCAATAGAGGCCCATACGCTGGAGGCGACGGTATAGAGGGGGACCGTCAAGGTCACAACACTTTCGATGGCCAAGCTGTAATTTGTGTTTTCCTTCTTCCGGGGCCAAACATCTGGCTAGAGTGCCTCCGGGACATCGCCTATACAAGACATCTCCCATCATCAAAAAGTCTGTAAGGGTAGAGGCATGAGTAAGAGATGGCGCTTTAAGTTGGTCGATAATCAGTTGCCTCCAATCATCTGCAATAATGTCCTTCGGGACTAGGTTCAATGTTGTGCATGGTTCCAATCTCTTGATGATGGTTAGCATTCGCTGTTCACCATCAACCTCCATCTTTGACGCGATCGTGGCCAAGCTGTCCGCATGTCTATTGTGGCACCTATGGTGATGTTCATATTGGACATAGCCATGTCTTCCTTCTAAGTGTTGTACCAAGGCTCGATAAGGTGCCAAGGCTGGCTCCTTAACCGCGAATTCTCCATCAGCCTGTTTCATGATCAACTTAGAATCTCCCTTCACACATAAGGCTCTAGCCCCCATACTGATGGCGAGCATGAGACCAATGATAAATGCCTCATACTCGGCTTCATTGTTAGAGACCGGGAAGGCAAGCCTGAAGGAGAGGGAGGTGGTGATGAGGTATGGGCTTCGGAGGACTATGCCAGCATCTCCCTGTCGAAGGGGCCCTTCGGCACCCTTGCTGGTGGCCGAGATGTCAAACTTAAGTGTCCACAGGTTGTCTATGTCAGTGATCAGGGCGGTCTCCTCGCCCGGTAATTGAACCAAGGTCGACTCGTAGTGTTGACGTGGAAAGAAGGCCAAGAGATCTGTAACGGCTTGACTCCGCAGGGCAGTGGGATTTGTTATAGATAGACCGAACTGGGCCAAGAGCAACAGCCAACGGGCGAGGCAGCCAGACAAGGCAGGGCGTGTAAGCATGTACCGGAGCGGATCAGCCTTGGTGACGAGTGTGATCTGGTGCGCCAAAAAGTAGTGTCTAAATTTCTGCGAAGCATACACCAAGGCCAGACAGTGTTTCTCGAGCTCGGAGTAGTTGGCTTCAGGTCCCCTAATTATTCTACTGAGGTAGTAAACAGACGCTCCACGCCTTCTACCTCTTGGGCAAGCAAAGCTCCGATGGATCTGGGTGTGGAGGTCAAGTAGAGTAGGAGTGGGATGCCTCGCTGTGGTACGACCATGGTTTGCGGTGACATGAGGACCGCCTTAATTTGTTCAAATGCTTGCTGTTGGGACGCACCCCAACTCCATGGTGCGCTTTTGCGCGTCAAGTGCTGAAATGGCATGATAAGCTCGACCAATGCGGGTATGAAGCGTCGGAGGTAAGAGACCTTGCCGAGGAAGCTCTTTAGTTGCTTTGTGTTCTTGGGTGGTGGCATTTCTTGAATGGAGGCAGCTTTGGAAGGGTCAACGTTGATGCCCTGTCGACTGACCAAGAAGTCGAGGAACTTGCCAGAGGAGACGCCGAAAGCACACTTTAATGGATTCATCCGCATGTTATATTGGCCTCAACGATCAAAGATTGCTCGAAGGTCAGTGAGGTGATCACTTTCCTTCTTGGATTTAATAATAAGATCGTCGACGTAGTCTTCCATACTGCGGTGTATCATGTCATGGAAGATTGTTGTCATTGCCCTTTGATACGTAGCACCGGCATTCTTGAGACCGAAAGGCATAACTTTCCAACAAAAGTTACCCAAAGGAGTGCGGAAGGCTGTCTTGGCGCTGTCGTCGGGGTTCATGCAAATTTGATTATAACCTGCGAACCCATCCATGAACGATAAGGTTTCATATCCAGCGGCGGCCTCCATAAGCATGTCGATATTGGGTAACGAAAACTCGTCTTTGGGGCACGCCTTGTTTAAGTCCCAAAAGTCAATGCAAACACGGACTTGGCCATTCTTCTTTTGTACAGAGATGACATTAGCCAGCCAAATGGGGTGAGTGATAGGTTCGATGAAGCCTGCCTACAGAAGACGTTCAATCTCTTGTTTGATCTTCAAATCAAGCTCTGGGCGAAATGTCCGTGGGTATTGTCATACAGGGATGGATCCAGTGGAAATGTTGAGATAGCGTGTGACTAAGGCAAGATCCAGTTCGGCATCTCATTGTAACTCCATGCCAAGACATCGCGATATTCGCGCAGGAGGGAAACCAATTCCTTCCTTCAGCCGGGGGAGTTTTGTGCCGATGTAAGTGTGCCACGGTTCTTTGCCTGGGTCGGCCAAGTTGATTTCTTCAAGATCTTCGGCCTGTGGTTGAGGGCCGTCTTCATAGCAAGGTGGTGCCGCATCGGGAGTGAGGTCAGGGTCTGGCGGGCAATGCTCGGCAGTGCAGCACCAGTCAGTTTTCATAAGCGGGTCGGGATCGAGGGGGTCAGATGAGGGACCATCTGGAGCCCCCGCGCACCATCATAACTGGTAAATCACTTTACTGTCCCTGACGACGGGTTGAAAGGTTGGCTCGGGCTTGTGCTTTTTAGATTTGGGGGATGTAAGAGGAGAGTTGACTGCGGCAGCAGGCGGGGGCGCCGAGGTTGATCCCTTGTTCTTGTTGCTTTTCTTGGTCTTGGATTTGGGAGGCTTGTTTTCGTACAGCTCATCCCAAGTTGGCAACTTGGTGGAATGTATATGAGTAGCATTCTCACCATCCTCGGCAAAGTCAGTGGAGAAGGAGTCCTCGGCGAAGTAAGATTCTGCACATTCGAAGGGGAACTTGGTTGCAGGGATTGTCATCGCTACCTCATGCCCCACAGGACCGGCCAGCAGTTTCACACACTGGTGGTATGTTGAGGGAACGGCCTTGTTAACATGGATCCATGGTCGCCCGAGTAGAAGGTGGAAGGCAGACTCGATGTCTATTACGTGAAAAGTAATGTCGCGACGAACAGTTTCGACCGTGAGGTCGACAGTGATGTGGTCAAGTGTCGACTAGGGACCCTGTCCAAAGTCAGTGATTTTGACGGGGTCGCGGATGATTTTTCTTGGGGGAATTCCGGCCTGTTATAAGGTGATGAGAGGTATGATGTTGATCGAGGCGCCGCAGTCTACCAAGGCACGACGGAAGCCCGTGCCATTAACAGTACATTCTAAAAATAGGGGCCGATTATGATGCTCAACCGGTGGTGAGTCTTCGTCTGAGAAGACTAAGGCCGTGGAAGGGATGTGACGCGATTCAGCCTGAGCAGAAAAGTATTCGGGACCGAGGCCAGTGGTGACCTTGATCAGGCAATTGGAAAGGTAAGTCCGAGCGACGGGTGAAAACCCTATTTCATCAAAAAAAAACTTTTGATCTTTCTCACCTGTCCAAAGGAAGGCATCGGCTGATTAGCTGGAGGAGGCACCGCCGTTGGTATGGGCTCTGCTGGGACTTCGGGGATTGCAGGCTCGACGTGGTCAGTGACAGCCGTGAGGACCTGGTGCTCCCTATTGTTGCTGCGATGCGGGGGTAGGGATCCTTGCGTACATCGTTGTTCTTCCGTAGCTACAGGTCGCCTGACGCAACCTTCCTTGCAAAGATAGTTCGCAACGCATTGCAGTTTCTGAGAGAATGGCCGAGGGCTTGATGGAAAGAACAGTAGTTGGGTCGGGTTTTTTCTTCGTCCGTGATATTAGTCCGCATTGGTGGTAGTTGGAAATTCTTGTCATGTGCCACCCATTCCGCCAAGAGTTCCTTCACTGTATTCAGATCACATGGATAGTCGGGTGCCCCTGTTGCCTCTGCTTGTCAGAGCCTTGGTCCCCATTTGGAAATTGACGCTGGAAGCCTACGTAGTTGTTGCTGCTGTTGTTGTTGTTGGTGTTGTTGTTGCTACGCCGAGTGATGGGTGTGTCTGTCGAGGCCAATAATGTATTTTGCGGTCGAGGCTTCCATGACTTGACAGGACCAACCGTCTCGTAAGTTCGTCAGGCTGTTTCCTTAATGTGTCCCCATGACCTCAACTGTAGATTCTCGATGTGCACTCGATAGATGTCAATCATATTTTTGATGCATATGGGAACCAACATTTCGTCTTTGCTGAAATCCGTGCACTCAAGGTATTTGAGATGGAAACGGTGCACGTATGTATTCAAGTCTTCTCCTTGATTCTGGCGAATGCAAGCAATATCAACAATAGTCACGTGCTCAGTCTCGTAATGGAACTTGTCTAAAAATAGCTGGACTATGTCTTTCTAGGTGTGGACGGTCCCTGCGGGGATCTGGTGATACCAAGTGTAAGCCAAGCCTGTAAGGGATTTGTGGAATTCTCTCAACTTTAAGCCGTCTCATGTACCATACTGCTCCAAGGAGCCTGCGAACCTTGTCAAGTGCTCACGGGCGTTGCCCTCACGTCCGTTGAAGGGCACAAAGTTTGGTTGCTTGTACTTGAGGGGGTAGGGTGTGATGGTGATATCATTGGCGTCGGGGCGTGTCCTGTCAACCGTGTTGAAGAGTTTGGTTCGGAATTCCTCGACAGGCGATGGACAAGGGCTCCAGGTCTGACCGAGTGACATAGTTGGAGGATGGTGCTTCATTGTCGGTCAAGGGGTGATGACTGCCTGGGGTATCGCAAGCCCCCGAGCCCCCAGACGGCGCAGCTTGATGAACGGGAACATGGGAGGGTTGGTATAGTACAGGAGGTGGCAAGGGCAGCTGCGCAGGGGCATGTGTGGGTTGGAGAGACATGCCCATTGCTTGGCCGACGGTCTTGCTCAGGTGGATAAGGATTAGGTTCCATCTCAATGGAGTCATGAGTTTCAGATGAACCTCGTGTTGGCATGGGCTGGGGGACCGTGACAGGGTGAATCTGTTGCAGTACGGGTCCAAGGTCTGCCTGAGGTCTTCGTGATGGCCTGACAGAACGCAGCACATCAGCCACAGGAGGCAAAGATGTCGCAAGTCCTACCGCCAAAGGTCTAGATGATTGTGGCGGCGATGGTCGCGGCACTAGGGCCTGAGCGGCGTCAAGAGCCAACTTAAGTCCATGGGGTTGGACATGTGCAAGGGTTTGTTGGGGGAGCATCGCCTGCATGGATTTTTGCATTTCCATGATGACTGTCATAAGAGTGGCCTGCGAGTTCTGAAGGTTGGCTATAGCGGGCGTGAACTGTTGGATGGCTGCATTGACTGTAACTTGTATGTCAGGCGCGACGGCTAGTGGCTGGTCTTGGGGGCGCATGGCACTAGTCCCTTCTTGTTCACCGGGTTGATGCTCCTCTTGCACAGTGCGGATGAGGCCTTGGCTGGTAGTCCTCGTAACTCTTCATCGTGGAGGCATGGTGCCTAAGTATAGCGTACGGGCAGACTGTAGTACGATGCTCACCTTCCCAGCAGAGTCGCCAAAATGATGCCAGGGAATGTGGGTTCGTGCCTACGTGGAGGTGCCACAAAGGCTGTAGTCCGAGTCAGCTTCCAAGTGTGCAAAATGAGAGACAACAAGGACAGAGTAAGGGCTGAGGGCAAGGCTCCCCAGACAGGCCGCTAGGGCTGGCTGTGCTGCACAGAAAAGGCAAAGGCGAATAGAGCCGGTGACCGATAGTCCAAGCTAAGGTCAACTTAAGGGTGCAGCATCAAGAGTCTGATGTCATGTGTCCGAATGTATCTCTCTCTAGAAGTCTAGAGAGAATGAGTTTTAGAGAGAGAAAGTGAAAAATTACAAATGAGAGAGTTCCTCTTTAAATGAAATCCAAGGTCCCCTATTTATATGGAAAAGTGTGCCGGTGTCATCAATGTGTCACCAGCTAACACGTGTCACCCCTGGGAGTGACACGACACTAGGGGGTCCATAAATACCAGTTCTCCTTTGGACTGCCAATTTTCGAATTTGCACTGCCTTGCCCCACACAACATCTCTCTACCTGTCTGAGAAGACTGAAAACACCATGACGGCGTGATCAGAGAAAGCCCATTGCCCCAGCCACCGGTCCAGGCCCTTACTGAATCCCACAGGCCTGGCAGCGGTGGGGAAGACCCGATGCCCAGCTGCCAGGTGGACTAGGTGGCATGCCCTTCCGAAGACCTACTCCCATCTCGGAGTGACCCGGGGGTCATAGTCCTTAGGGGTGCTGATGCGAGCCCCCAGTGCCAGAGCACGTAGGCCAGTTACGCAGGCACCCTGGTGGAGATAGTGTTCCGAAAGAGTTGCCTATCCCGCTACGAAGGGTCCTCGCACTAGAGCACTACGAACGGAGCCCCCCGAAATGAAGACATTGATGGCTTCAAGGTTGTGAGCCCATCATGTGGCGGTGATGACTATAAGGTTGAGAGACCATCCCACTGCGAGGGCCGGAGCCCCCCTGTGATTGTGACGGTGATGGCTTCAAGGTTGTGAGCCCATCCCGTGGTGATGATGACTATAAGGTTGAGAGTCCATCCCACTGCGAGGGCCGGAGCCCCCCTGTGATTGTGACGGCGATGGCTTCAAGGTTGTGAGCCCATCCCATGGCGACGATGACTATAAGGTTGAGAGTCCATCCCGCTGCGAGGGCCAGAGCCCCCCTGTGATTGTGACGGTGATGGCTTCAAGGTTGTGAGCCCATCCCGTGGTGGCGATAACTATAAAGTTGAGAGTCCATCTTGTTGCAAGGGCCGGAGCCCTCCTGTGATTGTGACGGTGATGGCTTCAAGGTTGTGAGCCCATCCCGTGGTGGCGATGACTATAAAGTTGAGAGTCCATCCCGTTACGAGGGCCGGAGCCCTCCTGTGATTGTGACGGTGATGGCTTCAAGGTTGTGAGCCCATCCTGTGGCGGCGATGACTATAAGGTTGAGAGTCCATCCCACTACGAGGGCCGGAGCCCCCATGTGATTGTGACGGCGATGGCTTCAAGGTTGTGAGCCCATCCCGTGACGGCGATGACTATAAGGTTGAGAGTCCATCCCGCTACGAGGGCTGGAGCCCCCATGTGATTGTGACGGCGATGGCTTCAAGGTTGTGAGCCCATCCCGTGGCGGCGATGACTATAAGGTTGAGAGTCCATCCCGCTGCGAGGGGTCCTCGTGCCGAAGCACTACGAACGGAGCCCCAGTGATACTGCACACTCCAGAGAGTGGGTCGAAACATGTTCCACGTCCATGGCAGGGGCGCATGGTGTGGTAAATAAGTGTGATGCCCGGAGGCCTGTATCATGATTGTGGCGCATGGGCGCAGCGACGAACGTCGCGGGACCATACCTGGTGCCAGGGCACATGTCATAAACGTGGCGCATGGGCCTGGTGAAGTGAGTGGCGCCAAAGGCACCGTAGAGTGATAGAGAGCCTGGGGGCACGGCTGTATCAGCGGTGTGGCGCAAGGGCACGACGGAGTGATGTCCGGGCGATGGGGGTCGTGGAGTTACTTATGGGCGATAGGGGTTGTGGAGACGGCATATGGGAGATGAGTCGCGAAGACGGCGCGCGGGCGACGGTCATTGCCGCGACGATATACGGGCAACAAAGGGCGCCGTGCCATCGCATTGATGAGTGAGCGTTAGGGACCATTGTTCGTGAATGAGAAGCCAAAAAAGGAGCGTCGAAAGCCCCCGGGACCAGGGCGGCCGACCTCCCCTTAAAGGAGGTGGCCGACCCCCCCCCCCCCTTCAGAGGGTGTGGCCGACCCCTCTTTGAGGAGGGTGGCCGACCCCCCTTTAAGGGAGGTGGCCGACCCCCTTAGGGGAAGGTATGCCGCGGTTCTTCTTGTAGATTTTCTAAGTGTTGGTGTCGTCGATTTAGTCGCATTGGCAATAGAATAAGTTTAGTCGCACAGAAAGTCAACAAAAACAATGCACGTTACTTGCGCGTGCGTGTATGTTTTGACCGGTTTGACAGCGTTGAAAAATTGACCGTTGACTGGGTGACATGTCGACAGCGGTAAAAAGTTGACCGTTGAATAGGTGACATGTCATGCGAAAAATGGGACCTCTTGTGGGCCCTTGGGTGTGACCAGATTAGGTTGGCAACACAAAGTGTTACTTTGTAATGAGTATCTTTGAACAGGTATTAAGGGTTTTTATGCATGCATGCATTTGAAAGTTGGTAACATATGCAACCATATTTCTGAAATTTTAAAATTTTGGAAAAATAGAATCATACGTTAATTTGCAAGAACATGCCATGACCAAAATGATTCAATTTCAAATTCGTTGACAATGAGTTGTAAGTAAATCGTTGTCAATGGACACTACAAAATAACAACAAATTTTCCTCATATGGGCAGCCTACGTACTCATATTTCTCGGTGAAATACGGAGTTCATCCGCGGAATTGATATTGTGTCACCTGTGATTTTGATGGGGGTTACGGTTTAGTTAGGATTAGAGTTGTATATAAGCTTATCAGCGTTAATTAGGGATGTATTAGGGTTTAATTAGGATAATTAAGGTAATTAGGGTTTAAATAGGTTAATTAGGGTTTATCAAGGCTGAGAAGTAGGGTTAATTAGGGTTTATCAAGGCTAATTAGGATTTAATTAGGTTAATTATGGTCAATTAGGGTTTATCGGAGCTAATTAGGGTTAATTTGGGTAATTAGGATTTCATTAGATTGATTAGGTTTAATTAGTTAAATAGGATTAATCGGGGCTAATTAGTATTAATCGGGTTCTATTAGGATTAATTAGTATTAAATAGGCCTAATTAGGGTTTATCGAGGTTAACCCTAATTAACCGTAATTAGGTTAACTAGGATTAATTAGGGTTTAGTTAGGGTTTATCGGGCTAATTAGGATTAATTTGGGTAATTAGGGTTTAATTATATTAATTAGGTTTAATTCTACTCGGGGTTTAATTAGATCCTAATTAAGCCCTAATTAATGCTAAGTAACCCTAATTGAACCTCGTTAACCTTAATTAACCCTAATTAGCATTAATTAGTCCTAATTAGTGGTAATTAACACAAATTAGCCCTAATTAGCCCTAGGGTTAATTAAGATTTCTTCAAGATGTGTTAGGGATTAATTAGGGTAAATTAGAAGTTCCTTAGAATTAAATAGGATTTCTTAGGGCTAACTAGGGTTAATCGGGTTCAATTTGGGTTAATTAGTATTAATTAGGTGCAATTAGGGTTAATTAGAACTAAATAGGGCTAATTAGACCTAATTTGGGTATACTCAGATTAATTACGGCTAATTTGTGTTAATTACGACTAATTATGATTAATTAACGCTAATTAGGGTCAATTATGGTTAACGAGGTTCAATTAGGGTTACTTAGTATTAATTAGGGCTTAATTAGGGTTTATCGAGGTTAACCCTAATTAACCATAATTAGGTTAACTAGGATTAATTAGGGTTTAGTTAGGGTTTATCGGGGCTAATTAGGATTAATTTGAGTAATTAGGGTTTAATTATATTAATTAGGGTTAATTAGGGTTAATTACAAGTTCCTTAGAGTTAAATAGGGTTTCTTAAGGCTAACTAGGGTTAATCGGGTTCAATTGGGGTTAATTAGTATTAATTAGGTCCAATTAGGATTAATTAGAACTAACTAGGGCTAATTAGACCTAATTAGGGTTTACTCAGATTAATTAGGGCTAATTTATCTTAATTATGACTAATTACGACTAATTAATGCTAATTAGGGTTAATTATGGTTAACGAGGTTCAATTAGGGTTACTTACCATTAATTAGGGCGTAATTAGGATCTAATTAAACTCCTAGTACAATTAAATTTTAAAACATACCATATACAATTACACTATACATTATAACAAATTAAATTCAATTACACTACACATCATAACAAATTAAATTCAATTACACTTAGATGAATTAAACCACCTGCACTAAAATAAAATAGGATAAAATGAAGCTTATAGAAGGGGGTGCAGCGGCAGTGGTGCGACGGCGGCGGCGGTCGTAGCGCAACACTGAAGGGCTTGGGAGAAGTTGAGCTGAGGGGCATGGCGTCGTGGGGTGGGGGGCATGCTACCTGAGGGGGAGGGGGCGCGCTGGAGGGGGGACGCCGAAGGGAGGAAATCAGAGAATGAGTGAGAAACCGAGAGAGAAAAAAGGGGGGTTGGCTTTTCATTATAGGACGGAATAGTCCGTCGCTAAAAGTCCGTCGATACAAGTCAATATTATTTAGACTTTAAGTACGGAGATTTTAAGTGATGGATAACTCTGTTGCTAAAATTAACTCTTAGCGACGAAATATTTAGCAACACATAAATTTCGTAGCTAAACATATATTTAAAAATCTGACCGAAATTACAAATTTTCTAAAAAAATTTACCAACGATGTTTCTGTCGCTAAGAACCCGTTGGCAAAAATCCATCGGTAAAACTCACCCTCGGTTAGAGTTATTACTCACAGATTTTTAGAGACAGTACATTATGTCGCTGAAAGCGTTTTAGCAGCAGAATTGTTTCCGTCGCTAAAACCGTTGTTAAAAAACTTTTTTCTTGTAGTGAATCACATTAGCAACTATATAAAAATGAGAAAGACATGAAAGTCTTGATATGTTATTGAGAGAGACAGAAAAGAAGAAAATGAGAAAAAGACGTAAGGTGTGTTGAAACTCATTGTGGTTTTCAGTTTTTAGTTTGTAAATAAACAAAAAGTAAACATATCTTTGGTTTTCATTTTTGCAAAAAGCCGTTGATGTTTGGTTGGAGTTTTTAATTTTGAGTTTTCTTTTTGATTATTTCATTTTTTTTTAATTTCTTATTTCAAAAATATTTCTTCTTCTCCTTGAAGTCCTCTTCAACAAAAGACCCCCCCCCCCTCATGGTCGCCACTACCTTATCGCCGACTGCCACCACCATGAATCGATGCACACTTGATTCTTCATCAGCCTTGACGATGAAACATGCACCAATAGATCGGATGACCGTGGTGGCGTTGGGCATGGCCAGCCTAGGATTTGTGGGCAGGGGAAGTAGGGGATACGACCAAAGTTGACAAAGACATAAGCAATCTAAGAAGAGATGTTCAGGGGTCTCGATTGAGTGTGACAAAAAGTCGATAACAATACATTGACGTTTAAGAAGTTCCGAGCGAAGAGTGAGTCTTTTGCGAAGGAATTGCCATAAGAAATATTTAATTTTCTCTGGAATAGGCAATTTCCAAAGACGAGTCCATAAACGAGGGGAAATATTATTTCCAAAAAATGTAGTTTGGACTTTTTGAGAAACAATGAATTTATATGTAGTGGAAACTGAAAAGGGACGTTTTTTAGAAAGCCCCCACACTGCAAGATCAAAAGTTCTGAGAGGTGAAAGATGGAGAATACGACTAGTAAGTTCAGTGGTTCAGTATCCCAATTATGAGTGGATGGAGAGAGTAAGTCCGAAACTTTCCAGTGGCCAGCCTAGGATTTGTGGGCAGGGTAAGTCGGTTGTTGCTAGCGATGTTATGCTGACAGTCGGTTGTCGATCACGGTTGATGGATGGCGATAGTTGTCATAACCGCTACTAGTGGTGTGCGCTTGTGTCGGGAGGGGGATAGTGGCCAAGTGGGTTGTTGGTGGTGGTGCTGTGACTGACGGCCTATGGTCGGGTGGGTTTTGATGGGTCGTCGTGGTCGTGATAACCGTTGGTGCTCGTTTGAGCGTGTGTGAGAGGGAGGACAGTGGCCAAGGTGGCGATGTGAGTTTGGTGGTGATGGAAGGAAGTGTATGTGTGTGTGGTGGAAGCAGAGGTTGGAGGTGTAATTGGCGGCGACGGCAACAAATGAGAGCAATTGAGGGTGGCCATGGTAGGGACAGTTGGGGGGATGACTGTCGGCCGTGGTGGTAGTGGATACCGGGTCTGATGGTGGTAGTCTACGCGTGATGGGGGGTTTTGTTAAAATGATGTTCTCTTTTTATTTTATTTTTTCCTCTTCTAACAAAGTTTGAAGCTTGGATCTTGGATCTCCAAACAAAAACCAAAACTGAGAAACAAAAAGTCCAACATGGAGTTTCCAAAAATAGCCCCATTTAAAAACTGGTTTTCAAAACTGAAAGGAAAACAAAAAACAAAAACTATTTATCAAATGTGTTTTTTTTCAGTTTACAAAATTGGAGAAAAAACAAAAAAAGAAAATCTCTATCAAGCAATACTTTAGTTAAAGACTTCTGTTGTTACAGGGATAAAGCTGTGATTCTAACTAACTTTTCTACTTTGGGATAAGATTTTCTCAGACATTTACCCCATCTGAAATCTGATTATCGGACCATTCGTGAATTCATATTCCGGCAGATGTCATGTCTTGCCAACATGTAAAGGTTTGCTTGTATCATCTTAATCACTATCATCTCAATGTGTTTAGCATTTGGAAGGGATTAATTGATACTATATAAGCCTAATTGCATTCTTGATCGTTACTATAAATTAATTCTTTAGTTCTTTGTGCCTTTGATTATTGAGCTTGGTTCGTGATTTTTTGTTATTAATTTTTGCAGTTTCGAAAAGATTTTGTATCTTCTTCACTCTTTCTCTAATTTCATTGTTCCTACGCTTTTTGAATATCCTAAATAGCCCACTATAGCTTTGTAGTTTTGAGTTTTTTCAAAATCTAAACTATAATGAATTCATGAGAATATCAATATTGTATTTGGAACTATTGAAAATGTTTTGAACTTAATTTTGTATTATTTTGAACACAATGAGACCTTTTGACCCACTGCAACTACAGTTTTTTTTTTTATGGAAATTCATTACTTTGACATTGTATCTTCTACTAGTATCAACCATTTTAAAATTGCTGCTAATATAATTTTTTAATTGAAAGTTAGTGGATTGGTTTTGGTATTGACCATGCACATTGGCATCGTATTTTATCGACTCCAAGCATTGTTATCTATACATAGTGCTTTGTGCTCTGTGGGTGAATGCGTGCGTTTATCTGTACTAGATTTGGTCCCCCCCCCCCCACCCCCCCTCCCACCCATTTCCCACACAACTTTCAGGTTATCGGCAAGTGTTCGAGTTGTGCAAAGTATTATAAGACATGGCTAAGTAAGAAACTTTCTGGTGAAGGATTTTGTGGTTTATATTTGTTGTTGTAGGATATTGTAATGGATATCTGAGTAGCCTCTATCATATTTGGACAATATAAACGTAAAGATTTTGGTTACTAAGGAATATGGAACTGATGTAAGATTGGAAGTTTTATGGGTATACAATTATCTGCTCTATCTTTAAAGATATTTATGGTGTTGAACGATTAAGATATTTGCAAGTAGCCTATTCGTATTTGTCTAAAATTTTAGGTCTTTACATTCCAACCCGTAGTTATAAATAATGAACTAGAGGGTGTACTAGATTGTCAATTAAATTGGTAGATAACCGTACTAGTGAGATACCAATATTGTTTCAAAATTTAACATCGATTGGTACTTTGAATGATTTGTTAAACTGCTGGGCAATGGATTTGACAAATAAAATCTATGTTAAATCTATATTGATACTGTGATTATCCAAAACTTAACATCTTAAAGTTGAGTCATTTTGTTTCATTGAGACTATCAAAATAAATAAAAAATCGAGAATCTGAGCAATGATATTGCCCACTACACATAATTAGAGGCCAAAATCTAACAGTAATGATACGTGTAAGGATATATACAAAATCAGTTACACTTTGTTTTGTTTTTTAGGCCAAAACTGTATATGGTGGTTCTTATGGGCCTTTGCTACAGTATTAATGACTTTGCTCCAACACAAAGAAGAATGTATAGAACAAATGGTCGGTGTTGCTCCTAAAAAGTTAATCGAGGTCCCTAGCCTTGAATGACACCCTAAAGACAGAAAACAAGCGACCCTCGGGTAAGGTTCCAGTACGGCAACTTCCTGATGCTTAAATCAAAGTGCAGCTACATGAATGGACCTCTAAAAAAGCAAGAAGCACACCATTTGTATGTGTAATTACCCACATACCTGGGGAGGCCCCCTTATACAGACTTAGATGCATAACTATAATAGAATTAGGACCGACTGTTGGGCATTGTGCCCGATTCTTGGGGGTTGTAATATAAAAATCCTAATTTACCTAATAAGGTTACTATCAATCATAGTTGACCCAGTTTGAGTGGGAATGCTAGATGCCATACATTTATTAAAGGGTTTAATTCAGTTTTATCATAAGACCCCAATTTTCTTAGCAAAAATATTTGGCTGAGGAAGTGTATTCTAAGTGTCTTGAGACACGCATCAAAGTTTTCGACAGACTTTTGACCTACTGGCAGGGATCAATAATTTTTTCTCCATCTCATGGTACTCATACTTAAGCTCTTGGGAAGCCACGAAGATTTGCCCAAGTAGACTATTCTAACTATAGCTCTTGATAGCTAGATCTTAGAATTTTGCCCAAGTAGGCTGCTCGGATTTTCTTTTGGAAGACAAATCATGGAATCTCTAGATCCGTAGAGGCTATGCCCCACTGTATCCTCTCTGGGGAGGATATCATAGCTTCTTCCATGCAAGTTAATGCATAAGTTTGTATATGTTAACTTACGCGAGCTATCATCATCATATGAAAGTTGGTAAATACCATCTAACTTATCATTAGGGAGTTTTTGAGATAGATGAAGTAATGACGGGGCTGATGAATAATTCCCATATAATGCCTTCTCTTCTTGAGGCATGGAGCCAGGTAAGCCCTCTAAGATCTAAGGCTCCTCAGATCAACCCTTGAGGAAAAATGAAACATAGAGTTAATGTGAACGCCCTTGGGGGCCAATGGAACATAAAGTTCATGTAGGCGGCCTTAGGGCTTAATAGAACACAAAGTTCGTGCAGACATCCTTGAGGGATAATTGGAATATAAAGTTCACATGAGCACCCTTGAGGGCTAATGAACATAAATTTCACATAATTAAGTGCCCTTGAGGACTAATGGAGCATAAAACTCGTGTAAATGCCCTTTGGGGCTCAAGTCGAAGTAATAAGTACTTGTTACATTAACACTGAGTAAAAAGGTGCAACAAATTGGGCCTACAATACTACCGCTGTCATATATATGAAGCCCTCTATCAAGAAGGGCATGAATATAGCTTTGCCACCATTTGTAGGACATGGTTGTAAAAAGATCTGCATGAGCGAAAAATGGTTGAGGACCATAATCTCTCTACTCAATAAAGATGTTGCCACATTTTTTATCGATATGTTATGCTGCAACGTGATTAGATTTGTTGGTTGCACCGGCGTGATCTTGCAGTTTTACCAGACTTAGTAACGAAGTGATCAACATAGGCTAGTGATGTACTCTGGTTCACTAAATGGGTCAGCAACATTGGCGCCTCTGTTACCGTAGGATCAACTCACCATTGTGTGAAGATGTGAATATCTCACAACTAATAGGGGTGAACGTATGACTGAATGATACCACGAGGCAACATGTGATGTCGAGTCGGCAACTTGATGTTGTAGAAACCTTAGGCGTGACTTAAAGTCACAGGGAGCTGTAAAATTGTTCTTTGCTTATGAAGCAGTATATTGTCACTGTTGAAGTTCACGGGGCACAGTTTAAGCCTTGCAATAGGAAAAAGAATGTGACAAGAAATAAGAGCAATAATCATTATATGTGGCCCCATAAGGGCCTTGTCTATTAGACAACATGGGTGTGCTGCATTCCACGTCGCAAGTGAGCTTAACTAAAATGTCATAGCACTTGGAAGGTTCAACATGTAATGTGCTAGCGCCAATTAAAGAAAATGAACAATACTAGACTAAAAAAATAAATAGTTCTTATATATATATATATATATATATATATATATATATATGGGAGCTGATCCGTTAAGAGCGCTAGCAAAATAGGAGATCTTGCTAGCGCGATCTGGCCGTCCATCCCGAAGAGATGGACGGCCCAGATCCTTTATTTTTGCGGCGCTGTCAGTCGTCTGCTACACAGTGTAGCGGACGGACCTTTTTACCATCTTGCCCCTTGCTCCCCCGTCCGCTACACTGTGTAGCGGACCACTTTCTTGGCCCCACATTGACAGCCAAAAAGTCGTCTGCTACACCGTCTAGCGGACAACTGTTTCCGTCAAATCAGTTGTCACATCAGTCCTGTCGATGCACGACTGTTACTTTGTCCTTATCCCACCGTCCGCTAGACAGTGTAGCGGACCGTTTTTGCTTTTCATTACTTCGAAACCTTTATTCATTCCTTCTAAACTGTTATTCATTCCTTCTTCTCACAATTCTTCTAGCGGCGTTGGCAAGTAGATCGGCGCAATTTCTTCTCAAGAAATCCTTTAATCGACGAATCAATCACGTAAGTTCACAAACCAATCCTTTATTTGTTCATAATCTAGAGTTGTTATTGCGGCTTATGCATGATTTTGAATGTGTGCGCGGTGCATTGTGCTAGCGTTTGTCAATGTATATATATATATAGATTATATATGTGTATTGCGTATTATTTGTTCATGTGATTTCACTTGTAAAATCTCATTCCGTGTCTGTTTGTATCTATGTACATTGCATATACACAGCATGTGAACTTATGTGAGTATTATCTGATCGCATGCTAGCGTTGTATGTTTGAGAATGTTTACGCTTCCAACCTTGCCGTTTTTCCATAATTTCAGTTGCCAAAAATGGATTTCAACCCTGGACCAGAAGATCCGTCCGTATTATACGACCAAGCAAACCATATCAGTACGCTCATATGGGATGGTGGAGTAAGATACTTATTTTATCAACTTTGTTATTCTTGGGAACGTTGTATATCGTTTATTTTGCTTAAATTGTATTTATTAATTCGTAGGAAAGAGCACTTCTCAACACGGTAGAAGTATCCGATAATTTTAAAGCATGGAAATTGAACAAAACCCAGAAAAGATTACTGCGTGGGATTGGGTTTGGGATTTTCACGCATGGGCAGATCTTTCAACACCTTGACCGGCACTTAATAGGTGCCCTTGTTGAAAGGTGGAGAAGTGAAACGAATACGTTTCACTTCCCTCTCGGAGAGATGACAATTACCCTAGAAGATGTAGGGTTCATCTTAGGGTTACCGGTGACGGGGCGGCCGGTAATAGCTCCTCCGTCGGAAGCAACGAATAAGAGGACCGCTAGGGACTTCTTTACTTCGATACCCCAGGATCAATTTAGCACTGGTGGTATCAAGTTGAAGTGGTTGGTAGATACCTACAAGGTTCTGCCGGATAACTACACGGATCAGATGCTTGTGCTGTACACACAAGCTTTCCTCTTGTGGGTGATGGGGGCAATTCTGTTCCCAACAACGTCGAAGAATACCGTCAGCGTCAAATATTTACCGTTGTTGGGTAACCTGCTGGAGGTTGGGGATTATGCCTGGGGAGCCGCAACTCTTGCGTACCTGTACCGAGCATTGCACAAGGCAACGAGGCCCGACTCCAAAGCGATATGTGCATGTCTCTCGCTATTGCAGGTATATCATACAATTCTTGATTACGTGCTCGTTTCTTTTTTTTTTGGTTGAATCGACAATAAAATTTGACGATACTTTATTTAATTTGTCTTTGCTCTCAGGTGTGGTCTTATGAACACCTTGCTACCGGCGCACCCAGGCGTAGGGACGGAACCGATAATGTGTGGCCTCGGTTGTGCGCCTGGGAGTACAGCCGGAAGGACAGCCACTACCGAGGAGAGACGATCCCCATCACAACATTACGTACTATCGGGGGGAGCTCGACTCGTTATCTCCTGGCCAGATGCGATGGGCACCGTACAAACATTTGGCGCGACGGGTGGGAGAGTCGTTCGTCTTCACGCTCTCCGGGTTGCAACGCACACCCCTGATCCACTTCGAGGTCGCAGAGTGGCAGCTGCCAGATCGCGCTATGCGCCATTTTGAGTGCCTGCAGGGGTTGCCAGCCGGCGCGCCGGATATGAGGCTTAACAGGAACCCACCGGGTGTCGGACGGTTTGGCAAGGCGAATGCGCGCGAGAAATTGAAGTTTGGAATTCCTGGCAGGACACGCTGGCGGCCATTGTGTCGGAGCCTGACCCCGTGATCAGCATCGAACAGTACAATGGGTGGTACTACCGCATCACCCGGAGGAGAGTAGCTCCAGTAAGGTTTGAACGCGGGGAGAAGTACCACCCTAGGGGTCAGATCGATGAGCACATGGCATACAATCTGGTAAGTTGGCCAACCAGTGCCTTTAATTGAACTTGATGATTCTAACTGTGTATGAAGTTACTTATTTATTATCTCTCTGGATGTAGGTTAATGCCTCGTTCGCCTTCTTCCAGAAGTTGAGCGAGCGGAAGGATTTGGTGGATGCAATGGGCGAGGAGCTTCGCCAACAGGCTGAAGCGTTGGCGTATGGCTGCGGGAATTTTTTGCCCCAAGCATCGGGCCAGCCTTCTGGCGTCAGCCCAGGAATGGGTTATCCGGGGTGGCAGCCCCCATATGTGAGCGAGGGATACACCGATCCCTCGGGACAGACTTCGGGAGTGAGCCAGGGATATGGTGGTCCCTCTGTACTGGGAATGGGTGGTGATTGGGGACTGCCAAGCACCATGGGCCAGGCTCAAGCGCCGTGGGAAGACTACAGTGCGCCCTCCTTCTCTTTGCTATTGGACTCGGAACCCCAACCCCTCTCTCAGAGTCAAGTCACGCAAGACTGGGGTTTCGGACACATCAGTCTGTCGGAGACACTGCCCATTGTCCCGTGGGCAGGACCATCTATTGCTGAAGGAGGGCAATATCCCACAGTCAACCCCCCGAAGGTGTGCAATATCCCCCCATCGACCCCCCCGAAGGAGTGCAATATCCCCCCGTCGACCCCCGAGGGCAATATCGCAAAGGGCATCCAGTGAAGCCCCTAAAGCCGCATAAATGCCAAATAATCAGAGAGCGTTATTTTAGCGGCTTCCCCCGGGACAAAGCGTTGTATAGTGTGAATCATCCGGAGGGCATGGATTACACTTGCGAGTGGGGAGAAATGGCCTCCCTGGCTCCAGGGAGTTGGTTAGACAACGGTGTCATCTCCACATACGTGGAGATTCTGAAGGAAAGGGGTCGGGAGCGGCTGAACGGGTATCCGGCCATTTTTTTGGTGGATGCCTTTTTTCATAGCCTCCTAGTGTCTGAATGGCATGAGTGGGTCGAGCAAAGGCGGAAGAAAAAGTTGAGCCAGTGGAGACCGTCCGCTAACCTACGAGCGTATCTTACTAGGGATAGTCCAGTGAGCGCAAGTGTTGCCGACGTGTTTCTAATCCCATTTTTAGGGGAAAGCCACTGGTACTTGGTTTGCTATGAACCGAAAGAGAAAGTCGTATCGGTGATCGACAGTCTCCACGACGATACCACCCACATGCCTGTGCTGCAGATGTACAAAGCCCAGTTGGACTCAATGGTAATATTACGATTGTTGTTTAACAGTTATTGTAACTTGGCATAAATGTTAACTCGTGTCTTACGCCGTTTTGTGTTTCTCGCAGAATATATTTTGTGCAATGGTCAATGGTATCCGTGGTAACCCTGTACCGGCGCGGCCAAAGCTCGATTTGCGATTGAAGAAGAGGAGGCCCAAGCAACGTAACACTTCGGACTGCGGCGTCTTCCTTTGCATGTACATGGATTACATTTGTCGGTCTGAGAGCCTCAAGGCGGCCGTCTGGAGCCAAGCAGAAGTAGACACCTTTAGATATAGAATAGCTTGGCAAATTATGAAAGGCCGGCCTAGAGCGGTTAGGTTTATTGTAAATCCGGCTAATGACGAGAATCCCCCCCAACATGAGGACCCCAGTTGACATTGTACCATTACAATAATTTTTTTTAATAAACCATGATTATTTAGAAAGCACTCATTGGTGTGATTTGATTTGTGTTGAAGATTATTGATTGATTGATTTGTCTGATTTGCGTTGAAGATGATTGATTGATTTGAGTTATTTTTTGGCTCTCATTGAGAATGATTGAAAGGTGGAAAACAAAATGTGTAGCGGACAGTGGGGAAGTGCAAAAAATTTCCAAGTGTTGGAGATTAGAGTTTGTGCTGCGCCGTCCGCCATACAGTGTAGCGGACAGTGGGGGCAACATAAGTGCAAAAACTTTTCAAGTGTTGGGGTTAAGAGTTTCTGCTGCGCCGTCCGCTACACAATGTGGCGGACACTGGGGGAGGTGAAAAATTTTTCTAAGTGTTGGGGTTAAGAGTTTCTGCTGCGCCGTCCGCTACACAATGTGGCGGACACTCGGGGAAGTGAAAAAATTTTCTAAGTGTTGGGGTTTAGAGTTTCTGCTGCACCGTCTACTACACAATGTGGCGGACACTCCAGGAAGTGAAAAAATTTTCAAGTGTTGGGGTTAAGAGTTTCTGCTGCGCCGTCATTACACAATGTGGCGGACACTCGGGGAGGTGAAATTTTTTTCTAAGTATGGGGTTAAGAGTTTCTGCTGCGCCGTCCGCTACACAATGTGGCGGACACTCGAGAAAGTGAAAAAATTTTCTAAGTGTTGGGGTTAAGAGTTTCTGCTGCGCCGTCCGCTACACAATGTAGCGGACACTGGGGGAGGTGAAAAAATTTTCTAAGTATGGGGTTAAGAGTTTATGCTGCGCCGTCCGCTACACAATGTGGCAGACACTCAGGGAAGTGAAAAAAAATTTTAAGTGTTGGGGTTAAGAGTTTCTGTTGCGCCGTCCGCTACACAATGTAGCGGACACAAGAGGTAGTGAAAAGATTTTCTTAGTGTTGGAGTTTAGAGCGGACAGTGGGGTACTCCAGGTGCAAAAAAGTGTAAAAAAATTTGGAAGTTGTGCGCCATCCGCTACACAGTGTGGCGGACAGTCGGAGAAGTGAAAAAAATTTCAAGTGTTGGGGTTAAGAGTTTCTGCTGCGCCGTCCGCTACACAATGTGGCAGACACTCGAGGAAGTGAAAAAAATTTTAAGTGTTGGGGTTAAGAGTTTCTGCTGTGCCGTCCGCTACACAATGTAGTGGACACAAGGGGTAGTGAAAAGATTTTCTTAGTGTTGGAGTTTAAAGCGGACAGTGGGGTACTCCAGGTGCAAAAAAGTGTAAAAAATTTGGAAGTTGTGCGCCGTCCGCTACACAGTGTAGCGGACAGTTGGGCAAAAAAAAAAATTTAGTTGTTGGTATTTTTAGCTGTTGGTCAGACTTTGTTTGAGTTGGTAGTTTCTGGCAATGGAATAAGTGCTTTAGCAGCGGATTAAACAATCTCAACATTCTCAAGCGCATGATATTCCATCAAAAATTTGACACCCTCAAATCATCAATTGACCATCACAATTCTCAAATGCACAATTAAGAACCTAAAATTATCAGACACAAATTTATTAACAGAAATTTAATAACACAAATTTAGGGTTCAACATTGGGGGAAAACTTTTTCACAGGTGCTTTGATCAAACACGGATACTTGAAACCTAAATAGCCCCTTGTGTTCAAAGATTACAAACTCCCCTTCATTGAGGTCGTGCTGCTCACAGAAATTACTCCAACCCTCTGCGAAATAAAGTTGCTCTTGGCCGCGCTTCTTCTTGATTTTAACAAGCCATGACCCCTTGCTGCTGGTTAAAGTTGCTTCGATCCAAGTGGCTTCATGCCAAAGTGTGGTAAGCAATCTGCAGAAGGCTACCGGTATGGCCTATCACATTCATTATAAGACATGTAAGTTTTTAAGCAAAGATAAAATTAACACACACAAAAACACAGAGTAAGAGGGATGCCTACAAGTTCGGTATGAAACCCAGGCACCATGACCTTGAAGAAGTGCCTGTTCACCGAAGCAGAAGCCATGCAGACGGTCGCCGTAGAGGGGGTCGCGGGTGGGTGAGACATTGGAGATAGAAAGAGAGAGAGAAACGGGTGGAAAAAGAGAGGCCGTTCTGATTGGTATTTAATAGGAGTTTGATGTCCGCTACATTGTGTAGCGGACAGAAGGCATACCAACAGTTTTATGTCCGCTATATTGTGCCACGGACACTTTACAATCCTAATAATGTTGGTCTCTGGTGCGCCGTCCGCTACATAGTATAGCGGACGGGCCAAGCCAAAAAAAATAAATTTAAAGTTAATCTGTGAATAGGTCCATCAGAAATAACCTTCCAGTCTTCGGTAAGAAGATAATCTCATCAAATATTACGTATTATTACAAATGTCAAACAATCTTGATGGCTTATACAAAAAAACTAAAGGTCCACTGCAGCTGCTTCTTCCTCATCTTCGGCCTCATCTTCTTCCTCGTCTTGCAAAACCCCTGGACTTATCCCCAGTGCCTTGTAATGGTTCCGCTTGTCATGGTCGGTCATTTTGTTGCACAATGCACACCTTCTCAGCTTTTTAGGTTGAGTTGCCTGTTCAATAGAGCTCTTCATCCGCGTAGATCTCTTGCGGCCTTTCGTTTGCGATATAATTGGATCCAAAGGCCGGATATCATTGTCGTCTTCCTCCCCCGGCTCGTCATCTTCTGATCCCGTTGTAGGCTCAGTGTCAACCGCATTGCTGACTGAAGCTGCTTCCAACTGGTCGACGATGGGCTCTTGCTGCTGAGCTACCTCGAGGAGATGTTTATATCCGGCCATTGTAGCAGCACCTTTTACGGACAAACGGGTGAACATTGTCACCAGATGATTATACCGCAACGTCTCTGATTCTTCAAAGTCAGTATACGGGTGCTCCGGAAAGGCAATGGTACCGTGCAACCTGTTTGCACCTTTCGTCCACCGTGGCAGGACATATTTATCGGGGATTGTCCTGATATTCTTCTGGGTGAAAAACCGCAGAACGTGTCTACACAGGATGCCATGGAACTCAAACTTCTTGCAAACACATGTCACCGAATCCGTCAATGTGTCATGGCTCACCGTATAAATTCTGCGCAGCTTCTCAGGGACGAGGTCATTCACGAGCGAATAAACCTTGTACTCACGCGTAGACATTTCTGCCACCTTGTTTATACTGTATCGTCCCGATTTTTAGCTCTACTTGGTATAGCAAGAAGATCTCCTTCGTATAGACTTTGGCACCGTTCAGCTCCAGCGGGGTCTCGAGCAACCTTCTCCTTTGTTTGTACGTTGTTGCAAAGTCGGCAGCCCTTTCTTTTACGAACAACGAAGCTACCGCTTTTTGTGCGGATGCAACGAAAGTCTTCAAATTGGTAGTTGTACCCACATAACTATCGAACGTGGCATTCATAGATTCACTCCTGCCCGTCGTTTTCATGCCCGCTGAAAAATACCTCCTCGTGTAAACGCCAATCCATTGCTCTTTGCGCTCGTACAAGTGCTGGAGCCACTCGTTGTCTTGCAATGAGTAATCCCGAACAAGCTTTTCCCACCTCTCCTCGAATTCCTCAATCGTTAACGACTTGGTAACGCACTTGTCAAAATCCTGTTTAAAGTCTGGATACTTTGCGTACACGTGATGCAGACGTTCCGGGTATTTGTTGCTTATGTGCCAAGTGCACAAGTTGTGCCGAGTGTCTGGGAAGACGGTCGCAATAGCCTTCTTCATTGCCAAATCTTGATCGGTGATGATCACTTTGGGTGCTTTGAAGTTCATTGCTTCCAGCCACGTCCTAAACAACCATACAAAAGAACCCTCGCTCTCGTCCCTTAACAAGGCGAACCCGAACAGGATGGAGTGATAATGATGATTGACGCCGGTGAAAGGAGCGAACGGCATCGAGTACTTGTTGGTACGGTATGTGGTGTCGAAAGTCACGACATCCCCAAAATGCTTATAAGCTAGCCTCGAACGACCGTCGACCCAAAAAATTGTACTAACTCGATGCTCGTCGTCAAGTTTATAATCGAAGGTAAACTGCGGGTCCTCCATCTGCATCCGTTTCAATAGGCTCATTGTCGATTGCGCATCATTGAGGTCATACGCGGCTCGTCTATGGGTTCGGACCGCGTTACGAACGTCTGTCGTGTTAAAGTTTAAATTTTGAATTCCCCCAGCCTGTTCAGCAAGAACATTAACAATCTCAGTAGGTCCAATTCGCGCATTGCTCATTGTGTGAATTAGGCTCCTCGCGACCTTACCCATCTTCTTGTGTTGATGCATCTGACTCACCTTAGAAGGAGTTACTAACGGGTGATTGTGTGCCAGTTCCAGGCTGGTAATAAGCCAATGATCTTGATTGGGTTTGTAGCTTACGAACATCTTGACCTGGCAATTTGTGCGCTCAAAGCAGTCCCGTCTTCTACGCGAATATCCTATTTATCATCACTGTCATCATTGCCTACGCGTGTCTCATTTTGCAATGGGTTTCTGCCCCTATGACACTCGTATAAGCGAGAGCATATCTTTTTTGTTACGTTGCTTGTTCTTGTAGTCTTTATTCTAATGCCAAAACCAACCCTCAATGAATACGCTCGAAAACATTCTTCAGCTTCTTCCAATGTTTGAAACGTTCGTCCTAGATACGGATCACTAGCATCTACGGGGACGTTGGAGCTCGACACGAAATCAGACATTGTGAAACAAGACCTGTGTAGAAATAGACTACGCTTAACAATCAAATGGCATTTCTAACTGAAAATATTACCTAAAAATTACCTTGGCGAATAGACCAATTTAGGATGACAAACATACTGTATGCATAATCTCAAAAGTGTCTCCAAATTAACAATTATTAATTTATTGAACATAACAAATTAAAATTACTAAGATAAATAGACGAATTCATCATGCCAAAAAATCGAATTAAACTATAATGAATTTATTTAGAGTTAACAAATTACACATTTTTTTATGAACATCGTGTCTAGAACATCATAAAAAATCTATAGTATAACATCACAAATTGATGAATACAGTGACAAATTTCTAGAACATAAAAAAAAATCTATACTTTTTTGTCCAAACAAAATAATTTATTTTACCAGTCAATCCATAAAGAAAACTTCACCATTCGCAAACTTACCTTGCTTGAGTGAAGCTTGAAGCAAGTGTTACTCGAAAGCTTGAAGGGAGCTGAAAATGGAAGCGAGTCCGAAGGAGAAGAAAATTGTAGCTGAAGGAGCTTGAGGAAGTTTTTGGGTATAAAAGTACTGTCCTCGATACTGTGTAGATCTCCTATTTCCGACAACATTGATACGTGTAGAAATGAAGGTACAGACCCGTCTGGAAATGTGTCAGTTGTGTCAGGGATGTCAGTCGTCCGCTAGACAGTGTAGCGGATGATTTTTTGGCTGTCAATGTGGGGCCAAGAAAGTGGTCCGCTACACAGTGTAGCGGACGGGGGAGCAGGAGAAAGATGGTAAAAAGGTCTGTCCGCTACACTATGTAGCGGACGACTGACAGCGCCGCAAAAATAAAGAATCTGGGCTTCGGGATGGACGGTCAGATCGCGCTAGCAAGATCTCCTATTTTGCTAGCGCTCTCAACGGATCAGCTCCATATATAGAGAGAGAGAGAGAGAGAGAGAGAGAGAGAGAGAGAGAGAGTGCACATAAAGTCGACTTTGTAAAGCTTGCTAGCGCCTGTACAGCCGGATATGCAATACATGAATATCTGGGTACACATGTGCAAGGCTTTAAAGTATGTCACACGTTATATATGACCTGGGGTCATAAGCATAAGCATTTTTTACTCACGGGTTAAAACTTCTGCTTTTAGAAAGAGGAGAAGTCAACTGATTAGATGAAAGCTCATATTTTCTTTCCCAATGCAAGACCACCCCTGTAAGTCGGTAGTTAATCTACCTCGTCCTCCTTGGCGATGTTGTTTCAAATGAAGGCGATCCCGCCATATCGTCTACATGAAACAACGCCGAAGTGACCGCATGTAGTGCGATGGATAACAATGCCAGAGTGATGGCGTGTGCTGCGATATAGCGAATAACGTTGGAGGGATTGGCGCCACAGTGGTGGCTGATAGAGTGGATTTGGATCTGGATCGAAGGTAGTGTCGTTTGTCGGAACGCCAAGGGTTTGAATGGCGATTGAGTGGATCTGCATGTATGAGGTGTCGATCGACCGCCTTGCGTTACCTTGGTCGGGAAGGCGACGGTGGGGGTGCTGCTGTAGCGGAGGTGATGGCGGCAACTAGTGTTCTCATTGACAAATCTGCAGATATTGTGGCAGTGAGGGCGCTAACTGGTTGTCACCGACTATCTGCGGATGTTGCAGCAGTGATATCTTTATGAACTAGTGAGTTTTAACTCGTGGATTTGATCAATTCAATGCTCCGCTGTTACTGTTTTAACCCACGGGGGCTGCTGCTGTAGCGGAGGTGATGGCGGTAACTGGTGATCTCGCTGACAATCTACAGATATTGCGGTGGTGAGGGCGCTGACTGGCTGTCACCGACTATATGCGGATGTTGCGCCAGCAGCTTCATAGATCTGTCTGAATTTTTTCTACAACAGTTACACGATAGCTGCAACGGCGCCATGGTCGTCGAAATGCTAACTTGTAGCGAGCCATCGCACTAGCCGTTTTTGTTGTTAACATTACGGTGGGGATTCTGCCAGAGGTTCTGACGCGCTACCGCTGATAATTCCTTGCATAGTAAACAATCATGTGTTTGTCTTCATCCTAGTTGGTTAGTGGGTCCTACAGATAGCGTTAATAGTTCTTAAAAGTTGATTCAAAACTTAACCTGAACGATGACTTACAAAAGTGAAAAGGAGTGATTGTCGAGTGAGATGCTGACGGAAAAATTCTCTGATAATCGGAGTGCAGTTACGAAATAAAATCTCGAAAAAAAAGTATGAAAGACATTAATTGTGCGTATGATTGCCTACATGCCTGGGAAGCTCCTTTCCACAGGCATAGATGTAAAACTGTAATAGAATCAACAATGATGGTTGGACCTAGGCCTGATTCTTGGGGACCGTGTTAGAGTTATTTTGAAATCTTAATTATTCAATAAAGTAACTACAGGTCATAATAGGGCCAGTTTGACGGAAAATGTCGCTGTCATTGATTAGAGACTTATTTACGTCAAACCCATTCAGCACCACTGGATTGAAAAGGATTGAGTAGAACAAAAATTTGACCATTCAGCCGACATTAAAAAGACTTGAGCTGTTGACTTACGATGATTTAAAGCATTACAGAGTGCACTGAGCACAGATTAAGATGTTTTTCCCGGAATGAACTAACCTCGCAGACAGCATATCCCTAAGAAACCTTAGTGGCCAAGTTAAAGCAAACAGGTGACTAATAAAGACTGAAATGAGAAGCTTTGAGTGACAAAAACACCCCTCGCAGCCATTACAGATCCTTTCTCCATTAAGAGGTAAAGAATACTCGTAAACATTGTTTAATGGCTATTTATATCTGGACTAAGCTAAAAAGTCTTGTTGGATCTTACTTTAACAATCCTTTCGTTAAGAAGCCTGTCTATTCTCTTCTTTTTATTTAAAAAACAGGAGCTTTCCATAGACTAGGATTTCTTTTCCGTAACACACTGAAAACAAAATTTATATGCTTTCGATGCAGAGTTGAATTGCATACTATATATTCTCCTTTTATCTGTGTGTCACATCAACAAATGTGTGTAAAAAAAAAAAATTAGTACCCACGCTTATATAGGGTGCTTTTTTCGTGAAAGAGTATTTGGTAACGGCAATTAAGTTTATTATTTCATGCGGTAAAGTGATTTTTTGCTTAGTGTCAATTTTTTATCTTATTTTTTTTGAGGGCTAAAGCTGTTTAGCAATCAATTCTTTTATTGCATTGTCTTACCAACTTTTTTTTATTCAAAAGTTCAACAATCATGTTCATCGCTAGATGTACAAGCATATCCAACGGAGGTTTTCAGAATTATAGCAGAACCAAAAATCCAGTATATAAGCACCATAAGTAATTTCCACGTTTTGATAAAGTGAATAATAGTGCAGTTGAAGGACTCTCTTTCATCAAACTAACAACCATATTTGAGAAGGACCATTTCGATTTTAGTTAATGATGCTATATATATATATATATATATATATATATATAGAAGAAGGAAAATGCCAATATGATATAATCAATATAAATTACGTCCTCTTGATCAAAATTGGCTTGATTAGCTTTCAAGACGGTGAAGATAAAGCTAAAATACTAGGACACGTTAGTAACTTCCACCAAAAGAAATAGGACATTTTTTAGAAGAAGCAACGAAAGCACACCAAAGCAGGCACGCCGGCCCTTTTTCTTGTAGTCACTTTGCTTTGCTTTACGCAAATAAGAGAGGATCCATTAGGGATTATCATCTTGGGAGCAACAACCCAAAGAAAGAAAGCAAAATGCAGTATTATTGTTCCAAAGAAACATTAGTTAGGTTTTTCTACAATGTTTCGATCTCCTTCCAGCTTCTGTTCCTCTTCTTCTTCCTGGCTTCCTTCTCCCTCGCAAAACTCTTCAATTTCCTGTTTGGCAACCTGTTTTTCCAGAGGTATTAACAACTCTCTCTTACACACCCTCTCTTTGAATCAACCCTAACGGCTGAAATCTTGTGCAGCGAACCGCTCTACCTGTCTCTGTAGTACTTATATTTATTCTTATTCTTGTTTTGCAGAAATCAGGATGAATTTGAATTTGGTGTGTTCTCTGAGGAAGAAGAGGAAGAGGAAACCGACTGCTATTATGTCGAGGGCTCGGAGAAAGATCATTTGGTGGCAGACATCATCCATGGAGGCGAGGGGTTGTCATTCTTGCCTACGAGAAGTACCCAAAACGATTATTTTTCCAAAGGGAAGGTGAACCCTGAAGAGCCCATCACAGAAGAGTCGGTTGAAAACTTTGGCACTGAACAGTACTTGTCTGTTTATAGCTCAACCGCTTCAGGATCAGAAGCAGGCTGGGAAGATGTGGAAGAAGGTGTCGGGGACAAAGATTTAGAATCTGCTGATAATTCTGATGCAACTGATGATGAATTCTCCTCGCCCATGATGATGGACCTCAAAAGTAACTGTAATGGTAAGTAGTAGCCTCTCTTCATTGAAAAATGATTTTGGTCATATGGAGAAACTGCGTTCAGCCAAAGGCCCTAACATGCTTTTAGTTTAACAGAGAATACCATGTTTTGATACCTCATACCAAAAAGCAGTCTGATACAATGTGATTTTTTACAACTTTTACCGTGCTCACTGCACCTGATAATGCATATATGATGCGCAGGCCAATATGGTAACCGAAAAACTGAAAATGAGAAGATTGACACCAGTTTCTTCTCAAAAGATGAAAATTTTCTCAGTTTTGCACCAACCAAGACCGAGACCAAGAAGCTTCAAGTTCAAGAAAAGGATAATGAACAAGTCTTTGGAGACTCGTGTACTGTTGGTTCTACTTCAAAAAGTTCCTCAGAATGGAGAAGCTCCATCAATTACCGGGATTCGGGAACTGAAGATCCTTTCTCGTCATCATCGCGAAGAAGTTGCCCTAAGTGGGAGTCTTACACTGTGTTCCAAAAGTATGATGAAGAAATGCTATTTCTAGATAGAATTAGTGCACAGAAGCTCAGTGAAACAGGTACCTTTCGCTTGCTTCACATTTTACTTTGCCTCTTTTTCCAGACAACGAAGAACTTGTATTTTACAGCTTTTAACAAAATAGGTGCAATCAAATTTATACAACCTTGCGTAGATATAATTTCTGTTGAATTGCTGCACGTTTTGCTTATTGAATTTGGTCATTCCCTTGAAAACGTAAATCTTTTCTCTTCTGGCTATGAGAATAGGATTATTCTCCTTCTCTAACCTACTATGCATAAAGCACCCTTAACATAAAGAGTTCAATAAGTGTCTCATGGATGAGATGAGTTAAACTGCAGAAACCATGAATACTATATGATTGCAACTGTAGGGAATGTACACACCCAAACGGTAATTGTTTCTTTTGATAAATTGATGGCAGGTCAGTTGGCCTGAATATACTTTTTCAAACTTCATGTTAGCTTTCAGAGTTCATTATCAGCAATCTCGGTGAATACATGCTTGTTTCGCATTGTCACTTTTCAGTTGGGAAAAATGTCTTACCAAATTTTATTAGAGGTGTTCTTGTCCGTCTTTACTCGCAGGTACCGTAGCAAACTTTTAAAGTATCAAAATAATTTCCAATATTTTAAGCAAAAAATAGTTCATATCTGAACGAGAAAACAGAAGAAAGTGAAAGAATATCGAATTAGATCCTAAACTAACAAAAAGTTCCTTCCAGAATCACTCAGGTCCATACAGGCATGTCCAAGGTCAATATCAGAAAGGATTGTTTATAAGATTGCTACCAGAAACAAAAGGTCATCAACAAGTATCCGTCAAAACCCGTATCACGAACTGGAGGCTGCTTATGTAGCTCAGATTTGTTTAACATGGGAAGCTCTGAACTGGAACTTTACTTTCTTCCATCGGCTTAGAGATTCACGCCGTGAATCAGATCCTGGCTGTCCTGCCTATATTGCTCAGCAGTTTCAACAGTTTCAAGTTCTTTTGCAGCGATATGTAGAGAATGAACCTTATGAGCGTGGGCGGAGACCTGAGATTTATGCCAGGATGAGGAGTTTAGCGCCGAAGTTGCTTCAAGTCCCAGAGTATAGAGGTACCCCAAGCTATATAGTTGCATTTTTAACCTTTCGCTGTGACTTTAAGGTATCTGCGCACATCTAGCCCCACTGCACGTATGAGAAGCATGCTTTCGAATTGCACGGCTAGCTCTTGATAATTATTAGCTCTCAGCATTGCCGCATAACAGTTCAAAATCCCTAAAGTTTTTCAAATTGTATGTCTGTCGTGATACAATAGTTTTTATAACAATTTTAGCAAAATGATGTGACATCATCAACTTTTTCACCATTTTAGAACTATATATCGTTGTTTTATTTCCGTATAACCAAAACTTTAGTATTTAACGTGTCTTAGCATGATTTGCTATGAACAAAAGGTACACTTCTAACAAGCCTTTAGAAATGATTACCACGAAATGCATTAAAATTAACTGGTTTCACTTTATGATCTTCTTAATTCTTGATTAGGAAAGAAGTTTAACATATTTTTGTGTCTTCTTTTATGTTGCCGGTGGTAGTAAGCATCAAATTTGAGTTCTTGGCGGATGAGAGCAATTTTGTTCTGTTTCTTTCTTCATGGCAAATTTCTTAGATTTCGCTCAGCTCTTTAAAGGTTAACGGAGAATCTCCTGTTTACCCTCTGAATGGTCATGACGCATGAAGTCTGAGGTGCTTAGTATCCTAATGCTAATTATAATTAAATGTTCCGATCCTGTATTAAGATGTAATAAACCCAAGTTCTCTCCGAGTTGGGTATCCTTGATTATGAGTTCTGTGATTTAGAAAGCAAGTATCATTTTTTAAATATATGCCTGATCAATTGTGCGTTGCATAATTACAATAGCGTCATTGCAGTCACCATTATATCCATCTCTCTTTTAGACTCGGTTGATGAGAAGAAAGAGGAAGATTGCAGCTCAAGAATATCCTCGGAGTCTTTTCTCCTAATAATGGAGGAGGCAATCAGAACATTCATGAATTTCTTAAAGGCAGATAAAGCGAATCACTGCCAAATTTTGACATCTTTCTTCAGGAGAAACCGAAGAGGTCTAGTTGATCCAACTGTTCTCCTCTTACTGAAGAAAGTAAACAAAAAGGTGAATTCTTATCTTTCCTTGAACTAAGATTTAATAGTGTTTGAGTTAGACCCATTCTGTAATGTCTAATTAAAATGCTAACCTAATGTTTAGGCCATTTTGATTCACTTTATAGTACACGTTTTATTTTTTCCTTTGGCACATGCAGAAGAAGGTTAAGCTTACAGATCTTCGGCGGCGGAAGTGCTTCAGAAAGAGATTAAGGTTGACGGAGGAAGAAGAGATGGACACATTGATGGCTTTAATAGACCTAAAAGTGGTATCTAGGGTTTTGAGAATGGCTGACCTAAGTGAAGAACAAGTACATTGGTGTGAAGATAAGATGAGTAAAGTGAAGGTTTCTGATGGCAAACTAAGAAGAGAATCTTCACCACTTTTCTTCCCTGCACATTGACCCACTAAATATTGTTGCTTGAAGACTAGATCATGAATGTGCACGAATATCCTAGTTAAGCACCCTTTTTTGTTGTAAATATTGAATAGAAAAAGGGGAAAAAGGAAATAAAGAATGAAGCATGGGTGCCCCCACAAATCAAAGTAACTACATGTGGGTGACAAAGATTTCAAAGATTTGGAATCTATGGAAGAGGGGTAAAGATGGGTTGGATCCGTGATTTGATGAACAATGAAAGTGAAATAGCATGGACAAAGCAAGGAAGATGAGGATAGAGACCATTGTAGCTTTAGTTCTCTTTATATTTTTTGATTAATTTGGGTTTATCTCTTACCAAGGTTACCGGCTAATATAAAGGCAAAGCTGCGACATGTGCAGTGGAATAAAAAGGTGGCACGTGGCACACTCAAAGGATTAAAGTACGTCTCCACTTGTTTTAGGGAAAGGAAAGACAAATTAACAAATTTAGAGTCTGTTTGACACAGCTTTTTTTTTCAGTGGTCAGTTTTTAAAGAGCAGCTTAATTTTTTTTTTTTACAAAAAGAAGTGGGTGTTTGATAACTCTTTTTTTTTGAGTTTTTTTTTTTTGGTGTTTGGTAACCTTTTTTATTTTGACTTTTTTTTTGTAGTGGTTTGCGGTGGCAGTGGTGGGGCGTAGCGGTGGTCGACGGTGGTGGTGGCCAGCGGTTGTCGCGGCAGTCGCTGCCGGCGGTGGTGGCCGGAGGTGGTTGCCGGCGGCGGTGGTGGCCCGAGGTGGCCGCCCGGTGGTGGTTGCCGGAGGTGGCTGTCGGTGGTTGCTGTCTGGCTGCGACCGGAGGGCGGTGGCTGCCGGAGGTTGCTGCCGGCGGTGGTGGCCAGAGTGGCCTCCGGCCAACGGTGGTGGCCACCGCCCACTGCTGCCCGGTGGTGGCTGCCGGCGATCAAAGGTGGCTGTGGTGGTGGCTGCCGAAGGTGGCCGCCGGTGGTGGTTGCCGCCGGCCGGAGGTGGCTGTCGGTGGTTGCTGTCTGGCGGCGGTGGTGGCCGGAGGTGGCCTCCGGCCAGCGGTGGTGGCTGCCGACGGTCAGAGGTGGTTGTCGGTGGCTGCCGGGCAACAGTGGGTGGTGGCTGCCGGCGGTGGGTGCGTTGTGGTGGAGGTCTCAAAAAAAAAATTTTAAGTGAAAAAAAAAAAGAGCTTTCTTTCTCTTTTTTTTTTACTCTACAATTTAAAAAGTGGGTTTTTAAATTGGAAAAAAAAAAAGAGTTACCAAACACCCCATTTTTTCCTAATTTTTAAAACTGAAAAAAAAAAGAGCAAAAAAAAACTCCGTCAAACGGCCCCTTAGACTTCAAGATGAATCTCCACTACAGAGCAAAGGTCTCATGATCTATTCTCTTTTTCAATTTTATTATGAGGTTGTTCTTTGAAATGACTTATAATTAATCTCTTTCAATTCAAGATACACCAATTGTCCTTGTTAGACTTTATGCTACAAAATAATTATCAAACTGAAAATGAAAGCAGTAATTCTAAAACGAAATTAAGGAAAGATACTCCGATGGGCCTATTGCGATGGTGATCCATGCATCAGAAGAAAGAAAATGCAATATATTGAAACTTACGGATAATATTTGTAAATTCTTTCAAGTTATGGGTGTTGTAGTCAACCTTATTGGCCTTTCAAATGCTACGTTTAGACCAAAATCTCAAGAGTTCATAAAATATATATATCCTTCCATTGTATTCTACATGCTTTTTGGTTCCACCATACCGTTTTTTGAAAATGTGAATACTATTCTTAAATATGTACATACGTCTTTAACTTCACACACACACACACACATATATATGTTTATATATATATATATATATATATATATATATATATATATATATATATATATATATATATATATATATATATATATATATATATATATATATCTTATCTCATTCATTTGCTCTACAATTTGTGTGTAGCCAAAATCTATAGCCAACCACCATCACAGCACTGTAATATCCCGAACTTCGGGAGCCGACTAAAATAATCATTCGGGCTCCGAAAAATAAACGGGCGCTAAATTTAAGTAATAATCGAGTATTAGTAGTGCACTGAAGCTTAAAAATATTTTGGGGCAAAAATATAATTTTCAAAATTTTTGGGGGCATTTTCGTAATTTTTGAAAACTTGAGGGGTTAATTTGCAATTCTTGGAAGTGTGTATTACGTGTCAAACTTTCAGGATGAGTTGGCCACCTCTTGCTTATTGCTTTATGACTCATCTAATTTAAATTATAAAATATAGATAGATAGGATAAGATTTTTGGGGGAATTAAAGAAAGAAGAAAATAGAAAAGAAATTCAGAAAATTTAAAACAAGAAACAAAACAGAGAACAGAACCAAAGAAAGAAAGAAAGAAATAGAGGAGAGAAAATAGGGGGTCTCGAGTATGGGAGAAAGGGAAGAAAAGAGAAGAAGAAGGAGAAGAAGGGAGGGAAAAGAAGGAAAGAGAGGAAAGAAAGGGGAAGAAAGAGAAGAAAAAGAAGAAAGGAAACATGGAGAAGAAGCTTGACAAGGAACAGAGAGAGAAGCAGGAGCTTCGGCAGAGAAGGAATCAAGAAGAGAGAGATTAGGAAAATTCTCAATAGGTAATCTTCTTTAAATTTTAGTCTAAAAGTTAGATACATGGGTGTGTATTTGGTTACTGTGCGTGCGTGTTCTCAACAATGAGTTGTAGGTGTGTATGTGTTCATGCCATAGTTATGGATTTCCAGGGTGGGGGTGTTAAGTGTTTTATTGTGTAATCAGTGTGTTTGTAAGTGCATAGAGATAGGGGGAGTCTGCCAGTGGACACGCGCAGTGTGTAGTGGGTGTTTTACAGTGTGTACATGTATTATAGGCGAGTGTGTATGTGTGTGTTTTGCTTACCATGTGTGCTTCGGGTGTGTGAGTTAAGTGTATAAGGTGTGGAATTCAATACCTACATGAGTGTATTGCATGGGGTAGGGTGTATCAGTGGGTGTTTCATTGGGTACCGTGGGTGTTGGTGTGTAAAATTGGGACGTGCAGCTGGTGTTCCATGGATGTGGAAGTGTAGCTTCTTTCGAGTGTGTGTGTTTATGACTTTATGTGGGTGTAATTTAAATGTATAATGGGGTTAGTGTATGTGTTTCGGATAGGTTAATGAGAGTTTAGTGTCTTAGAGTGTGTTGGGAGTGCATTCACGTGTGTTCATGACTAATATGTATGAATGGGTCTTGACAGGAAAGAAGGTAGATGATGAGTATGTGTTCTAAAGGTGAACTACTAGGTGCTTCGATTCGAATAGTGTTTGTTTTTGTCACTAAAAGTGGGGGTAAGTTAGATAGTTTTCATTCAATTTTTTTATTAACATTTTGGGTCAAAATTAGACAAAACACCAAACTGTAACCCCCAATATTTTTACGAGACCTACGCTCTGAAAACTTTTGGGAATTTTTAGAGTCCGCGAAGGGTGCTAAATGAGGGTATTGACTAACTACAATTATCAATATATTTAGCATAGCAAACCAAGTTATTTTAACTTGAAAATTTTATGGAAGCCCTATTTTACAAATATGATTCATTATCTAAAATTTCGGGGAATTCTAAGGCCGATAGGTATTTTTTGCGAAACTAACCTTTTAGCGCTCGGTCCGGACACTGGTTCGGGATTTTTGGGCGAAAAATTTTTAAAATACTTTTTAGGCCAGAAATAACATCAGAATGTTTAAAATAGCGTTTTAAGATATTTTGAAATTTTTTCGGTGTCGGAAACCCCCAGGGGTGTTTTGGTAATTTATCACCCCGAAGGGGTATTTTGGTAATTTTACCTATAAGAGGTATTTTGAAGTAAATTTAAATACAGTAAGATTATTTTAGTGACTTTGCTTATGAAAAAGTCATTTTGAGACTTAAAGTGTAACGGGGGTATTTTGGTAATTTGACCTAAGAAAGGTATTTTTGTATAAATTTATATATGAGAAGTTTATTTCAGTGATTCTACTTACGGGAAGGCCGTTTGGATAATTTAAGTCCAAGAGGGGTATTTTAGTAATTTTACACCTTAGGGGCATTTTGGTAATTTTACATACCCGGAGATGGGGGTTCATTTTGGGAGTATGTGTGAGTTCGTATTAAGTTATAATCTTGTTCTGTAGGCTATATTCTAATGATTCAATTATTCCGTTTAGGTTAAAGCTAAAGACTTCCGGTTAGGATAATTTATTTGCAGATCCAGGTAAGGGATTCTATCTGAACCTTGGGTAAGGACTTTTGTCTGAACCCTTATTTGATTACTTGTACTCGTAAGTACTCCTTTGATATAATTACGGCTAATGCCGAACTCTAAGTTATGTATTGATATCAGCATGTTCTTGCCCAGAAAACCCTAATGTTGAACCTGAATCGGTTATTTGAAAATCTTGTGATGCTCGCATGTTATTGCGTGCTGAGCAAATTTAATAATTGTCTGTATCCATTCTTTCGAATTGTTATGATTATATTCGATAATTATTCGCAGTCGTTTTTGTTGTTTATCTGTGATTTTTCTTCTGAAATTCTGATTTTTTCTGAAAATCCTATTTCTTCTGAAAATCCCAAATGCTGACTTATGTCAGTATGATTATTGTTATGAGAACCCGAATTGATTTTGGAGATATGAGCTTATGCTAACGCTCATTAATATTGTTAATTTCTGTGTTGGCCTGGGTACCTGTTTAGTAGGGAGGCGGTATAAGGCCGGTTGAATCATGCATGAAACGCAGGTTAGTACCCAAGTGGACTAGTAATTATTTAGTACATCATGCATGAGTACACTATATGAGCTTGCCATAATGGCATTACAATCGCCCAGGATCAACATTGATTTTTTATTTTCTTTAGTTAGAATGATTTGTACTTGGGTTGAAAGCCCTTGACAAACATTCATTGTACTTAAATAGAAGGATTTGTACTTGGGTTGAAATCCCCTGACAAGCCTTTATCGTATTATCTGATTTGATTTCTGCTTGGGTTAAAATCCCTCAGGAAATCTTGCTGTATTTTTTAAATGAATTTCTGCTCGGATTGAAATCCCTTGAGCAAGGGAAATTTTCAGGGTACTTGGAAAATGCTGACTTGAAAAGGATCTTTTATTGATCGGTTTCGATTTTGTTCAGATTGTTAATATTTATTTTGGCATCTATTTCTGATGAACTTTGCTCAGTTTGGGTAATTATTGAATTTTGATCGTTAGAAGTGTTTTGAAAATCATTGTTGGTTGGATTTTTTGGAGTCGTGTTATAATCTCTTTTGTAGTCCTTGTACGACCTTACTGAGCTCTTAAAAGCTCACCCTTCGTTTGGCTCCCTTCTGCAGGTAATGATAAGCTGTAGCAGGTTCGGGAATGGGTTAGAGTCTGCGTGAGGTTCCGGTGAGCCCATCACTACTAGGTAATGAGGCCCCTGCGTGGGTCGGTACTGTCGATTCATTCATAAGGACTCGAGTTATAAAGAACTTAGATTTTAACAGTTTGAGTTCGAGTAGCCTCGTAAGCTTGCATTTGAAGAATGTTGAGATAGTATCGGATTAGATGTTGTAAAGTATGTGTTAGTGAACAGATCTGACAGGTATGATGTGATCATGTAGATTAACGACCGGGGAGTTCGGGGCGGGGGAGCTCCGGATTCCAGGGGCGTTACAGGCACCAACACCATATCCTCCACGACCAACCACCATCGCACCACCCAACACCACCAACCACCCCAGCCATCATCCAAACACCAATTGCACCTTTACTACCCATAACCATTAAAAAAAAGTCACGATTATTGCTAATTGCTCCAAAATTTTAGACTTGTGAAGGTCGAGCTCGAGTTGCCTTCGTATATTTTTAGGGTTTATTTAAGAATTATTGAGGGAAAACAGGGAAACCTGATTTGACTTTGAATTGTCTAATTTATGCTTCTGATTATGAAACCAAAGATTTGGATTCGGGGACTAAGTTATACAACAGGAAAGTCTTAGCCACCCGTTATACCCTAATGGTCTATAAATTGCTTTTATGTGATTTTCATGATTTTTTTATCCCAAAGTAAATAATAAAAAGGACAAAGTCTAAACTAAAGATAATTTGGTTGAATTCGATAACAGTGGTCACATGGCCTACATATTCGGTCAGACAAACTGGAATTAGAACGATCGTAGTTCGACAGGACTCTATGGGAGGTTACCTATATCTCTGTCCTTGACTCTTATAGATAGACTCGACTTCTTCTAGTTGAAAAAGACTTAGAACTCTAATTACTACACTTTTAGTAACCTTAGAATTCTAAAAGAAATGAGATAGAAACTTTAATCTAAATTATATACTTTCTATATTGTTTGCATTTGGTCGTTGTGTGGGAAGACACTCCAAGACTCTTCTATCTAGAAATAAAAATACTCAAAAGAAGGATAGAGAAACATACCTTAATCCGGATTGAACAATTTCCTGATCCAAGAATCGACTACGTAAAAAATTAAGAAAGGTAATCTGTCCAATAAGAAAAGCTTTATTTTGAGCCTAAAGACAACCTTAAATTAATCTTGCCTCATTCGTAAAGTCGCGACTCTCAAAGAGATACACGATTTAGGCTTTGAATCACCTAAATCGGGTTACATAAGAGCAAGTTATGAACGGTCAAAGTTTTAGGTGTATGTTTGATGCGGGAAGTTGGGATTTCTAGGGTGTTCTCTCTGTCTCTCTCTCTCTCTGGGTCTTTTCAGCAGAATTTTCTCTTGGATATAGGTTTATAAATCTCTATGGACGAAGCTCTTAATTCTATAGCCCAAGGGATTGGTTTATAGATGATTGGGGCCTGACAGAAATGGCAAAGAAGATTTTTTCGGGTCTAATATCTCTGACAAAGCAAAATATCTGATTTGAATCATCTTTCGAGAAAGCTAACTAACCAGTCAGCTTGTCAAAAATTGGCATGTTCACCCCTTAATTAATTAAGGTTTTTTCCAAATTTTGGGAGATTAATTGTTCTTAATTCGGTAAAAATCTCTGAAAGGACATAAGGGATTGTACTAGATTTTGAAAATTAAGTCAATTTCAAAATCAAGGATCAATCCCTAATTCAGAATTCAGTCAGAAATACAATCTAAATCAAGTCAAAATCTTTTTACCTTAACATAGGTTAACACTAACCAATTGGATCGGTCTCTGACTGAATTGGACTCTAATTGGATTGGACTACTTATTTGACTTAATCATATAGATTAAGCTCATTATATATACTAGGCCTAAACTCATTGTACTAATAAACTTAATTATCAATAAAGCTCAATAACACCCACTATAAGATATCAGGTCTTTAGCGACCGCGTTTAGCGACCACCCAAAACACGGTCGCTAAATTATTCATTAGCAACCTATTTTGCGATCGCCTATCTAACGGTCGCTAAATGAATAATACAATGGCGGGGTCAAACAAAAATATTTGGCCGGTAATTTTAGCGACTGATTGGTTGTCGCTAAATCTGTCGGTCGCTAAAGCCGTCTCTATAGACGTCGCTAATTTTAGCCACCGCGCATGACTGTCTTTAGCGACCACTTTGTGCGGTTACTAAATAGAAGGTATAAAATGACCCAAAACAGCCCTAATTTTTCTCTTTCCTTTTTCTCCCTACACTGCACGAACTGCCGCTGTCAAGCTCATCACGCCATCTCTCCCACCACCATGCAGTCGCCACCATAGACCCCTTCTCGGAAAACCCTTCCCCACGGGTAACCCCACCTCGCCGCGAACCCACTGGCAAGGTCTCCAAGCCGGCTCTGCCTACGCCGCCACTGCCGCCACTGCCACCACTGTTGTCGGTCATGCCACCGCTGCTATGGCCGCCAAGGCCACCTTCAAGTTGTAATTGTTGGGTTTGAGATTAATTTTGCATTTACCATTGCGCTTCTCATAGCCTGACAAAATCATGCACCCATCTCAACTGAAACCCAAGACTGTGACGACCCTTTTTGCTACTTTGGTTAGTCATAATTTCAGGTACGTATCTGAGCTACTTGAATCTCTTTGTAGTCTTTGATTCATTCTGGCTATTGTCTGTGATGCGTATGTAATTGCTAATGGTGCATATTTGTAGTTGGAATTCATGGGTTATGGTTTGTTTTGTGTGTCACTTTATTCTAGTGATTGAATTGGGCGGGCATGGACACTACACTGATTGTAAAGAATGGCCCTACCTTATCAGCAAGCATGCGAAACAGCAAAATGGCTCCATCAGGAGCCTGGTCAAGCAATATATATAATATTTGGGTGGTATTGTGGTTCTTTTGTCTCTAACATTATCTCTTAGTCAGAGATTAAGCCAACGATTATCGATGTAGTTATGCAATGTTGAAGATTTGTGAAACTTGTAGTAAAATGTCATTTTTTATTACATTGATGAGTATTTTCAGCAATAACCTATATATGTAACCGATCCAATTAAAAATTCATATCAGTGCTTAACAACATAATAGTACATGGTTGTTGCTATAAGGCAATCCAGTGGAGGCATGTGGCTTACATTGGACAGTCTCTCAGTAGAAGGGAATTCCTGCGTCCATCTTTAGTCCATAACACTCACCTGTATATGTTTTCTCGTGTGTAGTTTGGAACAGGATAGCTACTTCCTTGTAGAGCTCTAGTTGCTACTATTTTTGCCATTACCTAAAAAAATACATCCATGCTTAAACACATGATTATCTGCACATAAAATAAGACTTGGTTGCAAATAGTTGAATTGGGCTTTGCTTGAATTGAGGTTAGTCTGTTTCTAAGTGTTGACTTATTGATTTTGATGATTACAGACTTATTATCTCTAACATTAATATGACAACATTATTAAGATAAACATTTCAGGATTTATCTTAATCAAACAAAGACAAGATCTTGACATGGACAAAGCTTGAACCTGGATTTGGACTTGGGATTTAAAGACTTGGACTACATTGAAGATGCAAGAACCTGAAGTCTATTTTTCCTTGTTAGCATTTCTAAGTCTTTCTTAAAAGATCTGACAGAAATTCTAGTAAAGAGCCAAAACTTTTAGTCGAAGCCAAAATATTTTAGTCGAAGTCAAATGTTTTAGTCGAAGCCAAAACTTTTAGTCGAAGTCAAATGTTTTAGTCGAAGCCAAAATGTTTTAGTCGAAATCAAATGTTTTAGTTGAAGCCAAAACTTTTAGTCGAAAGCAAATGTTTTAGTTGAAGTCAAATGTTTTAGTCGAAACCAAAACTTTTAGTCGAAGCCAAATCTTTTAGTCGAAGCAAAACTTTTAGTCGACTCATTCTCTTGTTTTAGTCGAATCCTTCTTTTTTGTGCTTTCCCTTCCTAACGGTTCACTTCTGTTACTTGTATAAAAAGGGGTCCTCGAGAGAATTTTATATCTCTCTCTCGCGAATTATTTCTCTCTTAAAAAAACTCTCTCATCTTGATCGTTTATTCTCATCTATTCTCTATTGAGTGAGTTCACCTTTGAGATAGTTCATTGTAAGCTTCTTGGTTTGGTTCTTGAAAGAGAATATATCTTCCCACCTAAGAAGGCTTAGTCTTAATTTTCATTGTAACATCTGCTCAAGAAGGAGTTTGTTTGTTATATTCAAATTGTAAATCTCCTTTCATTTGTAAACTGTTGGAAACCTTGGAAGGGTTTCAAAGATTGTACTGCGGTTTGAGCTAGTATCCGAAGCTAGTTGGATTAGTGAAAGGCTCGAGTAGGTCTCCTTTGCATGGAGTGCTCGAGGACTGGACGTAGGTTGGTGGGGCCGAACCAGTCTAAATCTCTGTGTTATATCTGTCATTACTTTGCAATCTCATTTTTTAATTTATACTTATAGCTGTAAAACACCTATTCACCCCCCCCCCCCTTCTAGGTGTATTTAGGGACCTACAAGTGGTATCAGAGCCGTGTGCTCTGGTATTTTTCTATGACTTAATCATCAAGAGCTAAAGATCGCGTTATGAAAGAAAGTTTAACAACCACCAGGCCACCCTTGTTGAAAAATGACAACTATAGCTACTGGAAAAATAGTATGAGGAATTTTCTGAGGCAGGATACACACATGTGGTATGTTGTTGAAAATGGTCCTATAATTCCGATGAAGGATGGACCAGATAGAACGAAGATTCCGAAAGGAATTCTTGAAATGGACTCTCATGAGACATAGCTCTTCTCCATGGATGATAAAGCTAAGAACATTATCAGCTGTGGCCTTGACATGAATGAGTACAATCGAGTCTCAGCATGTGAGACTGCTAGAGAAATCTGGAGGTTGTTGGAGGTTACTTATGAAGGAACAAATCAAGTAAAAGAGATCAAGATCAACATGTTGGTCCAACAGTATGAGGCCTTTAAGTTGAAGGAGCACGAGTCCATAAATGAGATGTACTCCAGATTCACATTCATTATAAATGGATTGAAGCTTTCGGGTAAAATCTACCCAGAGAAAGAAGTTGTCCAAAAAGTTCTCAGATCTTTTCCAAAGAGATGGGAAGCAAAACGCACAGCCATTCAAGAGGCAAAGGATTTGAATGTACTAAAGCTTAAAGAATTATGGGTTCTCTAATGACTCATGAAATTACAATGAAAATTCATGACAAAGAAGAAACCACCTCCAAGAAGAAGAACTTAGCTCTTAAAGCTGAGACCTCTCATGAACCTTCAGAGAACAACGACGATTCTGATCCTGGAATGGCTCTCATCACTCGAAAGTTCAAGAAGTTTATTGCAAGCAAGTGAGATGGGAAGATTAGGAGAAATCCTACAAACCAATCAGATCAGAGAAATAACAGTGATTGGAATGTAAAGGAAAATCCAGATGCCTGCTATGAATGCAGTAGAACTGGGCACATCAAAAAATATTGTCCGCAACTCAAGAACCAGACTACAAGCAGCAACAGTCAAGATTTCAAAGAAAAGAAGTTCAAGTCCAGAAAAGCTCTGTTGACTTAGGATGACTCTGATGAAAGTGACAAAGAAATTAGCGAAGATGATGAAGTAGCTCAACTTTGCTTCATGGCCAAAGATGATAATTCCAAGGTAATCTGTGAGAATCCTGATTATAATGAACTCAAGTCAGCTTTTCTAGAACTCAATGAAAATTGTGAAAAGTTAAAAGTTAAAAATGCTAATCTAAAAAATAAAGCTCTTTCTTTGATTAATACTGTTGAAGAGTTGGAAGGCAAAAATGAAGAGTTTCAAGAAAAGATTGAAGTTTATATTTCTAAAAATACTTCTCTAGAAAATAATATGAATGCTTCTAAGAAGGAAAACTTTCTTTTGTCTTCTGAAATCCAATCTCTCTGAGGAGTAAAAGTTCCAATTGAAAACGAATTCTTAAAATCTCAACTGACAGATATTTCTATACAAAAAATTAATTTAGAAAAGGAGATTGAAGATCTGAATTTTACCCTTTCAAAATTTACCCAAGGAAGAGAGAATTTGGATATTCTTTTGGAAAGACAAAGATGTGTTTTTGAGAAAAGTGAAATCGGATACGATCCTTCAAAGAAGCAAAAGGATTATTAAGATTTCTTTAACAGAAATTTTGCTTCTTGCTCTTCATTCACATTCTGTACAGTATGTAACAAGAAATGACACTTAGTTAAAAATTGTCCTCTTATCGTTATTAAAAATTAGTCATTCTCCTCTATTACAAAAAATAAAATGAAACAAGTTTGGGTGCCAAAATCTTGTTTATCTAATCTTCCAGGACCCAAGAAAGTGTGGGTACCTAAAGGAACGAAACCAGAATCTGTTGTAGGTATGCTTGAAAGCAAGGGTAGATTACAACAAATGGATTCTCGACAGCGGATGTTCAAGACATATGACAAGTGACCGCTCTCTTTTCTCACACATCACCTCTAAAAATGGAGGCCTTGTTACCTTTGGAAAATGGGAAGATCATCGGTAAAGGTAAAATTGGCACCGGTTCCATATCTATCGATAACATATCTTTGGTTGACGGTTTGAAGTTCAATTTCATAAGTATCAGTCAACTAATCGATAGTGGACACAAAGTTCAGTTCGAAGGCGATCAATGCCTTATCAGTCATGCCTCAGATTGAGGTACCTTGGTTGGTAAGAGAGATGGTAATATTTGTACTCTATCTTTTGATGCTTCTAACTCTTCTCATGAAGTGTGTCTTTCTGTTCAGCATAATGATATTTGGTTGTGGCATCGTAGATTAGGTCATGTTCACATGGATCTAATCAAGAAACATCTCTTGAAAGACCTTATCAGAGGCTTTCCAAAACTAAGGTTTATCAAGGATAAAGTTTGTGATGCTCGTCAATATGGTAAACAGTCAAAAACATCTTTTCAAGTCAAAAATGTTGTTTCCACCTCTCGCCCTCTTCAACTCCTTCATTTAGATCTTTTTGGCCCTACGAGAAATGCCAGCCTAGGTGGAAAATTTTATGCATTTTTCATTGTTGACGATTTTTCCAGATACACCTAGGTTCTTTTTCTAACTCATAAGGATGAAGCGTTTGAAAAGTTCTTCAGTCTTGTTAAACAGCTTCAAAATGAGAAGGAGTTGAAGCTTGTAAAAATTCGAAGTGATCATGGCAGTGAATTTGAAAAATATTTTATTCCTTTTTGTATTCAAAATGGCATTTCACATGAGTTTTTTGCTCCTCGGACACCGTAACAAATGGGGTTGTAGAGAGAAAGAATCGTACTCTGCAAGAAATGGCCAGAACCATGCTTCATGAAAACTCTTTGCCAAATATTTTTGGGTCGAAGCCATCAGCACTTCCTGTTACATGTTGAACAGAGTACTCATTAGACCAATTCTTGATAAAACACCTTACGAACTGTTCTCAAATTGAAAACCAAAAATCAATTATCTCAATGTTTTCGGTTGCAAATGCTTTATTTTGAACAATCGTGAGAACTTGGAAAAGTTCGATGTGAAATCAGACGAGGGAATATTCTTGGTTATTCATTAAAAAGTAGAGCATATAGAATCTATAACCATAGAACTATGACAGTTGAAGAATCTATGCATGTAGTATTTGAAGAATCTAACATTGAAAAACTAAGTAAGAATGCAGGTGATGACAGTGAAGAACTCTCTCTAGACTTGAACAACAAACTTGATGTCTCCTCAACTGAGGAGGAGTGTTCAAACTCTTCTCACAATAATAGTGACGAGACTCTGCCTCTTCCAAAAAGCTGGAGATACTCCTCCAGTCATCCATTAGAACAAGTCATCGGTAATGTGGAACGCGGTGTTACAACACGATCTACGGTAAATCTTTTTTGTGCGGATTTTGCTTTTCTTTCTCAAATAGAGCCTAAAAACATTTCAAAGACTCTAAACGATTCTGAGTGGATTCTTGCCATGCAAGATGAATTGAATCAATTTGAGAAAAGCGATGTTTGGTCACTAGTTTCGGCTCCTGTTCAACAAAAGGTCATTGGAACAAAATGGGTTTTTCGAAACACACTTGATGAAAATTTCCATATTGTTTGTAACAAGGCTAAACTAGTTACTCAACAAAATGGGTTTTTCGAAACACACTTGATGAAAAGCGATGTTTGGTCACTAGTTTCGGCTCCTGTTCAACAAAAGGTCATTGGAACAAAATGACTTATTGATTTTGATGATTCCAGACTTATTATCTCTAACATTAATCTGACAACATTATTAAGATAAATATTTCAGGATTTATCTTAATCAAACAAAGACGAGATCTTGACATGGACAAAGCTTGAACCTGGACTTGGATTCGGGATTTAAGGACTTGGACTACATTGAAGATGTAAGAACCTTAAGTCTATTTTTCCTTGTTAGAATTTCTAAGTCTCTCTTAAAAGATATAACAGAAATTCTAGTAAAGAGCCAAAACTTTTAGTCATAGTCAAATCTTTTAGTCGAAGCCAAAATGTTTTAGTCGAAGTCAAATGTTTAGTCGAAGCCAAAACTTTTAGTCGAACTCAAATGTTTTAGTCGAAGCCAAAATGTTTTAGCCGAAACCAAAACTTTAAGTCGAAGGAAAATGTTTTAGTTGAAGTCAAATGTTTTAGTCGAAGCCAAAACTTTTAGTCGAAGTCAAATGTTTTTGTCAAAGTCAAAATATTTCAGTCGAAGCTAAATCTTTTAGTCGAAGCAAAACTTTTAGTTGACTCATTCTCTTTTTTAGTCGACTCCTTCTTTTTTGGGCTATCCCTTCCTAACGGTTCACTTTTGTTACTTGTATAAAAAGGGGTCCTCGAGAGCATTTATATCTCTCTCTCGCGAATTATTTCTCTCTTAAAAAAAAACTCTCTCATCTTGATCTTTTATTCTCATCTATTATCTATTCAGTGAGATCACATTTGAGATAGTTCATTGTAAGCTTCTTGGTTTGGTTCTTGAAAGAATATAGATCTTCCCACCTAAGAAGGCTTAGTCTTAGTTTTCATTGTAACATCTGCTTAAAAAGGAGCTTGTTTGTTGTATTCCAATTGTAAACCTCCTTTCATTTGTAAACTGTTGGAAACCTTGGAAGGGTTTCGGAAATTGTACTGCGGTTTGAGCTAGCACCCGAATCTAGTTGGATTAGTGAAAGGCTCGAGTAGGTCTCCCTTGCGTGGAGTGCTCGAGGACTGGACGTAGGCTGGCGGGGCCGAACGAGTATAGATCTATGTGTTAAATTTATTACTGTTATATTACTTTGTAATCTCATTTTTTAATTTATACTCAAAGCTGTAAAAAAACATATTCACCCCCCTTAGGTGTATTTAGGGACCTACACTAAGGTCCTAAACTATGGAAATTATGGGGTTTCGTTTACTTTGAGGTTCTTTTTCGTTTTTTCATACTTTTTATTTGGCACCTAAACAGACTAGGGTTCTTCGAGATGGAGTGATTCCTACATTAGTTTAGAAAAAGGGTTCTTTTATCTCAATTTCTTCCTTTTTGGTTTTCTTTTTTTCAGGCCGTGGCCCGGAGGGTGGCACAGAGGGGTTCTTTTATCTCGATTTTTTGTACAGAGTTGTAATGGGGGATAAGAGCTTTAGTTGACATATTTAGTTGGCAGAGACAAGGAATGAGATGAGAGTACTGCAAAAGGGTAGAGAGATAAATGGGTGGTTAGGGCTAGGGTTCAGATTAGTGATGCTTAGGTCTGAAGAGTGTACGTCATGAGTTAGTAGTGATGCTTAGGCTTACTATTCACTTTGTGTTTTTTTTCCTCTTTTGTAGGAAGTTCACGCACCTGTCCTCGGTCTTTGTGGAGTTAAATTTGTGGTCATTTGTGTCTTTTCTACTTTTGCATTGGCAAGCATCGTAAGTTGTAATTAACACTGCATTTATTTTCATGTGTTATGTTCCTCTCAAATTTTGATTTGATACTTCCATTTTCTTGATCCTCAAAGGCATTATGTAAGAGAATTGAACCTGCTTTGGACCAACAAATTGTTCTTCCTCGAGACTCGTATCTTCAGGTATTGTTGCTTTATATTTGTTGTCGTTATGCAATATTTATCTCATGCAGATTTGTTTGATAAGTCTATCTCATGGAGCATTGTCATGCATAATGTATGGTCCAACTTTTCTATTTCGCAGGGCTATTTTAATAATATATTAGAATATCTTAGAGTTGGACCACTAATATATTTCTTTGTGAAAAACTATAACTACAGGTATGATGCTATCTTCTTTCCTTTGTGCCTCAGGTTAACGCTTGTTTATTGCTCTTTGTTCTGAGAAGAGATAGCCTTAACCCCTTCATTCTTATGGCAATAAATGGGCTCTTGATATCTTGTATAGTTATACCACTCTTTATACTATTGCTGCTGAAATATCAAACATCTAAAGTAATCTTCTTAAACAAAAGCTTTCTTTGTAGAATCGTGCTAGCTTTCTCATAACTGTTAACAGGCAAAGTTGAATGATTCAATGTGGAATACACTATTATTTGGAAGATGCACCGGGGAGTTCTCTTGGAATGAAAAAAAAATGCTCTGACAGCTATGTTTTTAAACAAAAGCTTTAGTGGTACTTATCTGGGTTAAAGGTTTTGTAGATTAATGAAGTAAATCTACAAATAACTTATTTTAGACAGCTGCTCCAATATGAATAATCCCCCAAATGTGTCTAATTTTTTAGTCTGTAAAGCTTTCGATTGCTGCATCCATTATAGAATATAGCTTCAAGCTCCTTTTTTTGTGTGTTTTTTATTGGGTGAAGTGTCTTTCTATTGTTTGCTTTCATGGATACCAAACATTCAAGCGAATGTGAAGGGTAATAGAATCGGGGCTCTGCTTATGGCACTAAGCAGCATGGTTTATCAAGTTTTCAGTTGTTACTGGTTCATGTCTATGTATAAGGTAGCTTCTAGTGTCGGTGCTTACCAGCCTAAAACACCCTGCAGAACCTTCCAAATCAACGAGTTAAGTGGATTGTGGTTTTAGGCTTTACATTATCTAGATTATGTTTAATAGTCTTGTCACGCTTCACTTGATTATTTCATCTATTTACGCCATGTAGAGTGGTAGTTGATCAATGCTTTTAGTAGCTATTTTGTAGCTATTTTGTAGATCGGTAGTTGATCAATGCTTGTTATTAACTATTTTGTAGCTTATAATATCATGAACACAGTCGTTCCATTGTTTTTAGTTATTTTGTTCCCATTGGTTTTTTTTTTACTGAAATTCTGTTCATATTCAGTATCTTTCCCAAAACAATGAGCCTTGTTGACTGAAATTCTGTGCATTTAAGAGTTGTGATTATTAATTGATGATTATAGGTTGTTAAGTGATGATTTTAGGTGTTTTAATTGTGCATTGAGCATTTAAGAATTGAGATTGTTGATGGAGGATGTGACCCAATTGGATTAAAATATCAGACACGTGCATTTTGAATAATCTTTTTTTCCAATTTGAGCATTGATTATTTGATTGTTAATTTTAGGTTGTTAATTATGCATTGAGCATTTGAGAATTGAGATTGTTGATGGAGGATGACACCCAATTAGATTGAGATGTCAGATATGTGATTTAGTTGAATGATGGGTTGAAAATATGTTAATTAGGTTAACGCGATAACGAAACATGACATGATGGGTTGAAATTAGGTTAATTAGGTTCATCTTCCATAGGTTAATAAGGTTTATCTCCCATGGGGTGAAATTACAGTTCCGCCACTGACTAGCCCTAATCAACACTGATTAATCATGATTAGTGCTAATCTACACTGATTAGCACTGATCAACACTGATTAGGCTAATCAGCCATAATTATCCCTAATTATCTCTTATTAAGATTGATTAGCCCTAATTAGCACCCAAGAAGCACCGACACTTCATATGAGTCGAGGCATGGTGTCCGACACCTCCGGACACTTGTCCGACACCTCTCTGCGCTGTCCCGGTCGGTGTCAGTGTCGGTGTCGGACGTAGTGTCTGTGTCTGTGCTACCTAGATTAGCACTAATCAACACTGAATAGGCTAATCAGCCCTAATTAACACTGATTCAGCCCTAATTACCCCTAATTAGTACTAATCAACACTGATTAGGCTAATTAGCCCTAATTAATACTGATTAGCCCTAGTTAGCACTAATCCATATTAATTAGTGCTAATCTACACTAATAGCACTAGTCAACACTGAATAGGCTAATCCATCCTAATTATCCCTAATTAATTCTGATTAACACTCATTAGCCCTAATTAGAACTAATAAACACTGGATAGGCTGATTAGCCTTAATTAACACTAATTAGCCCTAATTAACACTAATTAGCCCTAATCTACACTGATTAGGCTAATCATCCTTAATTATCCCTACTTAACCCTGCTTAACACTGATTAACACTCACTTGTAAGTGACTACTCAATATATTTTTTTCAAATTGAAGGTTAATTTGGAACTCCACTTGTATAGGTTCAACAGGCGGTGAGAGATATATATCATGTCAGTGGATAGAAGTTGGATGCAACAGAGGATTGCTCCAAGTGGGATTGGGGTATCGAAAGAGTTTAGACAGGGAGTGAATAGCTTTATTCTCTTTGCTTTGAATCAACGAGAGTTTGTGGATGACAACACGATTAAATGTTTGTGCAATGATTGTCAGCTGTTAAGTTGGAAAACCCCCTACGATGTAACTTTTGATCTGTTCTGTAGAGGTTTTATGAGTAACTATACGAATTGGACTCACACAAGGAACCAATTCTGAGGGTGCCCACTGAGTTCAGACAGTATAGTCTTAGAGATTCAGAATTTTCCCAGTATCAACATATGGTAATGGAAGCTGGGCCTAGTAAGATTAACTGGGATAACTATTTTAACGATGGTAATACTAATATGGAAAAAGAGCCAAACCCGAGTGCACAAAAGTTTTATAAATTGTTAAAAGACTCTAAGGAGCCAATATGGAATGGAAGCACAAAGTACGCCAAGTTATCTGCTATGACAAGGATGCTGCACTTAAAGTCTGAGCATGGTCTAAGTGATAGAGATTTTGATGCTTTTCTGAATCTTAATAAAGAAACGTTGCTAGGGGATGAGAAGTTGCCTGACACGTACTATAGTGCTAAGAAAATGATGATGAAACTTGGTTTGGGGTACCAGAAGATAGATGCTTGTAATAATGATTGTGTCTTACTTTGGAAGGAGAACAATGACTTGAGTGAGTGTCCGGTTTGTGGCCACGCAAGGTATAAACCATCCAGTGGGAAGAAAAGGAAGATAGCATGGAAGATATTGCGGTACTTTCCACTGACTTCATAGGTTGTATTACTCTTCTAAAACAGCAGAGCACATGAGATGGCCTAGCAACGTCCGTAGCAAAGTTCCAGATTTATTAAGACACCCTGCCGATGGAGAGGCATGGAAGGAATTTGATTGCAGACACCCATCTTTTGCTGCAAAATTTTGAAATATGCGACTTGGACTCGCTACCGATGCGTTAAATCCTTTTGGGCAATCTAGCACACCTTACTTTACGTGGCCTGTGATCATTGTCCCGTATAACCTTCCTCTAAACACGTGCATGAAGAAGAAATTCATGTTTTTATCATTACTCATTCCTGGACCTATGAGCCCGGGTAGAAATATAGACGTGCACTTGCGGCCGTTGATTGAGGAGTTAAAAATATGGGAAGTTCGAGCCCCGCATTTGATGCATCTCTTAAACAGAACTTCAACTTGAGGGCAGCAGTCATGTGGACTATCAATGACTTCCCTGCATATGGTATGTTGTATGGATGGAGTACACATGGTAGGTTGGCATGTCTTTATTGTATGGTAGTGAGTAAGGCTTTCACCTTAAAGCACGGGCGGAAGGTCTCGTTTTGGGGGTGTCATAGACAATTCTTACCTTATAATAATCCATTTTGAAGGCAAAAAGATAATTTTAATAAAACTGTGAAGCGTCGCGTTGAAACACGTGACAGATTATCTGGGGAGGAAGTGTATATGTGCGTAAAGGGCCTTGACATGGATGCGGTACCATTTGGAAAATGTGGTGCCAGTCTAAAACTTCCTGGCTTTGGAAAAATACACAACTGGAAGAAAATGTGCATCTTTTGAGAGCTGCCTTACAGGGCGACCCTCCTTCTTCATAATAATCTCGATGTTATGCACATTGAGAAAAATGTTTTTGAAAATGTGTTTAATACATGCATGAATGTCAAGGGCAAATCAAAATATCACCTATAGCACGCATAGATATGTAGATGATGGGTATACGACTTGAATTGCATCCACGAATGGTTAATGGTAAGCTGGTTTTATCCAAAGCAGTATATACATTGGATAAAAAGCAGATACAACAGCTGTGCGAGTGGGTTAAACTGCTAAAGTTGCCTAATGGATATGCATCTAATATATCGTGTTGCTGCAACCTTGCTGATTATAGGTTTTATGGTTTAAAGAGTCACGATTGTCATGTATTCATGGAAAGATTTATACCAATTGTCTTTCATGACCTCTTGCCGAAGCCAGTAAATGAAGCATTGACTGAACTGAGTCATTTCTTTTGGGATTTATGCTCAAAGGTGCTCCGAGAGAGTGATGTTAAAATTCTTGAGAAAAACATTGTTGAGACAGTGTGCAAGTTAGAGAAAATATTTCCCCCATTGTTCTTTGACTCGATGGAGCATTTGACCATTCACTTAGCATATGAGGCTAGAGTGGGTAGACCTGTGTAGTATCGATGGATGTATCCATTTGAGAGGTGATGTCGCCCATCCATCTTTAAATTGTATTTCATACATGCACACATGGTTGTTCATTGAAAATTACTTATTTCTTACATAGGTATATGTTTGATATTAAGAAAAATGTGCGTAACAAAGCCCGCGTTGAAGGTTCAACTGTAGAGGCCTACATCGTTAAGGAGTTACAAACTTCTGCTCCCTTTATTTTGAGACTGATGCTGATACAAAGATGAATCGGCTTGGTTGCGATGATAATAGTGTCGACATAGAATTTAATGAGCGTCTTTCCATATTCAAGCATCTTGGTCGTGCACTTGGATCAAAGAGTGGTCGATATTTATCCGAGGAGGACTATATTGCCAAAAAATTGTACGCTCTCATGAATTGCAATGGAGTTGCACCATTTATAGTGCAAGTAGTTATATATATGTATATATCTTCCTTCCCATAGTTCAAGAACATAATATAACGACGATACTATATAATATACAGTGAATACGATGAAGAAGTATTATTCGCAAACCCTGGGATATCAGATGGACAACTTGAAAAATGCAAAATAACGCGTTCCCTAAGTGGTTCCGACTGCGCGTAAGTTCTATAACCACATCTCATTTCTAATATAGACCGCATGTAATAACCTAATACTTTTTGAAAATTGTTTGTTGTTGTAAACCGCCCAGGACGGAGTTGATGTTCATCTCAAGGTGACTGTTATAATGATAGTGAGCGTGATTTTTATGGGCAGTTGGATGAGGCTGTTAAACTAGATTATTATGACAGCGGCAATCGACTGGTACTGCTCAAGTGCAAATGGTTTGACATTACAACTGGTATCCAAGTTAGTTGACATGGGATTGTAGACGTTAATATAAGGTCAAGGCTCTGATCATACCAACCTTTTGTATTTGCAGCTCAAGCAACACAGGTCTTCTATGCAAAGGGTGTGACAAGGAAGGACCCAAATTGACATACTGTTATCAAGACCAAAAGAGGCTTTGTTGATGATGATGTGTTCGTTGAGATGTACCAAGAGGATGATGCTCCCACAGTGATACTGCTTCAGGAGAATAACGATCTTGTTGATGAGCCTCTTTGCGATTTAGACCATACTGAAGAAGAGTCGATGCTGAAGCCCTCCGTGATGATGATGATGATGATGACGACGACGATGATTCCGAGGAAGACATTGATGACGAAGAAGAATACGATGAAGATGAAGGGGACGAAGATGATGAGGATGACAAAGACATTCCGTTGTCTATTAGTTATAGTGATTGACTGTGTAGAGCAAAGAGATTCTTATCAATGTACTTTTACACATGCCCTGTTTATTATTTAAATTGAATTGATTATTAATTGATGGTTGACTATTTAAATTGGGTTGTCTTCTATACTCGCCGTGCCACATTGTTAGCGTACTAACTTTTGCACTTAAGTTGTTTATTATTCGTGCGAACTACATTGTTATTAAATACACTCAATTAACTTTTGCACTTCCCACTTTGTAGTTATGCCGAGATCCAGTGCACCCCGAGGTCGTGGAAGTGGCCGTCGCGGAGCTGCTTCGGTACGGTCAGCCCCCGTCCCTAGGATTGGTGACGCGACTGCTTTTGAGCAGCCGTCATCGTCATCAATAGCTTCAGACCTTGGTGAGACGATATTAGTTTCTTGTCGAATTGAAAGATATTAGTTGATATATATATATATATATATATATATATATATATATATGTATATGTATAAACTTCTTCCTTTTTCATCATTGCAGTGTCTAGTTCTTCTGTACCGTGAGGTATCACCCGCGGGATACCTCTTCCAGCCACCCCAGAGCAGAGGATTACTGCTCATGTCCGTGACAATTAGTATGTTTTTTTTATTTTCAAAGCTCAATTCTAACTTAATACGCACTTACATTAGGATTGATGTATCTCTCTTATTGATTTCTTGTAATTAGCTTTGTTGAGGATTGTGTTAGGACCAAAATCGATCCTATTATCAAGGCTTACCTCCAATAGCCTTATGCGACGTGGGGGTCGTGGACAGAATCAGACAAGGAACTTGTCTAGGGGAAGTTCTTAGTAAGGAGCACAGTATTTTTATGTGCTTTACTTTGGTTTTAGAAGTACATTATCGATGAATTTTTCTTGCTAACCGTGTTTGAATTGTGTTGAATTGGGTTCGAGACTATTTCAAATTTGAGTTCGACGGAGCCTGAGAACTTGGGAGGCAAGCCTGGGAGTGGCATTGTTTCGAGAACTACAAGAAATGGATGCTCAATGCGATAAGGTGGGTGCTAGCTCCGGCGGGTACGACGGATATATCTATGACCATGGACCATAACCCCCAGTACTTCTCTGGAGCCATGTGGGGGCAGCTTGTGTCGCATAGGAGTACAACAGACTGGATGAAGCTGAGTGAGCGAGGTAAGGATATGGCTCACAGCGAGAAAACGATGAAGCATAGTGTTGGTTCCCGTCCAGTTGCAGTGGACGACCTGAGGTTGATAGAAGATGACCCTGAGAGAAGGCCCCTACGAAGCTCCGTCACTTTGAGCACACACACCAAAAGAAAGATGGGAAGTGGGTGTCTGAGAGTGCGGACCACTTTGCGATGAGCACATAACTCTTGTATTACTTTTGTATTCCTATTGCATTCTTCGTGGTTACGGCCAGTAGCATTTTTCTAACATTTTCGTTGTTTTCTTATACAGAATTTATATAAAGAAAGAGTTCAGGCCAACTCCCAGACAAACAGTAGCCAGACACTGGACGAGTTCTCGTTGTGGTCAGACGCTACGGGGTGTCTTAGGAAGGACCGTATACTCAGCCACCCTCGTCAGTCCGCATGATCGTTACTAGCCGGCAGACCTCAGTCATTAGGCGAGACCAATTGTAGCAGTCATCGAGTAGATGCGATGGATCCTTCGGAGGAAGGTCACTTCAACACAGGGTTTGATGCGCGCCTTTAAATGATGATCCATGGCGGTTATCTTTTGCCCAGGCCCAAACTTTATGTAATACAAATTTTCTCAAGTACTTATGTATTTTGGTGGTCATTCTATATGTGATCTTGATTTGATATATTATGTTGAATCATTTTTATGGCTTAGTGCAGGACGATAATGATCCTAGTGCCGGTGACCCCCAGGGCGATGAGGACGTTGTTGGATCAAACATGCCTTCATCGAGGAATGAAGAAGATGATGACAGGGTTGGTCATCCTACTGACTAGTGATCTAGATAGGGGGTGGGTTTATGTATTGACTGTTTTTATTTATATTAATTGATCATCGGTACTTAACTGTATGAATTTTATTGTTGTTAATGCATATGTTTATCTATACTTTGATGAATGCGACAAGTTATTTCAACGCATTCATTCAAAATTGTTTCAACCGAGTTTAAATCGATTTTTGGACCGATTTAACCTTGGATTGGTATTGGATTGGATGTGAATTGCTTTTGGATTGACATTGGTTTTGCAACAGGTTTTGGAAAGAATGTGCTCAGGTTATTTGACCTGAATATTTTTTTTTTGGCAACATCAGGTTTAGCGACCGCACATCGCGGTCACTAAACGAAATAAAAGGCGGTCGCTAATTTAATATTTCAAAAAAATAAAAAATAATATTAAAAACATTAGCAATCGCAAAAGGCGGTCGCTAAGCCAGTCGCAAAATATAATAATATTTAAATAAAAAATGTTAAAAATCAAATATTTAAATTAAAAAAAAATTAGCGACCGCCAAATACGGTCGCTAAATTTAGTTACTGTTTTCTAATAGCCTTCTCTAAAATTTACTGACCTGGCCTATAACGACCGTTTTAGCAACCGCTGGGCGCGGTCGCTAAAGGTCTTCTTTCTTGTAGTGACCTCATAAAAGAGATAAATGAAGTCTACAAAAATAAGGTGTCTACAATGATGGTCCAATGGTCCAATTTGTGAGACAAACACAAGGTAGAATGGGGGGTGGGTTGGTGTGTGTGTGTGTGTGTGTGTGTGTGCGTGTTTGTGTATGTGAGCAAGTGTGAGTGTGTGCAATGCGTCTACGTCGATTTGTGTGTTAGTGTGTCAACATTTGCTACCAATTTCCCATCTCATAGCAGTAGAACATTTTAGCCTTTTCCTCTTCCTGGGCCCTACCTCTCGTACACGAATCTACAGATAGCACGCACAGGCACACACAGGCACGCACACGCTCATGCACACACATATACACTCACATGTATTACATATGTGCGTGTGTTCACATATGAGCGTGCATGTGTGTATCTGTGCACGTCTGCACGTGAGTGGGGGGCAGATTGTGTGTATGATTGTGGTTCTATAATGGTGAGCACTTACAACGAGCTTTGTGGTGGTGGTGTTTGTTGTCTTATTTTACAGCGACAATAAGAGAGGAAGGAGGTGATGAAGGGGAAGGGGCTTGGACTGAGGTCAGGCTATGGGGTTGGTAGAGGTTGTGGCCCTAGGGACTGGTGAAGGAAAATAGAGGGAGGAATTGGGGGTGGGGGTAAGGGGAGAGGGAAGGGTAGTCAGGCTAGGGAGAGGGGGAAAAAGACTAAGGGAGATCGAGAAAAGGGGCGACAGAGGCGGACAACATATAATACAATCTCTGGATATTTAATTAGTTGATGGATTCACAACCAGGGCCTGAAGTTTCTCTAAGTCACTCCTCATCTTGATTGTAGCATGTGCTTATTGTTGTTTAATATAGCATTTCAAAGATACACTTAAATGCAATTCTATCTTAACCAAAAAAAAAAAAAGACAATCTTGTAAGAAGGTACCAAAAAGAGGGAATGTACTTTTCATGCTATACGACCTCATAACTAGTATAACCTCCATGTCCCCAGCACTATCAGCAAGCCCTTTCTTTTGCAGTACTTAAAATAGTCTCTCATGGCCCAATTATCATTAAAACTCTTTACGTTGGTGAAACAAGACTGCGACACTAGTGTTTAGCACTACCATAAAAATATATAGCATCTGCACAAATGAAATGATCCTTTCTATTTCAATTCAATGGCCCAAATAGATTTTAAAATTTGTTCAACCCAACTAGGTTCGGTTGAATAAGGTTTGGATTCTTTAGCCTAAGGGTGGCAATTAAGACCCAAACTCATTTTTCCGCCCAAATCTGTCCATTTAAAACTCACCTAAGCCTTCTCATTTAATAATTGGGTCACTTTTTTTACAACCCAATTGTCCACGAGTTTAAATGGGTGCCGAATAAACCATACAATATCAATTTTTAGTGGCACTTTAAACCTCTGAACACACACTCTTTCTCTCCCTCACACACAGAAATGTAATTCCAGTTGCTGCATTTATTTTATGGCCACACACAAAAACACACACAGCGACCATTAGTGGAGAAACCACCCTCGTGGTTTAGGTCAGTTGCAAAAAGACCCCTGCAGTTTCAAAAGTTGCAAGAAGACACCTGAGGTTTAAAATGTGTTGCATCCGTCCAAACAATCGTTCAAACTAACGGCAACAGTGCGTTTGGTAGAGATTAATTCAACAAAATGACAAAGTTCCCTCTATTTCTTCTTTTCTTCCCAAACCCTAATTTTCTTTCCTACTGTAATCACCTAAACCCTAACCGCTGCCACCTCCTGCTGCCATCAGCCCTTCAAGCCAAAACCCTAACCGTTCTCACCAAGCCTCATCCACCACCACCCCTCATTTCTGCCACCACCCAACCTTGTACGTCTATGCTGCCGCAGCCCCATCACCGTGCACCATTGATGTAAGCCCTTCATAATTCTATCGCCACCATCCTGCATGCCAGCCACAACCGGCGCCACCATCAGCCCCACCCAATCCCGCTGCCGCCATCATCACCCAAACTTATCGCATAAAAATTTGCACAAGCTAAGATTAATTTCGGTGCAGCCGCCAAAAATTTGAACCCTTATCACACAAACTTAGATCTAGGTTTTCAAATTGCAATGTGCAATTGAAACCCTAGATCTGACTTTGTGCAATTCGGGTAAATCAGATCTGGGTTTAGATCTAGGGTTTCACAAACTTTGATGTTGCTGATTTGCCCAAACTTAGATCTAGGGTTTCAATCGCACCTTGTGATTGAAACCCTATATCTAAGTATGTGCGATTAGGGGTAAGGTGATGAGGGCAGTGGCGGCGACGGGTTTCGATAAGGCGGAGTTGTGGTGGTGATGAGAAAGAACTACTTCGGCTTGTGGACACGACAGACATGGCTGGGTGATAGTGGTAGGGGCGGCATGGCTGTGAGAGAGAGAGGGCTTGGGCTTGTGTCCATGAATGGCAGGCTGAAGTGGCGACGATGTGGCTGGGGTGGTCTCTGCTGGAGACTTTTGTTGGCAGGGGTATTTTGGACAATATTTTTATTTAGTTACGAAAATAGTTCGTTGCAACACATTTTAAACCTCAGGTGTCTTCTTGCAACTTTTGAAACTGCAGGGGTCTTTTTGAAATTGACCCAAACCACGATGGTGTTTTTTGCAATTTTCCCTAAAAAAATTTCCCACTCTCTTCAATCCCCTTCCACCTTTTTGGGGCTTCCAGGAAATTCATTGCACTTCGTTCAAAGTACTTCACCACTTAATTTACCCTCTTTTCTATCTACTCTCTTCATCTTCATCTCTCTATTTTTGCACACATTGTTCTCTTCTTCACTCTCCACAAGCCAGCCTACAAGCCCTCCGAAGCTCCCAATTAAGGTGACCCAGATTCAGAGAAGATTACGCAAGACAGTTGAGAGGTGAAATGGACAGTCGGCACTGTTTTGAGTCTGTGAAGGAGGCAATGAGTTGATTCGGCGTAATCGAATTTTGGAAACCCAGATCCTACAAGCCGTCCGAAGCTCCCAATTAAGATAGCCATATCATATCCTTAATCTTTTGCTTCTTGTAATTTTGCAATAGGCCAATTAACTTACCATCGCCGCTCGCGGCCAGCCGTCATCTTCGTCGCTATTGCCGTATCCTACGGTCTTTGTCTCCGCTCCATTATCACCACCCTTTGCCATGTTCACTCATATCTGTTGGTTATGGTTTTAGTTATGGCGCGGTGGTTGTGGGTACGATGGTAGTTGAAATGTGGGGCAAGTGGGGATGTAGAGGTGGCGACAGATTGGAATGGCGGCACTGGCTATGGGTGTCGCAGAATCGGTGGATGAAGGAGATTTATTGAAAAATTGTGCTGTGTTTAAATTAATGGGTCACCGTTAGTAAATAAGTGAAATCAACCTCATTTCATAGTTGGCCCAGCTAACCCATAAATAATTGGGTCTAAATGGGTTAGTCATCCATTTCACCCAAACCCATTTGACTCAACCAAATCCAACCCACCCACCCATTTTGCCAGGCCTAATTTAGCCCAATAATTTTACAATCTCTCTCTTTCTCTCCATTTTACCCCTTTTTTATACTTTTTTTCGTATTCATGTTCTATAGCATATTTATTTTGCTCTAGTTCCTTGAGATACAAGAGTTGACACGTACGCTACTACATAATTTATTGGGTTTACAAAGCGATACAAATCTCACGGTGCAGGAGGAATGAGAGAATGGTTGGGTTGTAACATTAAATTGTAGAAGTTTTGAGTACATGAAAAATCTTGAAAGCAAATTGTCAGATTAATATGCATTACGATCACTTCATTTTACTTCCCTCTCAAACTTCTTTGATACTTAAATTTTCACAAGTTTAACGCTAGATGACAGGTTAATTATTGTAGTTAATACGGCACTTAGAATACTTGAGTCTCAAATTGGCTAGTGAAGACGAAAAAAGGAAAAATAAGATTGAAAAAGATAAACCACGAAATATACTAGTGCTTTTTTCTTTTCTTTTTGCATCAATGACAAGATTTATTTATCCCAATGTCTCATGTCTATGACAATCAAACTTTCAGACTTTGTGCAAATGCTATGCCAAATTGAGAAGATAATGGATAGTCCGGGACTAATAGTCTCGACAATCGATGTTGGCTACGTAAAATATTAAGAAAAATGTAGTCTATTATGGGTCCATGCACCATTTTATCACTTTTGAGTTTGCCTTAGTTAGGTGATTCTAGATGAATTAGACGGCAACATGCATGTTCTTGCTCATGCTCATTTTTATGAACTATATGAATTAATTATTGGTAAGCATTTTTGCTTCAAAGGAGGGAATCGTGTCGTGCTCCTGCTTTGAAATTGAATGAAGAGCTCTAAAGGCTATAGTGTTTGGTTGACTATGGAGATAATAGGTGGTTAAAAGGGAGGGTGAGCGCAATATCCCTCGTCTGATGTGAGATAGTTTAATTTGTAATGGTCATAAAAGACTTTGGCATAAACATTATTAATACTTATTTGGCTAGTCATTTTGAGGGAAACATTTTCCTGTCGTGGAGTCATGTACCTGATCGTTCCAAATGCTATCATAGCAGACTTTTGAAGGTTTGGGCTTGACTACACAGTAATGTTGCCAATGTCAGGATAACATGAACTCCAGCCCAAGTATATCCACATCAGAAGGATAGTTAGGGTAACCAAAGGTGAGCCGTGTCCCTAAATATCCCACATTGGCGGGAAAGATTCCCTCCTACGTGGGGTTCAGTATGAAGATGGGTCTGTGATATCCCACATCATATATGCGATACTATACGATTTGGTTTTATAAGACAATGTCCATGAACTTCTAAACACCTATTCAATTAGCAATTTGAAGCGGACACTGCCATGTAATAGATCCATCGACTGGGTCCTTACAGTGGGCTAGTTTTTAGGAGAGTTTTCTAGTTTTGTTCTATTTGTCACTTTTTTGGGGCCATTCTTTGGCAGACTCAGTGTATGCTTGGGTTGCGCTCTATTTTATGCCGGTACATAAGGGAGGGATTATTTGGGGTCATTACTCACCATGTTATTATTATTATTATTATTATTTCACCGTGTTATACCGTTAAAGGGTAGATGGTCTTACTAATAATTTACCATCTACCACCGTTGTAACTTTAGTTCAAAATCAAAATGGTGTTGGATACTAGGATGCAATCGGTAAATATTTAATACTTTTATATTTACTAGTCTAACAACTTAGGAGCAGGGTTTGGTGATTATTGCAAACAAGGAGCAGGGACTAATTTCACTACAAGAAAAAGACTCTTTTGCCACGGACTTTTAGCTACGGAATAGAATCCGTCGCTAAAGGTCACTTTTAGCAACGGATTATTTGTCGGTAAAAGTCCGTCGCTAAAAACCTTAACCGACGGAACGTCCCGTAGGTAAAGGTCTTTAGCGACAAACTTTTACCGACGGATTATTATCGACGGAATTATCCGTCGCTAAATGTTATTTTTATACTTTTTTTCTTTTCTTCCTTAACTTTTTCTTGCAAAACCCGACGGACTTCCGACGGAAGTCACCCTTTGAATCTAATGCCAAAGAATATTAATTAAAAGAAACCCTAACCCGTCTATTCTTTTCCCCGCACACCTTTCTGGCTTTCACCCCTCTCTCTCTCTCCCTTCCACAAGCACCCACGCCACCCATCCCCACCTCCGCAACCACCTTTCCCCCTCTCTCTCTGTCCCTCTCACCTCCGCTGCCCTCCTCTCTTTCCTCCTCCTCTACCGTCCAACAATGGAAGTTAGGGTTTGTAGTGTTCAATCAAGCACTATACTCAACCTAGCCGATAGCAACACCGACACAAAACAAAGTTTACTGAGGTAGAGAAGATTCTCAGTGACGTAGTCGTACACGTGCAGAACCACTATTCGAGTTTCTCACTATTTTCACTTGATTCACTAGAATTGAGCAAGGTACTTCTTTTATTCAGAGTTTTGAAGTCTTGATGGTATGATAGTTGGCATGAATTTAGTGCATTCATTTTTGTCATAGAAGTACCTATTTGGATTTACCCAATTTTGTTTAATCTGTTTATTTCTTGATGGATTTTTACTATTCAATAATGTTGTATAGTGAACCTCACCATTCTTCAATATTAATTGGCATGTTATTTCCTTCTACCATTTTCATTTGTTGCTATGTTTTACTTTTTGTGATGCTTTATTTTGGATTTTTCAGTTTTTAATTGACTCATCAAAACCCAGTTAGACTAGTTCTTTTGGTCTATTCAAAAATTCTGGGTTCTTGATTATTTTCGATGGAATTTAATGGAAAATCTTTGGTATAACATGAACCTTTCTTCTGGATCTACTGAATTCAAAAGCCCTTTTTATTCCTTCATGCATTTTTTGCTTGAAGATGTTGCCTAGGGAATACTTATTGCTATGTTGCGTTAGAGAGACGAGCACACATGCACGTGTACGCAACACGCACACACGCATCTCTATGTTGCGTTTACATGATGCCTTACGGTTTGTATTTACTCAATTTGCAACATCTTTTTAGTATTTTATAGATATTTTGCAATCTGAAGTTTGCCTAGGGAATCTCTATTTTTATGCATGAACATAAAACTTCCGATTGATTCATGCACGAAAGAGAGAGCAGCATAGCAGACGAAATGCAGAAACACAAGCATGTTACACATGAGAAACAAAGAAAGACTCCATTTTGATTGTCAGCCATATAGACATAACTGGTATTATCCGTGATTGTTCCTTCTTTGGATGAAAGTTCCATCATATAGCATTTAACAACTTTTTCTCCATTCTTACCACCTTCCCCTTCAGATTCCAAGTCATCTGCTAGTGTCATCAGATCCTCCTTCCAACACAGTTGTGGCCGGAATACAGGTACTGCTGCACTATGATAAGCATAGTTTTCAGTATCATGTGGTATATTATAAATAGTTTGGTACGTTATTAATTGTACAATATTATGAAACTAGAATGTTATTAAGATTGACATTGTATAGCATGTATGCAAATGTAGTGAAGAAAAGGTGACCTACATCAAATGTATAGAAGCAAAGGCTGATCGCATCTAGGGGTGCAATTTGGGCCGGTTTAGAGTGGGCTTTAACCAACCCAGCTCAGATATAGACAAGCTTTAACCCATTCAACCCAACTAATTTAAAAGTGGGTTGGTTTGAACTGGGTTAATGTTTAAATGAACTAAATTGGGCTAAACCCATTAAAACCAAGCTAACCCATTCTAACCCAATAAAAAAACAAAGTCAACAAAGATCCCTTTCATTCTTCCAATCTCCCCTTTCCCGACAGTCGGCGGAGGCATAGATTTCGGCCTCCTCATAAATTTTGCCCAAATGGATTTCTAGGGTTCCAAAATTCGGCCTCCTCACCGTCCTTCTCCGGCGAAGACACAGTGGACGCGACTCTGTTTTAGCCTCAAAGCACTTGTTTACATATCTGTTGGCGCAAGCAAGTGAAGAATAAACACTCTCTCTCTTCCCCATCCAAGTTCTTCTGTCTCACACTCACTCTGCATCATCATTGGACTTTTATGCGGCTCAGAAACTCAAGGAACTGTTGGTCCCAGAGTCCTTGCTCTGTGAGGCAAACTACACAAGGCTAATAGTAAGTCTCTCTCCCCCACTCGCTTGTTCATGCCTCCACAACATGAACTGTTCACTGCAATGTCTGCATACAGAATAACAAATGCATTGCCTATTAAAAAGACTGCATCTGAGTGTTGTGGCAACTGCAGACACATAAAAAAAGATTGAATGAAGGTAATTAAGAGGGAAAACTAGATCGAAGTAAGAGGCAGAATATGAAACTAAGTTCCAATTTCATGAAAAACATGTACTTAGCACTAGACATATTCCTTTTTTTTTTAAAACCATACATGGGGCAATTGTCCACCTAATGAAGGCTTTCGCCTTGCCCCTGCCAATTTTATCGTGCCTTTCTATTTTGAAATAATTCGATGGTTAAAGAGCAGAGGAAGTTTTTACGATTATCTTTTTCCATATTTGCTTCATTTGTGTATTGGATAAAGGAATAAAGACAAAAGGGGTGTTTAGTGGAGTAAGTGTAAATCTGTATGCAAAATCTCTATACCATTGTTAGATCTACGCAGAGAACTTTCCTTCTCCGTTTTACCAGCTGAATTATTCACCGCTGTTTACGCAGCTTGAGGTACTTGCATCGCGATTCTCTCTCACCCCGATCATGTTTTGGTGCTGATTCAATTGATCAGAGAGCTGATCTCAAATGCTCTATGCATATAGAGTACATGAAAAATGCTCCCAAGACACTCACTCTCTTTTCAGTAATTTTGTCTTTCACTCTTTTCACTCCATTAGATCTCCCATTCTCATTTCCTGAAATATATTCATAGGGAAGCTTCACACAAAATTAACTAGCATATGATACTTGCCACTGCCGTGAATGTGATCATCCCCATTCTAGCAGTGATTGTTTCTTCATTAAATAGTCACATTTTGAGGTATTTACCTCAAAATGTGAATGTCAGTCATTATAGGGCTTTACACTTTTTAAATATGACACTGAAGTAGTCCTGGAAATGTTGGGTGGAAAAAATGGACCAATAAAAGTGATGCACTAGATAGGAGAAATTCAGTAGTCTAGTAGTTCTCATGCTCTTTGCATTCTAGAAATTGCTATGGAAAAATAGAAGTGTCAGCTCGTATTTGTTAACGCGGCCTAAATTATGCTTCTTGGTAATGATAGATCAGGCAGATGGCTAATGATATTTCTAGTTTGTTTAGTGCATCATAGGCAACGCAACAGTTAATCCTCTTTTGGGTATTTTTCATACGGTGTGAATTTTGGTGTCAAAATTCTGCATCTTATGAGTCACTCCTAATGTCTCTTGGACAGTAATGGCATATAGAGTTAGTAGCTTATCTAGGCCACCATATAAGCCATGCCATGCCATCATATAGCAGAACCATATGATGGTAAAAATGGAAACAAGAATACTGCAGTCAACATAATGGCACTTTAATATCTAGTATTCACCACTATAGAACACAATGTTGCATTGAGTCACGCTAGAAAAGTTAGAGAGTAAGACTGTATAGCTGTACCCTCTTTTTGCTTGTTAGTATAAATTAGTTTTTGGTTGATTTGTTATTGTACCCTTTTAAGCATTAATCGTCTTTTGGTTGATTTGGTTAATTGCAGTAACTAGTTAGTCGATAATTTCAAACAGAGTTTATTTCATTGTTCTGTGTTTGGCTCATAGCTTGGGGAAAATTGGAGATAGGCCAACATATTTTTTATTGAAGTATCTAATTTCTCCTTTTTTTTGCAGGAGAAGGCAGCAACTACCAAGTCTGTTGGCAAGGCTAGGTGTCTTCACAAAATGATTTGGGATTTTATTTCTGCTTTCAAAATACTAGAACCTTTTGTTAATGACTTTTGTACTTCTCATGTAGTTTAAAGACATGGATGAGTTAAAGTTGGAGGGGACCCATTGTATTTATTGTATTAAGTGTTATAGCTTATTGCTTGTTTTCCTCCTCTACACATGTTAATGTCTATTTGTCATGCTGGTTTGAGAAAGGCTATAGTAATTTTTAATTGGAATGGAATTTATTACTTGTCTTTAATGATCAAGCTAAGTGTTTGCTTAGTGATTAAATCATAAACATTTTTTTTATAATATTGTAATTTATCTTTTGACTAGATAAATGAAAACTTTTCATTTATCAAAAATTAAAGGATTATCTAATAATTCAAATGCGAGTTATGATAATGAGACACATTGAGAAAAATTATTCAATCATAAATGAAAGACAAGATCAATTAGAAGTTAGTTGCGTTGAAACCCAAACCATAGCACTTTTACCTGAGTTGGGCTTTATTTTTGTAAAAAGCTCAAGTTGGGTCGGGTTAAGATGGACTTTTAAAAGGTTGAGTTTTCTCAGGTTGGGTTGAAACCCAACTCAACCCATCTAAGTTGCACCCCTAATCGCATCAAATGTATAGAAGCAAAGGCTGATTTTCAGTTCCCGAATTGTTAGATGACTGTTAGATTGACATTGAACTGAGAAGTCTTCTCGTAACGTGGTACAGGAGGAAGGATTTTGTTCAGCTGAAGAGCTTCATAGAGAGGAGATTGATGGGGATATTGTTTCGAAATGGAGGTATATCCTACCATTATATGCTACTGATAGGACATTAAACAAAATACTTCATCTTAAATATTGTCTGACTTTCTTGTTGGTTTTTAACGACAGTTCTCTTTTGTATGTCAATTCGATCTCAGCTTGTAAATGGGTAAGCATTGTTCGACTTGAGGCCTATGAATATTCACATAATAAAAAAAATTCTTGCAAACAAGCTTTTTTTAAAAACGTAATAAATTTTTTTTAAAAAGGGCTTTTTTATACTGTAGGACTTTTAGCAACGAAAAGTACTTTAGAAAAAAACTTGCAAACAGTTCAGATATATATTATTAGTGACAGAATTCCGTCACCAAAGACCTGCAAATAGACGACATATATATTATTAGCGACGCACTTTTTGTTGCTAAAAGCGATGAGAATTTTTGTGATAGACTTTTAGAGACGAATATTCCGTAACTAAAAGTCTTTTTATTTTAATTTTTTGTAAAAAAATAAAATAGAAAAATTACCGACAATACTTTTATCAACGGAATAATCCGTTGGTAAAAATATTTAGTTCCGTAGCTAATCTTTTAGCGACGAGGTTATTACCAACGGATTTTTACCGACGGACGTTCCGTCGGAAAAAGTCTTTATCAACGGATTTTGATCTTTAGCGATGAAAAAATTCGTCGCTAAAGATCCTTTTTATTGTAGTGTTGGGTGTTTAATGCATGTAATTATTTGTCAAGTTTGGAAGGTGCAAATATGAAGAATTTTTTTCCGACTTACTAGAGATCAATTTACTACACTGCCCTGTGCCCAGCAGCGGGTCTAGCACTAGCAGGCGTAACTCCTCTCTATATATAAATATAACTCCTCTGACGCGTAAAACCTGCGCTGGCGGGCTCCTAGTCCTAGTCATGAATCATGACAGACAGTTGCAGGAAAACGCCAAACAGAAGACACGAGCTTCTGAGTCAGCATTACATCAACGGTACATATCCTACCCCCCTCTCGCTTTAATCAGTAATTAATAATATTGTCTGGCCCAAAAAAGTGTGTCATCCAATCTTAATCCCAATCCCAAGCCAGCCTTGCTAGCTACTCGCCACAAGACAAACCCCATCCGTCCGGCTTTCACCTCCTTCCACTTCCACACAAACAAGCCAACAAAAACATGTTAACAACTTCCCTTCCTCCCTTCGCGGTCTCAGTAAGAAAATATTCGTTATACCACCTACCAGATCATGTTAAGACCACTTGTTACAACATTAATTTTTATAAACTTAGCTATTGCACAATACAATAAAAAAAAAAAAAAAAAGTGTTGCTTAATATATTTTACTGACTGTAGCAATAGTTGTATAATATTTTTCGTGACGAAAAAGTTTAGTGAGTCCGTTACGACAAAATAATCTTTATCCGAGTTGCAAATAGAGCAAGACATACCGATCCCCCTGTCCAGTCCTCCCAAACGAGCAAAAAAAACATTTTTTTCTCTCTTCCCCGTCTCACTTTGAATATATTCGCTATGCTTGTAACAGTACGTGTTACTACATTTGACAAATTATTTTCCGCTTTTCAACATAAAAGCATCGTACTATACACTTTACTCATAAAGGGTTGTCATTACAAAGTTTATCAATACTGGTATAATAATTTCAGTGACCAAAAACTGTCACTAAAATATTTTTATCGGCTTTTTATAAACAATGTTAATCAAGGCCCAAAACGACTGTGTGCTTTCATTTTGTTTTTGTTTTTGAAAACAACATTCTGCCTAATTTTCTGTGGCAAAAGCTTATTTTTTTCAAATTTTGTAAGTCGTTCTTGAGGTGTTTTGAATGCTTTCTAGAGCTAAAGGCAAAGGACATTACTTTCAACTCTGCAAAAACAAACGAAACTATTTTCGGGGATTGTTTTCATCTATGACTACAACCACCTTGTCCCATTTTTGTTCTCACCCACCTCATTGTTGCCACCTATAATACCCGCCAAAAAAATTCTTATTCTTATGCTAAGTTATTACTTTAAATAAATAAATTTATGATCTTTTTGTAATATTAGAAAATTGTTGAAAACGTTTATGAAGGATTCGGTCGAATGAATTCATTCGAATCAATTTGGAATAACAGAGATATCTTGGAGGACTGAAGGATTCAGTCAAATGGAAATAATTTTGCTTTCGAATGAAAACAGTGTGCTTCAAATGAAAAGTATTTTAAATCGAAGAAGAACAAGGACTGAAGGATTCAGTCAACTTTTCAGTCGAATAGAAGACGTTTCGATCAAATGAAAAACAAGTTTGAGGGGGGGGGGGGGGGGGGGGACATCTTCATGACTGAAGGATTCAGTCGAAAGAACACCTTTTTTTCTTGGAATGAAAGTGTGATTTTATTTCCATAGAAATAGTCTTTTTTATTTCTTTCCAGCCCTTTTTGTTCTATGTTTCTTTTTCCTTTACGGCGGAGAGAAAGAGGAGAGAAGGCTTGGGAAGCTCTTTGAGTTCTAAGGTGGTGCTTGAAGATTTTCATTATTAAAAGCTTGATAAAGGTAAGGGATTTTTATCGCTTTGTCCTATGGGAAAGATACTTCGAAATCTAGAAACTCATGCTTCGTCAATCCTGTTCACCTTTTATTGGTTTATTTGGATTTTGTTCAATGTTTGCCTTCGTTTAGAACATTGTTTATCCGTCTCCCAATGTGCCCAATAGGCATATTTTGAATCCGTGCATTTGTAGCCATCAATTTGAAATTAACATTAACTATGCTTGAACAACTCTCAAATTGAGAGGGTCCTTTGGACACACATTTGTTTATGCTAAAAATCAAAAGACGCCTAACACGCTACCAGTAGCACACGTTTGATGTTTGTACGTTTGGTTCGACGCTTGAGTCTTATGACCAACATAGTCATCGTATGTTTGTAGCGTACCTGACATATAATAGACATGTGTTTTTGATTAAATGCTTAATTTTGTTACTTCGATATTTGATAGTAAGATATACTTTACTCATTCCTTTTACTATTGTTATTCGATTCTGTTAGTTTTTGCTCTGATATCTTATCGTTTTGATACCTTACTGGGCTATTCGAGCTCACCCTTTTCTCTACCTTGCCTTTGCCACAGGTGAAGAAAGTGACTTATGATTCTTATGACAGCGATGGAGTTTCGAGACTTTTGTCCTAGCTCGTTAAACTTTGTAGTTTTAAGTTTAAGAACTTTACCCGGTCATGGGTAATTTAATAGAATTGATTTTGTGTAAATTGTTTAGCCGATGCATTTGATAATTGGCTTTGTAAAGGAGTATTAAGTGGAAAGATGATACTAGAATGCTTTTGTCTTGGAGATATTTTGTTTTTAAGAGATTAGTTGCTCTATTTATAACCATTATAACTATGTTTATAGCGTTATATCAGGAAATTTGATCGAAGTCACGGCTTCCATCTTTGGGGGCGTGACACCTACCGCCGCCGCCGCCCACTAACCACTATCACCACCCACCACTACCTATCTTTCCACTGCCACAACCCATCACCACCTACCTTCCACCGCCACCTCTCATTGCCATCACCGCGTACCTTCCAATGCCACCTCTCATCACCACCACCCACCCACCACAACCATTCTTCCACCACTACCCCCCCCCCCCCGATGCCACCCATGACTACCCCATTCAACTGCCACTACGTTGCCACAACAACATCATTCTATGTTTATCAACGCCCTGACGCCACATATTTCGTCCACGACTCATGTCCATTGCACAACCCTTTTTTGGCAATAATAATCAAAACATACACAACGGAGAAGACTGCATAGTATCAAGTTACAACGAGTCCATTAAGGGCAAGGAAATACAATTAAATATAAAGTTGACATCTTCATCCAATAGGAAAAGTAATTAACTTATTAAAGGCAAGCCCACAAAAAATAAACAGCATAATATAAAAACTCAACACATTGGTCTCTTGACACACAATATAACTAACAACAAAAGGATAAAGACCAATAACAAAAAATAAGCCAGACAAAAACCCAACTAACACTAAGTTTATTTTATTTTTTTATTTTTTTTGGTGGATCAGATCATCAACCATGGAGAAGTAGAAATGTCAAAAGGGCCGGGCGGCCCGCGGGCTGGCCTGGCCCTCTTGTGAACAGTAGCGGCCAGCAAAAATAAGGCTTTGGACCTGGGCTTGGACCGGGACGGAGTTTTCAAGAAAAAGCCCAGGCCCGTCCAGGCCCGGAAAAAGCCCAGAAATGGCCCTATTTTGGCTCGTTTTTAGGCCCAGTCTGGCCCAATTCTAGCCCAAACACACAAAAATTAAACTCATTTCCTAGATAGCCATTTCGAACAGATACAAGCTCCCTTATTACATAGCTATTTGTGCAATTGGTACAACAAGGCCAGTAGAGTATGTTGAAATACAAGAGTCTCCATTCTACTGATCTTTGCCTAAAAGAGAATGATCTTTCACCATCAGGATTTCACCACATAACTTCTTAGGTATTTGTTCCAAAGCTTCTCCTTCTTGCCATGCTTGTCCCACCAATATCCCAGGTCCAACGTGACGAATGTATATGACAACTGGATCACTAAAAGGCCATGGGTGTTTTGCTGCATGTGAAAAGGACTAATACCAATTAGGCAATTCAAACAAGTAACTAACTCGATAGACGGATTTATAAGGCAAGAACCACGCAATCTTTTGAAACAATGTATTTGCATTAGTTCACCCAAATACTTGCTTAAATGGCAAAGTCAAGTCAAAAGACGCAGAGTAACTACAAGAGGTCAATGGCAGGATATATATTATAAGTTTACGAGATAAGGTACTTGATTCAAAATTAATCACAACTTTGATATGAAAGTCTGGCATTGACCATAACGCATGAGTTACTAAATAAAATTCCCCACCTGGTTTTGGGAAGCCTTTTGGATATTCATGGAGATTTAACAATCCATCTCCAAACTCGCATGCCAAATCACAAGGCTGCTCCGTTGACATTACTTCAGTCAGTTGTCTTAACACAAAGTACAAAGGAAAAGAACTTGAAAATCCAGACATGAGTGATCCACCTGAAGATTCAAACATACATTACACAGGGTAAGAAATAGAAATAAAGAAGCAGTAGGCAACTTTTATGCATATGCTTCATGAACTACATTACTATATAATAGGAAAATTTGATGTATTCTTGTTGGCCATCGACACAGGTGAATAACACAGAGTTGAGAATAGAAAAAAAAAGGGGGGGGGGGGGCCCAGCTCGGCCCTAAATATTGGGCCTAGGGCTGGGGCTTGGACTGGGCCTATATACCCCAGATTTTTGGCCCGGCCAGGCCCGACCTGGCCTGTTTTCCATCCATCTGGCCCTGCCCCAGTCCGTTCTCATTGGAGGCCCATTGGGCTCGGGCTGGGCCGGCCCAAGCCTAGCCCATTGACATCTCTACGGAGAAGCACCAACTAACTCAAGCCATGCAACCTGACACTTGTCCTGCCATGCCTTAGCCCCACCTTCTCCAATCATGAAACATCAACGCCGAACCAACTCCTTCAATCCTTGTAACCTCCAAGAAACAACCAGCACTACCAGACACAACCTGAAGGCTCCACCACACCGAAGTGAGACTGTCACGCACCAGGCGAGCAGGGCGCCAGGTAATTCAACCAGCCTTTGTGTAAACTGGAGATGACAATTAGATCCGCACCCGGTAGATCTCCGCCCGGCCCCGCCCCGCTAGGGGCGGGTTATTTTGACTATGATCGGGTTATGGGGGGGGAATGGTATTTTTTAAAAAAATCCACAGCGGGTTAGGGTCGGGTATGGTATTCTGCCTAACCCGCCCCGCTATCCACCCCGCCCAGTGACCCGCACCCGCCTAGTCATGCACCAGCTAATCTCTGTCGTCCATCCCTTTATATATATAGTCCCTCCCAACCCTAATATTATCATTCTTCTCTTCATACCGCCACTGCCTGCTTAGATCCCCTTTCCTCCCTCTCCCTAGCAAACAGCTGACATCCACCTCTAGCTCGGCGACCACCATCCAGCTCTCCTCCATACCGTCAATGTCCATCTCCACCTTTACGACACAGTCCATCGCTGCCCCGCACCGTCAGCTTCCACCTCCACCTCGGTGACCACTGTTCACCTCTTCCCCGCATAGACGACGTCCGACATCTCGATTTCACTTCGATTCTTCGTGACCTGTCACCGTGTCACTTGAGAAAGCAAGTTTTTCAGCCAATGTATTCTGAGTTTACCTGATCTCTTTCTAGACATTGTAATGGTGGTGCTTGGACATGCCCATGGATTGCCAACTAAGTGAGGAGTGTTAAATTGAATGTTATATTGGAGACTTTAGTGTACAGTTCTGCGTAACCATTGCATTTTGCTTCCATTTTCGTTTTCAAGTTTTCACTTTGGTCAGTGTGTTTTGTGCAACTCAACCATTACCTTTTCCCTGATTCTTCCTTGTAACTTGTTTTTGTTTTGTGGTTGAAGTGTTGCCTTTTGGTAATTTTTTTATTTTTGGTTTTGTGATTGAATTTTAAATTATTCAGTGTTTTGTGAAGTGATGAATCGGCTCTGTGAACTGTGATTGAAGATTGATTACTTGCCTGAAATGTCAATCCAAACAGAGTTTTGAGTGCTGCAGGGGAAGGGCGGGGCAGATCGGGACGGGTTTTTCAATCTTTGTTAGGATCGGTTATGGTTTTGTATATAAGTGACCCGGTGGCGGGGCGGAGTGGGGTTTTAGGGCTACCGGAGCGGGTGCGGGTTCTATAAGATCCTCATCCGACCCGCCCCATTGCCATCCCTAGTGTAAATAAGGGTAAGAGAGATCAACAAGGGCGAGGGAAAGACAAACATATAAGTGATATAAACCCTTTTCTACACTCACCCACCAAACACAACCTAAAGGCTCCACCAACTAATGCGAGACTGACATGCAACTGTCTAGCAACCCCACCACTTGGAGCTTTTCAAAACCTTCCATCTCTGCAGCAGACTAACCACCATAGAATCCAATCCAACTAACCTTTATGTAAAAAGAGGGTAACAAGAATCAACTAGGGGAGAGGGGGAAGGCAACCTTAGAAGAGATCTAAACCCTTTTCTACACTCACCCACCTTTTACAACCTTGTGGCACCACCAAGCCGACCAACCTAAACAAAGATCCCATCAAACCTATTTCACTCACCGTCTGTCGCACCGAGAACCCCAAATGCAACTGCACACCCCATGCTCCAACGCTACAGATCTAGCATCACATATGACTACGGGTGATCACGGTTCAATTTGGTTCGGTTTGAGAGTCGAACTACAAACAGTATCGTTACCTTTTGGTTTCACAAATTTTGAACCGAACAAACCAAACGCCATTTGAATGGTTAGATTTAGTCCGTTTAAACGTTCAATTAAGTCGGGTTGGATAGGTTTGCGTCCATTTTAAAAGTTATCCCTTTGCACAGACAATTGGATTTAAACACTATTCAAAGTTGAAGTTATATTTTGTCTAAATTGCACATAATCTACTTACATTTAATATCTAAGTGCTCGTCTTAACATAAGATATACGTATAATTCAAGATCTATATTACAATGAAACCTCAATTATGCATTAGTCATTGATGTACAAAAACGAATCAGTAAATATACAAAAGATATTGACCACTAGACTTTTGTTTTTTCACTACTCTCATCATTTTCTTTTCTTTGGCTTTCAAGGTTTTGTTTATTTGGATTTGCTTGGTACCATTAATGTAAAAATTATCAAAAAGGTCCCAAAAAAAAAATATTTCATAAGTCGATTCGGTTTAGTTTGTTATCGATTTCAAAAAAGAGAATCATAAATTGAACCAAACCGAGATCGATTTGAAAAATGTAAAACCAAACGGTTTAAATTAGATTAGATCGATTTGATAAAATTAGTTTGACCGGTTCATATCGGTTTAGTTAAATTGAAAACACACTAGAATTAACCGCACACAAGAAAATCCTACACTACAACGCCAACCCACGCCAGAAGAGGCACAAACAAATTCAAAGACCAACTGAAAACACACACTAGAACTGACAACATAAAAGAATATTCTTCACTATCACGCCACCTCACGCCAGAAGAAACCGGCAGCATAGACAGAGGCCGTACCAGAGGCAGAGGTGAAGAGAGAGAGAGAGAGCGAGAGAGAGAGGTGGTGGCGTGGGGATTCTTCAGGTTGCTGCAGAGAGAGAGAGACCACCCTTTTTAGAAAAACCATTTGGCGTACAAGTTTATACGGGTTTTAATCTTCTGAAATCATTTCCAACAACACACACATGACAATCAGAGATGCGTGGTACCACCATCGTGATGACTATTCCTTTTTGACCAGCCAGACATTATAGCAACAGCATAACAGACACAAGAAAACAAACACGTCCAAGCACTTTCCTATGTCCCCCTCGGCTCAATAAGAAAATTCTCAACTTGCCTTTGGCATATCAACTCAAATTCTTTAATAAACAAATCACTGGATCCTCCTCCACACGACCACCACGCATGAGCCACCCCGTTGAATAACTTACTCACATACATGATTACAATAACATCACCCTATGAATATTTATATTCCTTTTATCCAAGCCATTGAATGAATCATTAAACAAAGATTTACATTTTCGCCGTCAAAGGCAGACAAAACTTTCAATACCACGTGCTCCTATTGGGGATCTGTACAGATTAGGGGCGGAATATTCAGCACGGGAAACATATTAAATTCCAAACTCGATAAAAAAGAAAAACAATTCCACCTTGCCTTCGGTTTAAAATTACAATGAAGGGCAAGAGTGACAAGCTTAGTCACAGGACAACTCTCTACCAAAGGTCCCATCCACTCCCTAGACCCGAAAAGGATTTGCCCTTTCTCAATGTTTTATTTGGACCAACTTCCCCCTTGAGTAAACATGTACAGATTGGATAGATTAACTCAAAACTCAACAAATGACGAACTCCACCTCTATATACACAACTACAGGATAATAGTTCCTCTCCCAAAAATCACGGTTCCCCTCTGCTTTTTTTGGGTTCACAAACTTGAAGCCTGTCTAAGCTACAGCAGAGATGCTGCAACTACCGCGACAGTTGAACCCTTCGATTCTCACTGCAGCCGGCTTCTGCCCATACTTCACCCGAGCACACCCTCCACTTTTACGTGCCGATGGTGATGGCGATGCTTCACGGGCAGGAGATAATGGACTCGGTTTGTCATTACCAAACTGAGCATCTTGTATCACAGGATTTGAGGCCCTAGTTGGTGGCGACCCACTAAAGAAAGGCGGTGATGAAGCTACCTGGTTATAGGACCTCTCAGAACCATAACTTCCCTGTTCACAAACAGAAACCGAATATTACGTCTCTGTTTACTGATTCCTCATAAATGGAGCAATACCGAACCATCATAGTACATCTAGGTTGAAGATTACAACCCAAAAAAAAATATATATATATATATATATATGCAGTTTTACTATCATCTTAAATGGAATAATATGACATTATGAGTGGCAATTCTACATCCAAATCTATATATTTGGTATTCCCACGTTAACAGGGAGGGGGGAGAGAGTGTTGCTGAGGGTTGGTGATCACTGAATCTGAGTTTGAGTAGGTCAACAAATTGCTCAACATTAGAACCTAAAACACCATCAACAAAAAAAATAATTTCAAGCAATTCCCCCGTCAATTTAGGGAGCTATGTCAAAAATAATAATTAACTTTGGTAACAATAAGCATACATATTCGCACCAAAATCAGATCTCCATATGGAAAAACCCTTAAGTTTACCATGTCCATGAATAAACGCACATGCACATGCTTGTTCATCCACCTTATGCACTAGTGCATAATTGCTTGTAGTGTGCAAGGTATACACGAACAAACACAAAGGGAAAGGGAAGGAAAACATTTAAAGCAGAAATGTGTGTAAATCAAGACAACTGCCTGGTAGAGATGTCAAATGGGCTGGGTGGCCCGCGGGCTGGCCCGGCCCGGCCTTTTTTTGGGCCCAGGCTGGCCCTAACTCTTAGGGCTTGGGCCAGGGCCAGGCCGAATTCTTTGAGAAACGGGCCCGGCCCGGCCCTAAAACGGCCCTTTTTTGGCCCGGCCCTAAAATGGCCCGGGTTTGGCCTGGCCCGGCCCCGTTAGCCCCCCCCCCTAATTTTTTTTCTTTTCTATTTTTTTTAAGTGTATTTTATTACATTATTATTTTTTTGATATTTTGGATCTTTTTAGTTAAATTAATAGTTTTTGAGGTATTATTGAATTCATATGATCAGTATTTTCTTTAACATACGCAGAGAAGTATGGGTGTGTGGTGACTGTGACGTGTTTTTGATGATTTCTGAGTGGGCTTTCATTTAATGTATTTTACAGAATTTGCTTTGAATTCTACATCACAAGCTAAGGGAATAATTATAAAAACAATTATCATGTATTCTAAACATAAATAAAAATTATGTATTCTTTTTGTTTCAAACCAAAAGAGGTGAATTGAAATCTAAATTTAATTTCATGAAGTGGGTGACGTGTTAAAGAGCCTTGAAGAATAATCTCATGTTTCTTTAAATGACCAAAGAATTTGAATGTAACAAGAAAAGATGTTATTTTATTTTCATCGATCTCGTTATTGTTTTTGTTTTTGTTTGATCTACTCTATTTTTCTTTGACATTTACAGGTTTTACACCATATTACGAAAGAGATTAAATTTTGCACTTAAAATCAGTATGTATGGGCTAGAAAAACTAGTTTTTGTACTTAATCCGTGGTTAATGGTCAATCAACATCACTTTGCCTTTTCGAAAGGGAGTTAATTCGTAAAAAAGTAATTGTATACTCAGTGGTCCGTTTACAAAAACTTTGCCCTTTGTTGAAGAAGAAGTCTTTATAATAAAAAGTTGGGAAGAAAGGAAAAAAAAAAATTGGATTGGGCCCAGGCCCGGCCCAAGAACAGCCCTAAATATTGGGCCTAGGGCCTGGGCTTGGACTGGGCCCATATACTCCAGGTTTTAGGCCCGGCCCGTTTTTCATTTGTGAGGCCCGGCCCTGGCCCGATTTCATTGGAGGCCCGCTGGGCCTGGGCCGGGCCGGCCCAAGCCCGGCCCATTGACAACTCTTGCCTGGGAACTGCACCAGTTCGTAGAAGGCTAATCTAAGTGGATTATTTCCGCATTAACTAAAACCATTTTCCACTACAAAACACTATTTATTCCTTTCTACTAAAATATGAAAAAATGTATAATATTCAATATCACTCATCATCAGCAGGGAAAAAGACCAACAAAACGCTCAAAAAAATCCTCAAAATACACGAGGAATTTAGTTACCTTGGTAAGAATCATGTCAAGCAATTCCGACCCTGACCTTGCATCATAAACCTCCGCCTGCCTACTGCATCAAATTGTGTAGGAATTAAGTCGAAAATTGATAGGAAAATGAGATGATTAATTACACAAACTAGTAAATATTCACAAGCTTTCCGTACTTGGCGTGCCACCTTGAAGAAGACGTGAACGGATCGTTAATCGAGGGATTTAAAACCCCAATCCGGCGAGGCTTAGGACAAACGACGGCGTCAGAGGCCGAGATCTCTCCAAGGGCACCCAAAGCGGCGGCGTTTTGCTGCTGGTATGCACACATATTCATCATTTTTCTCGCAAACCCAGATCAGATCTGCACAAACCAACGCCTGTACAAAAATAAACAAACACCCACAAAATTATTCAACAATATATATAGACAACCACGCAAATACTAACAGAAACAGACGCATAAACAAAAGCACATGTTTCACGTCGTAAGTCAAAGACCCGCAAAGCATTCACAAACACGCCGAGAAATCAGGAATAGAGAGAGAAACCTGTAAGGGTGCCCTTATGAAGGGTGGATCTTCTCTTGGCCTTGCAAGATAGAGAGATCTTGGGGGAGAAGAGAGAGGGAGGGAGGCATGTAACAGAGGAGGCTGGGTTAATATAGAGCAAGGGGGTCGGGACACGGGATTGAAAAATGAGCGTGGGTGTGACAGGGGAAGAGAGCGTGCAACGATAGATCAACTTTCGGCGGGATTCAATCCACCGTCCATTAAATTATTGGGTATAGAACGTGGACGTGGCAGAGCACAAGTGGATGATTGTAAATTTTTGTAAACCAAAGCACATGGGAGATATATTGTGTAATTGGAAAGAATTTGGGAAAAGGTAACAGAAGGAAATCGGACATTTTTCACTGGGATATTTTCAATGTAATTTAGAGCTTTTATAAGAATTTTATAATATTTGTTGGAGTTTTTCCTCTAATTAATATATTTTTAAAACTTAATTATCAATTTACAACTTATTTACCCGCATACCACACTTTTAAAAACGTTGTTTAAAATAGCGATTTCAAGGTAGAAATCGCTGTCACTGTTTGAAACTGTTGTTTCAAACAACGATTTCTACTTTACAGCAGAAATAAAGAATAAATCAAATAGCGATTTCTACTTTGAAATCGTGATTTCAAACAACGATTTTTAAAAGTGTGGTATGCGGATAAATAAGTTTTAAAATAGAGTATATTGATAATTAAGTTTTAAATATGTATTAATTAAGGTAAAAAGTCATATTTGTTAAGCTATATGGGAAGAATCCGGGAAAGGGCACTAGCAATAGCAATAGCAAAAGCAAATTGGATATTTATATTGGGATATTTTCATAATTGATTTATAGCTTCATATTGTCAAGAAGAATATTTTATTTTATTAACCTAAAAGGAAAGAAGTTGAAAAAAAGGTAATAAAAAAGCAAATCGGATATTTTCAGTGCGATATTTCTCTCATATATTCGTACAGGTTATTAAGTTATATGATAATTCTAGGAAAAAGGTCATAAAGAAAATCACATATTTTTCATGAGATATTCTACATAATAAATTTATTGCTTGGTTGTAGGGGGTTCTTCCTTTCTGGTTGCATAATAGAATCTCATGTGCGTGGCATGTTAAGTTTGGGGATTTCTATTGTTGTGACAAAAAAAAAATTATACCCCATCCGTCTTTAAATAATTACTCAATTTTTATCTGGCATGTATATTAAAAAATTAAATAATATATAGTGTGCTTTTTATTTTAAGAGGGGTGGAAAAAAGTGGACTAGAGGAGAAAATTAGTTGTTGGAACATTAAATGTGGAGAGAGATAAAGGGTTAAGCAAGTGGATTCGGAGAGAGAAAATGAATGTGTGAAAGATTAAACATGGAGAGAAAAAATAGAATAAAAAAAGTGTAAAAATGTTAAATATGAAAAATACCTAAAAGATCTTTCTTGATTTGAAGAAAGATCAATTTTTTTGAGACGGGTCAAAAAGAAAAATTAATCAATTATTGATTTGAGGGATGGAACAATGCCTTTATAATTTTGTAATTAAGGGCTAATATTAGATTTTTACCTTAAAATGTCATTCCAGTACAGTTTCAACACCAAACATTTTATATTGTATTAAGTCAGTACCTACATATTCGTTTTTGAACGAAATGAATATGAAGGGTAATGAGTGTATTCAAAATTGTGAACACAAGGATATTATACGAGGAAACCAGTACCTATAGATATATATTGGCTAAAATTCAGTTTATAACAATAACCTTTCTTATAGTGATAATTAATGATTCTTAAAATATAATTAGATATTTCTGCAAACCTTTAGTGGCAAATCATTGTAGCATTTTTAGCGTCACTAATCAATTGTTAAATATGATTAATTGCTAATAATCATATCTAACAGTTGAATAGTTACAATTATAGGTGGGTTGTAACTTCTTCCTACAGTATGGATCTTGGGCGGTTTGTAGGCAAGGGAATTTCAAGTTTTATTAACGTACAAAAGTAATCAAATAATATCCTTGTATTCAACTTTAGTGAATACTAAATACTTGACTTAAGAAAATCAAGAAGCGGCTTGGAAGGGCTGTAGCATGGGGTTCGCGGTGGTGGAGGAACTGGATCGGAAAAAAGGCCTTTCTCTCTATAAGAACGGTGCGTTCCGGAAATAAGTCTGAAAACGTATCTAAAATATCAAATTTAGAGAGATCAACGGGCGCCTTTTCTTTTAGGCCGGCGGTGGCGCAGAGCTAAAGTAGCCCCTAATAATACTGTTATTGTCCCTATCAAAGAGATGAAATTCATTATGTGAGGTAAAGACTGTAATATCTCGATTTTAGGTTTGAATTTTTAATAATTTTTAACAAATTTAACAAAATTCTTTTAGCGGCAAATTTTACAAGTAAGAATATTTGCATCTTTTTAGCGATGAATTCTTGCTTAGCATTGATACTTTTATTATAGCGACTTATATCGAAAAGTATATAAGTAATCATTTGAGTTCTTTTGCAACGAATGGCGTGATCTAAAAGATTGGCGACTCAAGCTAGTTAATTTTTTTTAGCGATAATAATTATACGTGATATTTAGCGTCGATTGGCTTGGGTGATTTTATTGAACTTTTGGCGACCAAATTCTTTTTGTTAGCATTGATACTTTCTATTTGACCATTTTTAGTGACATAGTGGAGCGGGTTAGCGTAACAGTTATTAATTATTTGAGAGCATATAGTTCATCGTAAGTATTTTATTTTTGGACCAATTTTCGCAATCATAAGCTGGGTTAAAAGTTTTAGCGACAAAAGGGTGAGAAGTTTTCTTGTCTTTGCCCAAATTAGGGTTTCGGGTTATATATAAACATGACCTTCTCTGGTAGCCGATGCTAGTTTTCTCTCCACTGTGCCACCTCTGTTCGAGCAAAGGACACCGAGAGGACGAGAGGGAATTCCCTAGAGATCGAAGAACATTTTCTGGTAAGCTTACTTTTCAAAGCTAAGTTTATACGAAAGGATATTATAGTAGATGCAATTGGGTCCTCCTTATTCATAAAATCTGAGAACTTTATTTAGATCAGTGTAATACACATGGGTACATACATATATAGATTGAGGCGACAGCCATGGTGCCTTGATGGGCTCGTGAGAGACAGCCATGGCTGCGTAGAAACGGAGTATGGTAGTGCGGTTACCATGAAGGGTTTGTAGTGCAAGGAGTGTAGAGACAGCCATGGTGCCATACGAAGTTTGTATGAAGACAGCCATGGTTGCCTTTGCATAGAAACAGATGGAAGTGCGCTATTTTGATTGTGAAAATAGGCAGTGTTGAAGTGGCCATGTGCGATGAAGAGGAAGAGGGAGTAGCGGCGCGGCGAGGCCGTTGCCGGCGAATGCCGTATGGCTTGGGCAAGGAGAAAAACCCATGTCGCAAGGCAGTGGGTATATGATGTTTAGAGTGTGAAATGAAATGTCGAAAGAGCAGTGAATATAAGTTGTGTAATGTATACTGTGAGTGTAATTTACCATGGGTGGTGCATGTATCAAGGTATGTGTTGTAGTTCATATATGTGTGTATGTAGAAATAGTGAAACGACGAGTGTGCAGATGTGGTGTGCACTGTGTGAATGAGCCGTGAGAAGAGAGTAACCGTGAGGAGTGAGGTGCATATGGGTGTGGCATGAGAGTGTATTGGTTGTGACTTATTAGTATGATGGTGTTACATGTATGTGAGAGGAAAGATGAAGCTACCATGAGGAGGAAGAAATAGCTTCAGGGCTGCCATAAGACAAGTGGGTAGGGGTGGCAATGATAACCCAAACCCATTTACCGATCCAAATCCGCCCACTTAAAATTCACCCAAACCCACCCATTAAATAAATGGGTCTAAATGGGTCAGTAAATATTGAACCCAATAACCCACCGGTTTAAGTGGGTTTTAATTGGGTGCCCATCAACCCATTAGTCTTGACACTCCAAAATTTTAAAACCTAAAATTTTTACACACCACAACCAATTTTTACACAGCACGGCCAGACACGAGGCCAAGCCGCTGCCGGCGCCACCGCCATGTTGTCACCTCTTCCAATCACCGTCGACATTGCCGCCGTCTCAATCGTTGTCGTCCGTCATGGTGGTGCTCAGATCTGCTCATCGCTGTCGTCCCGTCACGATGGTGCTCAGATCTGCCCGTCACTACCGTCTTGTCACGATGTTGCCGCCGTCTCCTCACTGTACTTCGAAAAAACCAAATCCATTCAAGATGGGAATTGAAAAACCCATTTCGTGAACTTCGGAATGGATTTTGAAAATTTTGAATCAATAATAGGAGAAAATCGCTGAAGGTGGAGGTGGACGGGTTTGGTGCTTTTGTCATTTGTTAGGTGGTTGTGACAGTGGTGGGTGGCCGATTAGGTGGTGGTGAGGTAGAGCCGTGGCCTTGGGGGCTGACCGCCGAAGGTACGGTGTAGAGGAAGAGAAGGAGGCGGCGGCGGCAGAGTCAGTAACCCGCAGAGAGGGAGATGAGAAGATGGCAGAGCTGCAGCGACGTGGGTTACTGGGATTTGGGTACACCACCGTCTCAATCGCTGTCGTCCATCATGGTGGTGCTCAGATATGCCCATCGCTGCTGTTTGGTGCTCAAATTTGCCTGTCCAGCCTTTCTGTCATCGCTGCTGTCCCAACCCATCCCTCTGTCAGCTCAGATCTGCTCTTTTTCTTTATGGATCTACTATTTTGGTGGTTGTAATCTGGCGGGTGGTGGTTGTCAATGTCGAGGGTGAGATTTCGACTCGCGGTGGCTGTGTGGTGGTAATTGTGGCATGGCGGTGGTGATTTTTTGTGAAGTGGTAGCATTGTACGACGACAGTGGTGGTGGGTGTGGCGGCGGTGGCGTTTGGTGGTTGTGCTTGCGAGTTTAGCTGTGCATGGTGGTGACTGGGGAATGGCAGGGGCGGTAGTGGGTGGCCGGCGGCAGTTGACTCGTTAAAGAAGATGAAGTAGCAGAGAGAGAGAGAGAAAAATTTTGTAAGTTCAGTGTATTATACCAACTAAATGGGTCGTTATTGGTTTGATGGGTGAAACCAACCCATTTAAGAAATGACCCAATTGACCCACTAATAAATGGATAGAAATGGGTCAGTCATCCAACCAAACCCGTTTAACTCACACCCAAACCCAACCCACCCACCCACTTTGCCACCCCTACAAGTGGGTTTGCTGTGAGCCGTGTGGGTTTGCTGTGAGCCATGTGAGGGAATGGAGGAAATCTTAGTTTGTGTAGTGAATATTACGTGTAGGTGTGTATATATATAACATGTGTGTGTATTGAATCTGTGAATGGGTAATGTAAATATATGAAGGATTTGGGTAAAGAGACTTCTGAGTGCATGATGAAAAAAATGATTGCACAAAGAGAGGGAAAAGCTTTGATCTTAAAATTGAGCTCAAAAGTGTCGCTAAAAAGGTATCCTATTCCAGCAGTTCCTTTTTTATTTTTTAAAATATATCTAGAAAATTATTTGGACAAAACTCAAAGAAGTGACTTATGTTAATTTTGCAAGACCTACACAATAAAAATTTTAGATTTTTCGGAGCTCGGGAAGCTTGTTAATAATTTTTATTCGTGATAGAGACTTCAGTGTATTTTAGAATAATACAATTAAGTTATTAAATTCTTAAACTCCTACGATAATCTTATATAACTAAGATAAGGTAGTTTCTAAAGTTTCAAAAAATTTTAAAGTCGTTTGCAATGTTAGCATGGTTAGCGGCGTAGCACCCGAACGATTATCACGTAACCCTTATAATAGTTGCAAAATCATTTCTTAGAACCTCTTCTGAGCAGAATTAGAAAAAAGTACAAAATAAAAACTTCCATCATTTTTGTGAAACCTTCGATGTGGAAATTTCTCAGATTTTTCTAGGCTTGGGAAGTACCTCAAATAATTTTATTTTTTAAAACAAGTTTTGAATTATTTAACATAATAAACAAAATTATTTTTAGCTTAGAATTTTATAGTAATCTAAAATGATGGTGAAGCGTGAGAGTCTGAAATGTCGTGTGCCGTTTATTATATTTTGGGACGTGAGCATTGACTCTCATTTTGAATGAGCAGTTTAGGGTTCTGAGCGAGAAATTTTCGGAATGACCGCTCTAGTTTGAAATACCCATAAGTGGTTCAAAAATTACTCTTTTAGGTTATATCTAAGTGGATAAGGTACTTTAGGCATTGGGGGCAAATAGGTAATTATACATAAGTCGGGGGATGGTTAGGTAAATTTTACTCATCTAAAAGAAACCTAATACCTAAACGTGCTCAAGCGACAATGAATGACATCCATATGGTTATTTATTTAGGTTTTGATAATCAAGACCTAGGACTGGCATTTGAGCAAGTACCAGAAGCAGATTTTGAGTGAGGTAAGTACCGTGTCATATTCTTTCCTATACCTACTTGAAAATGTATATATGATATACATGTTCTCAGTTAAAAATGAAAGTTTTGAAAACACTTTTATTGGCTATGTTCGTGGTAGATTGTTTGATGAAAACTGAAATGAAATGCCATGGATTTGTTGTGTGAGTAATTGAATCATGATCGTTATCTGTGGAATGAAATGATAGTTGACTATGTTACTGTGCCCCATATCAACAGGAGAAAGTGGATTCCGGGTCCTGGTCAACGAGACCATACGTTGACGCACAGTACTGTTGCACCGTGGTTCACCCTTGCGTCCACACTTTGTTATCCCGAATGGAGGAGGGATTTTGGATCCTAGTCAGTGGGACCATACGTTGACCGCATTATACATATTATGATTAATTGTGATAGTGCGTGATGAAACTCTTGGTTGATCTCATTCTAATTCGAGAATCTTTTGGTGCAAGTACAGATATATAAGTGGATATGTTCAGTGTATTTATTTTGGTAACATTGAAATTTTATTGTGAAAAAGAAAACCATGGCATTTTTTAAACCCTCAAATTTATTTTAGGGATATGGCATGTGTATTTACTGGGCCTCCTGCTCACCCTCTTTTTATAAATGTTTTCAGGTGAACACCTAGATGAACCTCGGTATTATGAGGGTAATGAAAATGAAGCCGCAGGAGATGCTCTTTAGGAAGCTGTATTAAGCCCTTGAGAAATCGTAGAATTGCCAGTTATTTATTTGAATTGTTCGTAACTTAATTCTAGGAGGTTTCTTTAGAATAAATGCTATCAGTCTCTATGGAAGATTTCAGTAGAGATGATTTAGGAAAGAGCTGTAAGGGCATCTTTATAAATCCGTGTTATGGTGTTAGTTAATGTATGATTTTAGATTTGTGTACATGTTTTAAATAAGGTCTGGCAGAACCCTAATTAGTTGTCTGAATGGGTCTGCGGCCAGTCACATGCCTAGCACATGGGCTTACCCGTGGGTTCAGGTTGTGACAAAGACTCTTATTAAAATTAAATTTTATTAAACCAGGCGATTCAAGACGAGAAAAGCAAGATAAACTAACTTATTAGCTTCCTTTCTATATCCTCATTTTATACTCTATCGAACTCCCATTTTGTAGCAACAAAATTGGTCAAATTCAATAACTATATCCACATCAATATGCATCCATTCATGAAGTTGGAGAATGCTTGAGATGCAAGAATGTTCTACCATAGGCCAGATATGGGGTCTGTTTGGCACCTAACAAAAAAAGGCACTCGAGTTGCACCGTTTTGTCCTTCAAAATTTGTTAAGGGCTGCTCATGCCGGTCTAAAGATAACCTTTATGATACGAGATTAAAATTTCAAAGCTTACAACTATTCTTATGGCGATGAACACCGACTTGTAGTTGTCTTCTTCAAGTTATTATAATTCTAATTTTTAAATCCTCACTTTGTTTTTTCTTATATCGAACTATCATAATGTTTCACTCGCACTATTCTTAACCAACTCAATCAAATTATTGTTCATAAAAATTCACATAAGTATGACTAAATAAGCATTTGTTTTTGACAAGCAACTTATTATCTTTGTTTTCAATATATTTTTTTTGTTAGCCTGAACAAGTTGTCTCAATAGGATAATTTTTTTCCTTAAGGAACCTTTTAGATTCTTCATAAATTATCATATGCTTTATCGAAGCTACTGTGGACACATCATTTTTGTAACCTTATTTTATCATTTTCATTCATTAGTTATTGAGCTTTATTAATATTTATGTTTACTATTCGTATTGTCTATGCCTAGTAATATATAATTAACATGATTTAATTAATTGGTCCGGTCCAGTTAGTCTGCAATCCACAAAGTGGTCCAGTCTGGTCAACCGCCCACTCTAGTTATTTGCCTTTAGGTTAAGGTAGACATATTTTGGCTTGATTTGGAGTTGATTTGAGTTTGATTTTTGAAATTGGGCGTATCCTTGATTTAGGGATTTGACTTGTGATTGATTCCGATTGATTCTTGAAATTTGGTGTATCCCGTATGTTTTTAGCAGATTTTTATTAGAATTTTGAATAATTATCCCCAAATTTTGGCGTAAAATGGTATCTAAATTGAGGGTTAAAATCAGCCAATTTTCGTTGAAATTAGGCCGATAAGAGAATTTGTTAGGCCTTTTGATTTAATTCAGATTTTATCCTTTTTTAGAAGGGCATGCATGATAAAAGTTAATTTACGTTTTATCAGTCTTCAGACCTCTATAAACAGAATTATTGGGCTACATAAATGAACATTGCTTATGGAGAGGAGAAATTAATTCTACAAAAACTGTGAGAAGAGAGAAAATACCCCCTTTTCAATCCCACCCTCGTCCGTAATCCCTCAGCTAGTCTAATCACATCGTAGACCCATCACGACATCTTATCGAGCAGTCTAAGTGAGCCAAACCTTAAGGTATTGTTTTATTTTAGAGTCAGTTTACATTTCTTTCCTTTTTTAGGTTAGAGTCTAGATTAAGCGTCTTATATTCATTTTCACTTTCCCCCGACCGGATCTTGGTTAACAAAAGGGATAAAAATGTAAAAATTAAAAATTAAAGTCCTGATAGAGATAAAAGTCTAGTAGCACTATATCTTTATATATCATAAATTTATTTTATTTTCAAGACAACTAAAAGTGTAGTCAATTAGAGTTCTAAGTCCACTAGAAGAGGCCAAGTCCATCTAAGAAAACAAAGACCGAGAATTTGTTGCTTCCCATAGAGTCCGGTCAAAACTACGTGATTTTGAACTCGATTATTTTGGCCAGGTTTAAACCTAATTTTAGATTAGTTCAGGTTTTGGTTTATGCATATTCAATTGTTTGTTATCTTTGGGATATAACGGCCAAAAATCATTAAAAATTAGTAGAGACCAATTTAGGGTACAATAGATGCCTAACATCTTTCTGTTGTATAACATAATCCCTGGACCTTTCATTCTTGCTTCTATTCGATTAGATGCCTATGTTGGCAAGTCAGAGTCATGTAGGGTTATTGCTTATTTTTACTTTGTTAATAAAAACAAGACGGTGTCTCGACATTTTTTTTGGCCTTTCCTAAGCCTAAGGAATATTTTCGAAGGGTGCATCTTAGTCGCGACTGCGTTAGGGACTACATTAGGAGCAAAAACTTGAGGCATTGCTATTGATTTTTGGCTATTACAGATTTTGTTATCGTATAATGCATATAATGCACATTTGTATATCGTCGATAACTCACACACGTTCACGATTACAACTCACACACGTTCACGATTATACTAGTCCACCCATTCGAGGTTAATCATTGAAACTTTTGAACTCCCTAACTGTGAGGCGATCTTTGACTGTACCCTCACCTCCAAGGCCTAATACCAAAACTGTAACATCCCGACGAATTCGGAGCTTCATCGCCCCGAACTCCCGGAGTGTTAACCTATCACATCACCTCAAACTTGTCAAATTCTGTTTACTAACACATGCTTTAAGCGCTCTAATTGGACATCAACTCAAATTCTTTAAAATACAAGATTTCAAGACTGCTTAAACTAGTTTTACAACTTAGAATTTTTAAAACTTAAACTTAGGTTCGTCACCAAACGATAGGCTAACAGTATCGACCCACGCAGGAGTCCTACTATATAGTAGTGATGTGCTCACTGGAATCTCACTCAAGCTCTAAATCCATTCCCGAGCATTTTATAGCTGACCATTACCTACAGAAGGGAGTCAAACAAAGGGTGAGCTTTTGAGAGCCCAGTAAGGTCGTTCAAGGAACAACCGAAAGAGTTACAAAAACGACTCAAGAGTTCAACCGAGGGAAATTTTTCAAAAATATTTCAACAATTATGAACAGTTTAGTAATTTCCAAAACAACCATAACCAGTCATAAGCATATACTAAAAATGACCAAAAAAATCACAGACAGACACCAAAACAAACATCAGCAATCATCTTAGTTTCCAAACAAACATTAACAGTTATAACCATAAACCAAAATGACCATTTGAAGATTATTTTCAAAGCTGTCATTTTAAAAATACAAAGATGATTTTTCAAAGGGTTTCAAAATACTTCAAAGGGTTTAGGGGAAGGGGTTTCGGACTATCACAGACAATTTAATTGCAATATGGGGAGGAGCTTCACTCGATCCCCTTCAACCAGATAACAAGACATTCACTTGAACATCATTCTGAAGACAATCATTGTAAGATAAAATGTAAACAAATTTAGAAATGTTGGTCCTGGGTACAAGCAATGCTATTCAGGCAATGCGCAAAAAGTGTACACATGCAATGCATGATGTACGATAACTAGACCTTCTCATCAAGGTACTAGCGCTGCATAATTACGTAGGTTCAGACCCCTTATAACGTCATCCCACAAAATAGATTCCCAGGTCAACACAAAAACCAAGAATCATAGAATTAACAAGAAATTTACTGCTTAAAATACAAAAATGAGCATCAACATAAATTCAATTAACCGAAATTAATTAAGGTCTCAATAACAATTAAGCATACCGATATAATTCGTTACTTAGAATTCTAGAATAACCGCAAACAAATAGCAAGAACGATTGTGAACAATTATCAAATTTAAGCAGAATAATTTAATTATCGAATTTGCTCAGCATGTGATATGCGACACCCCTCAGTCCCAAGTGGCGTCATTGAAGTTGATTTGTCGGTCATAAACGCATTAAAACCCTGCAGGATTATAGAGTAGCTCTAGATACTTAACTTTAGATACATAAAAGCTTCAAAAGGGAACTTACAAAAAATTTCACTACAACGTTCAGGATAAACACAACTGAAGTTTTAAATAGAACATCTAGATCCCAAAATACGGTTGACACCGTCTTATGTCTCCTTTTATAAATCAAGCCAACTTCTCCTTCCCTTTTCCTGATGTCTCACCCAGTTCAACCTTACCACCTGAAACAAACATAGATAAGGAATGAGTGCGAATCGTCCAGTAAAGATAACACGAGGATTAAGGTGCATAGACAACGCGATAGCCTCGGAAAAATAATAATCAACCCAACGATATAAATAATCAAGAGTTCAATAAATAATGCAACATCAACCTAATGGCCAACATATATTTTCTTTTCACCAGACTGAGCGGCTTTAAGGCCGAACAAAACAACATTATCTTCACATTTTTATGAACATGACTAATAGACTGACAGTCTACGAAAATGAACATTAAATCAGTACAGGAAAATTAAACATCAATGAAATATAAGCCATCAAAATCGTTAACATCGAGATAAATGCAATACAGACTCAGACCAGAATGACTAGACTCGACCAAACACGACAGACTCGGCTCGCGCCCTATACATCCTTTCTGCAGGTGATCATATTTCACAGGCCTTCCTTTCATATAAAGTCCCGCATTACGGGGTGTTCATCTCAGTCTCAGGGAATTAATAGAGACGCTAATAGAAGAAGGGAACTCATGAAGAGTGTTTGTCCCCAACCACGCTACCGCCAAACTACAAGTTACACCAGCTAGAAGGACTATGGGAAATAATTTCACCTTACGTCCTCGATAAATTAATAACTCAAGCAAGAATTTCCGGTCACAAAACCGACCGGTGTTCAACACTACAACTTAAACTCACACCAGCATCACCCACAGTGTACCAGGAAAAAAAAATTAACCACAAGTCCTCAACAACAATTTTAACATAAAGGAACATCGGCATAACAACCACCGACATCTCATAACAACCATGCCACATTCACAATATAACAACCCTATTAACGACATGTATGCTAAGTGAAGCAAATCATAGCATACAAAGAACGTTATCCTTACCTGATTGGCTTTTAGCTGATGAGCCAAACAACCTCATATTATAACTAGCGGAGTCACCTAATCAAGCAAATCATAGCATACAAGGAACCACGTTCCCCTAGGGTGGATCAAGTATCTAGAGCTATAAGTGTTTGTCATATACCTGACCTTTATACTTGTAAACACCATCCTTATCGCAATCAAAGTTCTCTTTCTTATTCCTTTCAAAACCTTGCCACATTTCGTGTATTCTTTCATCTTGACCCTGAACTTCCTTAATCCGAGCAAAAAGTGTTGGCCTGACTTCTAAATGAAATAGGGTACTACCTTTTTTTTCCTCTGACTTGAACTTCAGTTTCGAGTTTGTCCAAATCTTTGATGATGGCCTTTTGTGTGGTAATCATCGCAGCTAAGTTCCCTATTCGCTTTTTGTTTAACAAATCTACCACCATATTAGCTTTTTTTGGGTGATATTTTAAAAATACAATCATAGTCCTTAAGGAGTTCCAGCCATCTCCTTTGCCTCATATTAAGTTTCTTCTGAGTAAGGATATACTTCAAACTCTTATGGTCGGTATATATCTCACATGCAAACCCATGCAAGTAATGTCTCCATATTTTTAGGGCAAGCACCACTGCTGCTATCTTCATATCATATGTCGGGTAGTTCTTCTTGTCTCAACTGTCTGGAGGCATACGCAATTACTTTGCCACGTTGCATAAGCACACAACCTAATCCTTCACGAGTTGCATCACAATAAATGACAAATTCTTCTAATCCTGACGGTAATGTAAGAACAGGTGCCGTTACCAACCTTCTTTTCAGTTCTTGAAAACTGTTTTCACAGTTCTCCATCTAGGTAAATTTCACGTTCTTTTTGGTTAGGTTAGTCAATGGGGACGTTATTTTAGAAAAGTCCTTGACAAATCTCAAACAGTATCTAGCTAAACCTAGGAAACTCCGAATTTCAAACACCAAAGTCGGACATTCCCAATCTAAAACCGTTTCCACCTTTCCTGGGTCTACCAGTATGCCCTCACTTGACACTATATGTCCCCAAAACTGTACTTTCTTCAGCCAGAACTCACTCCTTTTGAGTTTGGCATACAACTTATGTTCTCAGAGAATTTGCAATATTTGTCTCAAGTGCTGAGCATGCTCTTCCTTACTTTTGGGTTAGACCAAAATGTCGTCAATGAACATGATGACACAACAATCTAAATATCTCTGATGCGTTCGGTTCATCAAGTCCATGAACACTGTAGGGGCATTAGTCAGTCCCAATGGCATTATTAGAAACTCATAATTTTCATATCTGGTTCTGAAAGCATTTTTTGCTACATCACCCTCTTTTATTTTTAACTGATGATATCCATATCTATGATCAATTTTTGAAAAATATTTTGCATCCTTTAACTGATCAAAAAGGTTGTCTATACGAGTTAGGGGATATTTATTCCTAGCGGTTACCTTATTTAACTCGCGATAGTTGATGCAAAGCCTCATCATTCCATCTTTCTCCCTTACAAACAACACCGTGGCTCCCAAGGTGACACACTAGGATGAATAAAACCCAAATTTAACAATTATTTCAGTTGTGTCTTCAACTCAACCATCTCCGATGATGCCAACCTATAAGGGGCTTTCGATACAGGACCGGTTCTAGGAACTAGATCGATACTACACAATCTCTTAGTCTTACGGTAAACCTATAAGGTCTGCTGAAAAAACATCCATAAATTCATTTACTCTTGGGATCTGGCCCAACTGCGGTTCACCGGCATAGGTATCGTATACTTGCGCTAGATAACCTTGACATCCCTTCCGTACCAACGACAGGCTTCTGTTGCCGACATTAAATAAGTAGGTCGGACTGATCGATCTTCCTATATAACCACTTTAGGTTTTCGTGGCATCGACAACTGTATTTTCTTACGCCGACAATCCACATTAGCACCATACGCCGCTGACCAATCCATTCCAAGTATGACATCAAAGTCTTCCAATTCAAGTGGTATAAGATCAGTGTATAATGTCTGATCGGATACTTGTATCGAACATTGCCTATATATCTTAGTAGCATAAAAGGAATCTCCACTAGGTATATTCACCGCTAACACCGTATTCAACGGTTGCCAGGGTACAGTCAACTTGTTAACAAAGCTAGAGAAACAAAGGAGTGGATAGCACCAGATCAAAATAATACCATAGCCTGATGCGAACATACATGAAAAGTACTTGTCACCACATCTTCTAATTTCAGGGTGTGTCCTTCAAGTTTATAGCAATTGCCCCGCCCATTGTCTGGGGCCTTCCTTCCAAAGCCATCATCTTTCTTTGCAGGCACTTCTTTGCATTATGGCTTGGTTGCTGGCATTGAAAGCAAACGCTTTGGTTTAGCCTAATCATTCGCCTTGTGGCCTTGCTTGCCACATTTGAAACACGCTCATGTCGCCCTTATACAATTTGTGCCCTTGTGTTTCAATCCACACCACCTACATTCCTTATTCACCGTTTGGCTTGAACTTTGCCTAAACTTCCCTTCCTCCACTTTCTTTTTAAACTTCTTTCCGTTATCCCTTGCTCATTGTTTGTTGTTACTCCTCTTCCTCCCTTGCTCCTCCCTTCCTTCCATGCTTCTTTGTTTTCTACTTCTATCTGTAGAGTTTTCTATACAACTTCGGTAAAGGTAAGTTCAAAACTTTTGACAATCCTTTTCAAAGGTTGTCTCAGTCCTTCCTCAAATCTTCTAACCTTCTTGTCCTCCGTAACCACTAGGCGCGTGGCAAAACGAGCCAGTTCATCAAATTCCCGTATATATATATATTCCTGCACCTTCTTATCTTTCTGTTTAAGGTTCAGAAGATTCGTCTCTAACTTATTTTGCACAGTCACAGGAAAATTGTTCTTGTTAAATACCCGTTTAAACGGCTTCCAAGTAACATACGGTCAGTTAACTTCCTTCCTTCCTTAACCTGTTTTTGCTCATCCCACCAATACCTGGCTGCTTCTTTTAGTATATGAATTGCGAAAACTACCTTTTGATGCCATCCACACCCCGTTATCACAAAGGCCCTCTCCATTTTCCCGTATCCATGCTACTGCTCGGATCGGGTCATTGGCCCCGTGAATCTCCCTAGGACGAAGTTCTTGAAAATCTCAAAATTTGTGCATTCCCTTTTTCCCTACATAGAAACAGGTGCAACAACAACTACCGGTTGTGCTGCGGGAGTTCCCACAATTTCTCGCAACAGTTCCACTAACTCTCTCCTTAAATCCTCTCTGTTGTTGTTCACAGCTCCACCCTCCACATGACCAAACTCCTGTCCTCAGCACTTGCCTAAGACGCTTCCGTATGTGGTTATCTCAGATTAGGAGGTTCCTCCATCGGAGGTATTACCCAGTTTCGCAAATGACGAGCCATTTTGCCACTAACATAATTAGCATTTTAATTTCAACATTTAACTTACACAAATTATAATATTAATACAAACAACATTTTCAAACAGCAGTACACTTTACACAAATTTACATTAAGACTCCTCATTCTCTCCTTAAACAAAAGAAGCCTATTCTGCTCGCGATAAAACACCGTCTACAAGTAACTATCATCGAGGAGCATCTCCCTATTGTCCCTCGACATTGCCCTCCCACGATGATTCTCCCGAGTTCCATCTTACATTCTCCGAATAACCTTCTCCCCCACATTAATTACTTGGTTCACCTTTCTTTGCATCCCCTCCATATCCTCCTAGCTGTGCTTTTCTACCCTCTCTATCTCTCGGCCCTCCTTCACCTTCGACTCGTCCAACTGGTACACCAGTTGCTCTCTCTCTCTCGCTATCTCAATATACCTCGATTTCCAAAAACCCTCAACGCTATGTGCCCGACGAGGCCCCGTACTGATCCTTGCAAACTCTACCAGAATTTTGGGTCCGATTTTCTCTTCCTCTTTTGGCTCTTAAAGGTCCATTTCCTCTGGCTCGTCGTTGATGGGCCAACGATCATCCTCAAAATCACTAAAGTCCTCCTCGGGGTCCTTCTTGAATCGGGGTTCCAGCTCAAACCCATTTAATACGTTGTCCTCTAACCATCCTTCTACTCCTGTCATAGTTTCCACCAGAATACACAAAGCCACATCAAATTTACAGTATAGTAATACATCAATTCCATACCTTCCTTCCCCCGAAGTAACTAACGTTCTACCAATAGTCTGCAGAATCATGCGCCTAAGCTCTGATACTAACTTGCAGCAGCCCTCAGTCCAAGTGACGTTGCAGAGCGGAGTTGTTGGTCATAAATGCAACAAAACCCTGCTGGATTACAGAGCAACTCTAGATACATAACTTTATATATATAAAGCTTCAAAAGGGCATCCTTACAAAAATTTTCACTACAACGTTCAACATAAACACAATGGAAGTTTTAAAATAGAACATCTAGATCCAAAAATATGGTTGTCACCATCTTACATTTCCTTTTATAAATCAAGCCAACTTCTCCTTCCCTTTCCCTGACGGTTCACCCGGTTTGACCTTATCACCTGAAACAACACAGATAAGGAATGAGCACGAATTGCCCAGTAAAGATAACACAAGGATTAACGTGCACAAATAATGGGATAGCCTTGGGGAAAATAATAATCAACCAAACGATATCAATAATCAAGAGTTCCATAAATAATGCCACATCAACCTAATGTCCAAGCGATATTTTCTTTTCGTTAGACTGAGTAGATTTAAGGCCCAACCAAACAACATTATCTCCACATTTTTATGAACAGGACTAACCGACTGATAGACTATGCAAATGAACATTAAATCAGTAGAACCAAATTAAACATCAACGAAATACAAGCCATTAAAATTATTAACATCGTCATAAAGTCAAATGCAATGTAGACTCAGACTCGACTAACTAGACTCGACCAAACACGACAGACTTGACTCGCGCCCCATACATTCTTTTTCCGGTGATCATATTTCACAGGCCTTCCTTTCATATAATGTCCCGGGTTACGGGATGTTTATCTCAGTCTCAGGTAATTAAAAGAGACGCTAATAAAAGAAAGGAACTCACGAAGAATGTTCATCTCCAACCACGCTACCGCCAAACTACAAGTTACACAAACTAGACGGACTAAGGGAACTGATTTCACCTTACATCCTTGATAAATTAATAACTTAAGCAAGAATTTCCAGTCACAAAACCGACTGGTGTTCAACACTACAACTGAAACTCACACTAGCATCACCCACAGAGTGAACCAGGAAAAAAATTAACTAAAAGTCCTCAACAACACTTCTAACTAAAAGGGACATCGGTACAACAACCACCAAAATCTCATATCAACCATGCCACATTCACCATATAACAACCCTATCAATGACAGGTATGCTAAGTGAAGCAAATCATAACATACAAGGAACCGCATTATCCTTACCTGATTGGCTTTCAGCCAATGAAGCCAAGCAACCTCAGACTACAGCGAGCGGAGTCACCTAATCAAATAAAACCTTGCTCGTCAGCCGCTAAGCAAACATAAATACAGAATTATTCTACCCCTTCTTTATCAGATATTTATAATGCCTTACAATGACCAGTTTTCCCGACCGACAGCTGGGTCTTTAACCTAGCCTTAATAATGCGTGAGTACTAATACTCCTTTATTTAGGTGTACGAATCCCATTCATTGCTTTCCGTCACTCAGAATGCTTAATTGCACGTGTTCCTTGAAATTTAGTGTCGACATGGTAAATTATTAAAACACCCCCTGATGGCCATTACCATTCCAAAACCGCTTCAAAACAACTTTTCAGATGTCGTACACCCCTTCTTGGACTAAAAAGTCATTTAAAAAAATTTATAGCAAAATTTACCAAACCTCCACCCCCACACTTCTGTAAAATTACCAAAACACCCCCTTACGGCAATTACCCCTACAAAAATCCCAAAACTACCTTATAACATATTTTTAATCATCTTCATTCATTTTTGGACTAAAATGGCCCTCGGGAATGTTTCGCTCAAAAATTCCGAACCAACAATTAACGGACCGCTCGAAAGCCGGCTTCGCTGAAAAAATGCTATCGACTTTGAAATGTCTCGACGCTTAAGATATTGAAGCATCTCAACATTTTAATCTCCTCCTAAAATTCTCACATGAAATCGCATTAGTTTGCTATTTCTAAATGCGAAGTTTCGCAATAATCACGTCAGCTAATCCCCTTTCCGACCTCGAAAAAAACTAAAAAATTTTCCCATTACAAATTTATAATAATAACTAGAGTCTTTTTTTGCACTTTGTCCAAATTTGCCTCGTCCTATTTTTAAAAATTCTGACAATGGACTGCTGGAAATTAATGGTCTTTAGTGACACTTTTTAGCTCCTTCCCTCAAAATCTCTAATTGCAGTCCAATGTGCACCTTCTTCTTCACAGCACTCCCACACTTCAGTCCCAACATACATACAAACATACTACGCACACCTATACCCTCACTATACACTGCCATACACCACATAACTGTGCACAGCCCCCTCCCTTCACATTACCCCAAACCTTTCCACCACCTTACACCACCCTCCCCTCCACCCCCGGCACAGCCCAGCACCCCATCGCAAGCTGCAGCAGTCCCATTTCCACTCCCAACAACCTCTTTCTCACCCTGCTATCCCTCTAGTTTTTGGGCAGCCCTTTGCTGCCCTATTCTAGCTTGACCACCCCTCTTCCCACCTTACCTCAGCCCACCACCATTAGCACCTCAAGGCCACCTCAAACTACCTCACAACCATCCACACAGCCTTCATCTGCAACCATCCACACCGCCCTAAAACACTCTCTCTCGGCAGCCCCTACCCCTACTCCCTTTTGTTGTGATTATTTCTTAGACCACTCACACCCATCATTTTACCCCTTGAATTAAGCTACTACCACACGCTAAAAAAAAACCTCATTACACGTATATTCACATATTAAACCTACATAATTTTGGCCTAATTACCCTTTCAATTATAAACAAGAAATAAAACAACTTAAAACCCTAAGCAACCTTCTTTTTCTTGAATGTTCTTCTTCATTTCCTCTTTTCTTTTCGTTCTTTCCTTATCTTTTTTTCCTCCCTCTGATCTTACCAACCGAATGGGTATTTCAAGACCCATTTAATCCCTCCATTAAGCCGTAAGGTCTCCACCTCATGCTTAATGAAAAGCCTAGTCATACATGCTCCTTTTTTTTTTTTTAATTTTACCCCTTTTACCTTTTTATGTTTTGTTTAATTAAAGACCACAAACCATTTTCAAAATTTATAATTTAGCCCCTCAACTTTTCATAATTACATTTTTGACCCCACCATTTTTATAAATTGCATTTTGGCCTCAAGGCCAAACTAACCCCTCATTCAAATTCCTAATCCTTGATTATCAATAAAATAGTACTACTAATAAAAACCCCCTCTTAATTAATCTAATTCACAGTTAGATTAATTTAAGGCACTTTCAGGGTATTACATGATATAAGGTGAACATTAATAAGATTTTTAAATTACCGATTGAGGTTCAATATTAGGGTTTGCTTAGTAATAACATTCTGATATCAAATTCATATATCACAGTGTTGACAATGCTTACGAACACTAATTATCAAAATTAGGGTTCAGATAAAAATCATTATCCGGGGCTTAGATAGAAACCCTTACCTGGATCCGAAGCTAAGCTAGTCTAAACGAAAAGTTAGTTGCTTTAACCTAAACAAAACAATCCAACTATCAGTATACATCATATGACACGATATTATGAATTCAATACTGACTCACACATACTTCCAGAACAGTCCCCTCACTTGATATCTAAAATTACCAAAATGCCCCTTGTGTAAAAGTATCAAAAACACCCCTCACACTTAAATCACTAAAACAAGCTTTCCTTAAGTACAATCACTAAGATAACCTTATCGTAGGTGAATATACCCAAAAATACCTTTTATAGGTAAAATTACCAAAATACCCCTCTTGTGATGACAATTACCAAAATACCCTTTGGGGGTTCTGGTACCAGAAAAATCTCAAAACACCTTAAAACACTTTTTGAAGCATCCTGAAGTCATTTTTGAGCTAATAAGTATTTTAAAAAATTTTAGTCCAAAAATCCTGAACTGGTGTCTGGACCAAGCGCTCAGAAGCTGGTTCTGCTAAAAACACCTATCGACCTCAGAATGAAACGAAAATTTATATAATGTTATAAAACACCTCAGTAAAATGAGGTTTCCCTAGAATTTCATATTAAAATAGCTTGGTTTTTTGTGCTAAATAAATCGAAAATTTCGTTTACTTGATATCCTAATTTAGCATCATTTGGAGATACCAAAAATTCTCAAAAAATTTCAGAGAGTACATCTCGTAAAAATAATGGGATTTTTTGTCTTAGACTTTATCAAATGTTTATCCTAACTATTTATAAAAATTCGTATAAGATTGCCTAAACTAACCCCCTCTTTTAATGACAATTACGGTCACCGTTGCCACCTTAACAGATTAAACACACACATTGTTTCACCTTACACCCCCACCCCCCCACACCCACACACCCACACCCACACACCCCTCCCCCTGAATTTCCAACCCCCTGCACTCTCAGATTACACTTAACTATGTACACACCCTTAACACTAAACACACATTACACACAGTAATTGCACTCCACATCACACACACAATCACTCACCTTACATTCAACATGATATATTTAACACATTGCTCACTGTATACCTACACTGCTCACTACACACAATGCCCACCACGCACACACTATTCTTGCTAATACACTCAGACAAGCACACATTAAACCCACACACACTCATATAGCTGCACAAACACACTTGCAAACATTGTTGTGTGTACACACACACACACACACTGCTGCTGCAAGCAACGCAGTAGAAGAAAAAGGCAACAGTAGCAGCAGGACAGTAGCAGTAACAACAAAACAGCAGCAGCAACACAATTTCACACATACACGCATGCTGTGTACTCACACACATAGCTGCACCCACAGAACGCACACTGCTCACACAGTAAAACACACACAACACCCCACGATTACACACAGTGGAAACACTCTTAGCACCTACCGCTACCCCTCTCCGCTACCCCTGTACACACACAATTACACACCCAAACCTTTACCAAATTCTCACACACTCAAGTCACATATACAAACTGAAATTACACCAAAATTTACTCACATACACACTGAATTTACAGAAATCAAAGAGAGGAGTTACCTTAGAACTTGCCCAATTTCTCTCCCTCTCTCTCTGATTCTTACCTGAATCCCTTCTCTTTCTTCTTCCTCTGTTTTTTCTTCTTCTTTGTTCTCTGTTTCTCCAGAATTTCTTTTTTTTTTGTTTCCTTTTTATTTTCTTTCTCTAATTTCCCCTAAAGATCTTATCCCATTCATTAATTTATAATTAAGTGATTAATCACCAAATAAGCAAGGAGGAGGTTAATCCCCTTCTGACCAATTTCTTTAAAATTTGATACATAATGCCTAACTTTCAAAATTTGCAATTTAGCCCTCAAAGTTTTCAAAAATTACAGAATGACTCCAAAAGTTTTCAAAATTATATTTTCGTCCTAAAATCATTTTAAGCTCTCACACTCTACGAATACTCGAACATTGCTCAAAATTAACGCCCGCTTATTTTTTGAGTCAACAACAGTTAATTAAACCGCTCCAAAAAGCACTGGATATTACATTCTCCCCACCTTATAAAGATTTCGGCCTCCAAATTTGCTGTCAGTTTTCCTATCACTTATAACGTCTAGGCAGTACGCTCTTGTTGCATCACTCTGATAACTACCACAAGGTAGCTGAGCTATCTTGAATCTTCGCACTCAAATTTATTCCCACAAATACCCGAACACCACAATTAAATTCTAAATCGTGATATTAAATTGAGTCCCTGTCAGACAAACACTTCGCTTTAACTGTTCCAGAACTTCATGAATGATGACTCAGCTAACCCAAAACTTACTAAGCTAAACCTATACCGCTCCAAATTCAATGCCCATACAATGGATTAAACCGACTCTAATACAACAGGCTTACACTACACTATACTAGAGACTCTATCACTTGCACAATTTACTTAATGATGGTAAGCTTAATCTAAGCCAAGGCATTCTAAAATATTAAGCGATGGTCACACATGACTTGTACTCTACCAAAGCTATGGATAGAATAACTAACTCCTATAAGCACTTACATTACACAATAACCAAAAACTGTAACCACTACAGTTTTGCTAAAAAAATACCTATCGGCCTCAGAATGACACGAAATTTTAGATAATGAAACGTCTCAGTAAAATAAGAGTTCCCTAAACTTTTCAGATGAAGATAACTTGGTTTTATATGTCAAATAATTCAAAAATTCCTCATAATCGATATCTTAATTCAGTGTCTCTCCAGACACCGAAAATTTTCAAATTTTACACAACGTACGTCTTTTATAAATAATGGGGATTACTGTTTTGGACTTTGTCAGATTTTGACCCTTAACTATTTATAAAATTCGGGTCAAAACTATTAACCTAAGCACCCTCTTTTTAATGACAATTACGAGTACTATTTAGATTCACACACACACACACACACAAAATAACACCTAAATTACACACACTCATCTTCCACCTTAAACTGCCACAACACTTGGGCACACACTTTTGACACACACTCACTGATTCATCCCCAGAGACTTTCTAAGTCACTTAAAACACATTACAACACACATATAATTAAAAATTTACTTACATAATCATACACCCCCCAACATGCACCCACAGACCTGTTACTTAAACACACACACTTACCTCTCTCAACATACTAGAAACACACAATTTTGTCTAATATCTTCCTAAATACACACAAACCCATGAATTATTCACATAATTCCACACTTACACACACGGGAGCCATGAACACACACATATGACCTACAACCACACACAACACACTCACACAACATGCCTACATCCCCTGTAACTCACTCACGACCCTCTTCCTTACCCCTACACACTCACAAACACATTAAACACACACATGTTCACCCAGTTCTCCCCAGAAACTCACACCTGAAGCACACACTACACTGCAACACACACCTGTACACATGATATTAAATAACTTGTATACACATGTTTACGACCACCTATTATTAACTATCTGAGTTACGAGTGAGAGGTATATTGTACAAGTTAAGCAGAGGGAGTAACCTAAAATCAGAAGACAAAGAAACCACACACCCAGACAATTCTAAAGGTTTACCCTTAATACGGGGTACTGGCCTGCAATATGGTATATCAGCTAGAAACTGCTCGGTATACCATAAAATTAGCTGGTATCCGTGCTCAATATTGAGCCATTAATGAGCCATCAAAATGCGTCCCTTATCAACCTACTAATTAAATCATTTGGTTAACCGAACCGTTTATCAGTGACCATTTTGATGCATGATAAAGCCAGTCGGTATAGTCTCCCCACGATGACTCCAAAATTTAGGCTGCGAATCAAACAGACGCATAAACCCCAATGGACTTTGCCAGACGATTTATCCATGACCTCATTCTTCTGGCCATCAAACTAGTCACAAAAGATGCTCCCTAAGTTTATAAATAGGCCACAGAGCAACCGATCAATAAACCCAAAAAGTTCACCGGATGATTCATCTGCGACCATGTTTTGGCAGGGCTCAATCCGATTGGTTAAATGTGTTTAAATTGTTTTGTATTAAATTTTCTCATTTTATTCCCTACACAGTTAAGGGTAAAAAGCTCTGGTATCGAGATACATCTGGAAAACTCGAGCTAATTCCAATGGCCAAAGAATATCCCTAAGTCAATAACCTCGTCCGAATCCTTGGAGATTTTTTAAAAGACTTTTAAACCATTTTCACCACTCTAGCAGCTCAACATGCAAAGACTAGCATGGATTTAAAGTTGCTCAAACAGAGGTTGAACATGCAACGAACATAGAAATGAACCCAAAGAAGATCCGATGGTTAAAAGGATTGAGGAGAAGAAGAGGGGAGATCCCCAAATTGAAGCCAACTAGCAGTATGAGTTCAATGATGAGGGGAAGCTGGGTGTTCTTGAATGGAAGGAAAATTCAACAGCGTTAGAGCCACAAATTGTTTGGATAAGGAGAGAGACAACCTGATAGATCTTAGTGCCCCTACATTAGGCCCGACGGATAGACTTTCTCCAAAAGTTAGGTCTCTCAATACAGACAACTTTGATAGGACGTCAGATCAAAGAAACCAAGTGAGGATATACATGCGTGTGTTAATGTAATACCTCACACCTAGAATACGGTTTACAGCGAATCCTAGGATTTTAGTTTATTCATTAGCGACGGTTATGGTAATATACATTAATTGGAGTCTTTAGCGACGATTATCGCCACTTGTATTAGTTGTGACCTTTAGGGACAAATTCTAATACTCTTAAGTTGCAAATTATGAGGTGAAGAGAATGTGACGCCCGAAACTTTTTATTTGTCGATGAAATTTTTATTTTAATCTTAATCAAAAAAGTTTATGGTCTTTTAAGAGATGTGGATGAAATGGTGAAAATAACTAAGTATGAAGGAGTTGTTAGCAAGTATTAGCATTAGGGCAACCATATATAAGAGCCTTTTTAAGGGAGGTGGGGGGGGGCAGCCGTCCAAGAAGTCTGCCCACCTCTGTTACGTGAAAGTCAGAGAGAGAGAGAATGAGAGAGAAGCAACCCTAGGGCAAGACTTTTTCAAGGTAAATCCCTAATCTTTCCTCTCAAATTCTAGCCATGTAATGTGTTCTAGGTATGATATTGTGTGCGTTTTAGAGGGTGAGATGTGGGTGTGTTTAAGAAGAAGGCTGCTGTAGAGCAGCATAACAGTAGGTTAGGGTTTTTATTATATCTCTTTTATTTCATATTAGATTGAAGTTATTTTGCACTCTTGAAAACTTCATTGTGTTCCCTTCAATTTTTAGTTTTGATTTTTCTTATAATATCACATTTGCAAATCGAAAAATGACCTTAAAATCAATTCACCATAGAAGTCCAGAAGTTTTTGGGTTTTGGCATCCATTTTGATTTGTCATAGAAAATACATTACTCATGGATTTTTTGTGAAATCTACATTTCTAGAAATCTCAAAAAATCTTCTTCAACTTTGTAGTATTGAGTTTTCTAAAATTTATAGTATTTCTGCTTCAAAATAACCATTGAACAAAACTGGTCTGCGTAGAAATGTGTTGTTTCTATCAGCCACTTCTATTTGCTATAGAAAAGTCATTACTCAAGGGATCTTTGTGACCCTTATATTTATGAAAACTCCAGAAAGTCTACTTTAACTTTATAGTTTTATGTTTTCTAAGATTCATCATGTTTCTGCCTCAAAATGATAAATGTACAAAACTCGAATTTGCTGAAAAATGATGTTTCTAGAACTACATATCAGTCTATTGCCCAACACTTTTCAAGCCATTTCTGAGCATATTTGGGCAAAGTACAAAACTAAAACTCCCTTTACTTTTATGAAAATTTAGATGTAGAATTTTTTGGGATTTTTCTTGGTATGTGAAGGGCTTGAAGTGATTTTATTTTAAAAATAATTTTTTGAATTAATTGGAATATTAAAAAAATTATTTTTAGCCATAAATTTTATGGTGATTTAATCCCACTGGGATGCTTGAGCATCTAAAATTTCGCAGCATTCTAGTGCCATTTGATATACTTTTGATATAGGACCCTTAGCTGTAACGCCCCGAAAATCCGGAGCTCCGCCGCCCTGAATTTCTAAAACGTTTACGCACTGAATCACATCAAACCTGTCAGATCATGTTCACTAACACATACTTCAAAGCATCTAATTAGACATCAACTCAAATTTCTCAAATACAATATTACAAACTGCTTAAACTTGAACTATTAAGACCTAGGTTCCTTACAAACTTTAGTCCTTATAGAACAAGTTAACAGTACCGACCCGCACAATGGTCTTACTATATAGTAGTGGTGGGCTCACCGGCATCTCACACAGACTCTAAATCCATTCCTGAGCATTCTACGGCTGACCTTTACCTGCAGAAGGGAATCAAACAAATGATGAGCTTTTAAGAGCTTAGTAAGGTCATACAAGGATCAACAAAAGAATTACAAAACGATTCCAAGAATCCAACTGATGAAGATTTCCAGAATACTTCAAACGGTCAAAAACTCAATGATTTCCAAAAAGAATCAAAATTCATCAGAAATAAATACCAAAATAGATAAATACAATCACGATGGGTTCCAAAATGATCGATAAAAGATAATTTCTAAGGTCATCATTTTAAATAATACGATAAAGATTTGCCAAGGGATTTCAACCCAAGCACAAATCATTTCAAATAATACGATGGAGACTTGCCAATAGATTTCAACCCAAGCACAAACCATGGTACATATGGTGCAAATAAATTTAAAAATAAATGTTGATCCTGGGCGGTTACAATGCCACTCAAACAAAGTTGGCAGTATACACATGCATGATGTACCATAATAAATGCTAGTCCCATTGGGTACTAGCTTGCGTTTCATGCACTATTCAAACTAGCCTTATACCAGATCCTCACAGAACAGGGTACCTAAGTCAATACAGAAAAATCAACAATATCAATGAGCATTAACATAAACTCAAATCATCGAAATTAATTCGGGTTCCAGTAACAATAAACATACTGATGTAAGCCATCATTTCGGAATTTCAGAAGAAAATTACAAATAAACAGTAAAAATGATTGCGACTAATTATCGAATTCAGGCACGACAGTTCGGAAGAACAGATACAAACAATTGTCAAATTTGCTCAACATGGAATAATAGGTGAGCATCACAAGATTTTCAAATAATCAATTCAGGTTCAACATTGGGGTTTTCTAGGCAATAACATGTTGATATCAGTATTCAATTCAGAGTTTGGGACTAGCCCTAACTAATCAAATGAGTACTTACGAGTATGAGTTATCAAAATAAAGGCTCGGATGAAATGTCCTTCCCTAGGGTTCAAATAGAATCCCTTACCTGGATCCGCAACTAGCTATCCTAACCGAAAAGTCTTTAGCTTTACCCTAAACGGAATAATCGAATCATTAGAACACAGCATACAATACAATATTATAACTTAATACGGACTCACACATGCTCCCAAGAACGAACTTTCCGTAAGTAAAATCAGTAAATTAACCTTCCCGTAAGTGAATTTATGCAAAAATACCTTTTACATGCAAAATTACCAAAATACCCCTCGGGGGTTTCCGGCACCAAAAAAATCTCAGTATATCTTAAAATATTATTTTAAACATCCTGAAGTCATTTTTTGGCTAAAAAGTATTTTAGAGAATTTTCGTTAGAAAATTCCGAACTGGTTACCAGACTGAGCGCTTAAAAACCGATTCGACCAAAATAGCTAACAACTTCGGAATGACTAATATTTTGGAAAATGAAACTTCTCAGCATCATAAGATTCTCATAAAACTTTTGCCCGAAACCGCGCTAGTTTGATATTTTAAATTTCACTGCAAAGTTTCAAAATTCTCACATCGGTTAACCCCCTTCCCGACATCGGACAAATCTGAAATTCTTCCACAATGTTGGTCTCCTAAAACTAACTGGGGTCTCTTCTTTGCACTTTGGCTAAATCTTACCTTAACTATTTTTAGATATTTGAATTAGAACCTATTTATTAAAATTTCATCTTTAGCGACAATTACAAGTTACTATTCAGATTCTTACACACACTAATACACCTTAGAAACACACACCAGACTTCTACCTTGGCCGAGCACACAACAACTCACTGATAGACTTCAAAACACACCAAAAATGCTTAATTCACGCTACACTATCTAAATCAAACATATTAAACTCAATCACCTACAATGCACACATATACACACACCGAAATCCACACACTACCCTCTAATACACACACTTAACACATACTATCACCTGCACATACTCGAACTCACGCACTCAACATGCACAAAACACCTGTTACTACCCTCCCCTTTTCCCCTAACAAACACACACCCAATCATATTTAACCTCCCATACTCATAATCCCTCATACATAAACCTAATTCCATACATATATACACAACTCACACACCCAATGCACACATAGTAAGCAAACACACACATACAATGTCACTTGAACACACATAGTCACACACTCACTGACCCACTCCCTTACCCCTACACACCCTTATACACACTGAACATACATATATCTTCTGAAAACTTACTCAACCACATCCCTAACCCACACCCATAGCTCCCCCCACACACATAGAGCACACGCAGTGGACAACCACCCACTGAACACCTCTAACACGCTGTAGAACACATGCTAAATCACACATTAAAGATGGTTGTAGGGCTACCTTGATGAATTCTCTCTCTATTTCTTTGATTTTCCCCAAATCCCCTTGTTTTCTTTCTCTTTGTTCCTCCTTTCTCCCTGTTTCTCTTCTTTTTTTTTTTTTCCTGTCTCTTCTTTGTTCTTAGTTACAGTTCCTTCTTTGTTTTTATGCCTTACCCGAATTCCTCTTTGATTTCCATCCTTTTTCCGTTCAATATCCAAAACAATTAATTAATTTATTATGTAAGTGATTAGTCATCACGAATTAGATAGGCGGTGGCATCTCCCTACCCTAAATTTTCTGAACAATTGACACGTAAGGCATAATCTTCCAAATTTATAATTTAGCCCCCCAAAGTTTTCATATTTACAAAATAACTCCCAAACTTTATGTAATTACCTTTTGGCCCCGAATAAATTCTGATTTAATTAGATGTCACTAAATAGGAAATATCACTCATATTATTACCTTTCATCACTAAAAAAAAAAATATTAATTACATTTATGCCCCTAAAGTTTTTCAAAATTATGAAAATGCCCCGTAAAATTTTAAAAATTACATTTTTGCCCCAAAATATTTTTAAGCTCTTATGCACTACTAACGCCAAAGCATTACTCAAAATTAATACCCGTCTATTTTTTGGTGCACCTTATTTTAAACCACACCCAAAGTTTAGGGTATTACATTCTGTCCACCTTATAAAAATTTCGTCCTTGAAATTTGCTCTCGAATATCCTATCACTTATCACACTACGTATCATGCTTCCGTCGTAGGAACTCTGATAACTATCTCATGGTAACTAAGCTACCTCTGACTTCGGCACCTAGATTATTGTCCCAGAAATACCGAAATGCAACTATTTAATCTAAATCATAACACTAAACTGAAACCCTGTTAGGTAATCACTTCACTCTAACTATTCTAGAACTTCACGAACAATGACTTAATGGTACAAAACCCACTGAGCAGAACCTACACCACTCCGAATTTCACACATATTAAACAGATTAAGTCCAGCTCTAATACGACAGACTTCCCCTATCTTATGTTGATACTACACCAGAGATCCCATCAGTTGTACCGTTTACTTATGACTGTAAGCTCAACTCCAAGGCATACTGAAATAATAAATGATGGTCACCCTTGACTTGCGGTTTACTAAGGCTAACACGGGTAGGGTAACCAATTCATGTAAGCACTTACACCTCACAACAGACAACAAAAGCTGTAGCCATTAGGTTTTCACTGTACACTTTGATACCTCAAAACAACGAGTCCAAATTAATGCCAAGTTCATCACCGAGAGGCGAGTTATCTTAACATAGCTATGTATTGTATACTTACAGTTCTGCGTACACTTCCTAGAACAACATAAAGCTGTCACCACTACGGTTGTGCTTCACACTTCGATGTCTTATCTCAACGAACCCAAGCTGTTATCGAATTCGTCATCTTGAGAAGTGTTCTCCTAACATAGCACAAAATATGATTCTGTATACCTATGTATTCATTTTCATTAGAGTATAAGGCTCTATGTTATCACATCACTCCCAGTTCATAGTCACCTTACATACAAAATCTTATAGCCTTATCCTTCAATCATCCGTTTCAGATAAACATTTTAAACCTTTCGGTTCCTACAAGAAAATAACATACTACCTATTATAATGTGTTCAACCAAGGTTCCAATCATACACCAAATCATCGAATAACTTATCCAAATCTTATCTACGTTCTCAAAATCTGCTCTTGCTCGCAGATTATCTGAAGCTTAGGAATCTACCTAACTGCATATCCAGGTAGGGGAAGCTATGCAAATAATGATAATAATTATTGCAATCAGGTGGTCAAAACATAAAAATCTTTAACAAAAATCAGGCATATTGGCTCTCGGGGTTCATAAAAAAATTTTGTGACATTCCAGAAGAAGTGACAGACATAGAAACAATGATATAGGTCTGGTAAAGCAAAGTAAACCCAACAACCCGAAACGATCCAAAATCAGAATGAGTTATTGGTCCTTAACGAAATTCATAACTTTTCCATGGCCAGTGGGTTGGATACTTCTCCATCAAGTCCAAATAGATTTGGAAAGAAAATAAATAAGTAAATATTCTGAAGAAGGGATAAGCCGACTGAACATGAATGACATCTTACCCCACATCTTAGGGTAAGCTGGCATTCAATTAAGTCGCACTCCAATTCAATAAGTAAAAGAATAAATGAGATGACACAGTAAAATTCCAAATCCCTTCTTGTACCCTTAAACTAAACCTTCAGTCTTAACACCAGTCATCATCCAAAACACTATTCTTACTCATAAATCAAATCACCAACTTAACTATTGTGCGTACCTTATAAACTTCCCAAATACGACCAGGGTTTTCCCTGACACTACACGATGAGTGAATAGAAAATCACTAACTCATGCCTAGTACGATATCCAAATCCTTACAACAAATGGAATGAGGTCCATAGAAGGATCTGTATCCCAACATAGACCTACAATCATAGAGAACTGCCAAACAATCAAGGACTCTCCCAACGGAGTACTTGTCGCAAAAATAGTTCACAAAGTATGGGTTCTCACCCTCAATAGCTATGCAAAAGTAAAGGATACTAGAGAATATGTCGTTTCGAAATCAAACATCATTTGAACATCTAATGGGTTAACCTGTAGTGTATATGACACTGTGGCATCGGGTGTATTAGCATCCTAAGTGGACATTGAATAAAGTCTAGCTGATGTCCCAGGCCTCTGCTCCTGATAGACTTGAGATTGGTAAATCTGCTCTGGTCGAGCTTATCCTCTTCCCTGACGAGGACCTCTATTTATTGATGCACTAGGTGTAGGTTTGGGATGTGAAGTTAACTGATTATTTCTAACAACTGGGTGGTTTCAAACCTGGTGCTCCATATTTCCGCACCTGAAGCACCCACCGATAACCCTGTAACATGACCTACCATCGTGATACTTCTTGCATACGATGCATAGGGTATTCGAAGAAGTTGACCCGCTACCTTAACCAGTACACCGTATAGGTTGAATTTCACAATTTGATGGGGGAAATCTAGTATTTTGGGCTGGTCAAGCGTCTACACCCTGCACTCCTCTGAATCCCATACTCTGCCCAGGTCTAGGCCTCTAAGCGAATTCTAAGCTGAACTGCTAATTCTGCCCCATCCCAGGGCCTTGGTACCCTGTTATACTGGCTGTGCAAACTGTCGACGCTTGGCAGCCTCTACAAATTTGCCCTAGGAAAACTCTTCCCTAGTTCTGTTATGTTTATCTCGCTTCTGTTCATATCATTCCTTATTGTTGGACTTGGATCGTTCCAACGCACGCGCCAAGTCTGCACATTCTTTATAGCTCGTTAATTGAGCTGAAATCACTTTATCCCTTAATCCTGGCCTAAGGCCCCTCTCAAACCTCCCATATCTATCTTATTTAGTTGGCAATATCTACACTGCAAATTTGGCAAGGCATGAAAACCTTATTTTGAATTCATCTACCGATTCTTGATCTCCTTGCATTACAATGACAAATTCTCTCAACATTCATTCATGATAATTCGTCGAGAAATACTAGTCAAAGAATAATTCTCTGAATTGTTGCCAAGTCATCGCATCTAATTCTTGGCGAGTTGAACTCCTTTCTACTATTTTTGACCACTGTTCAGACTTCTCTCTAAGTTTATAGAGAGAAATTTAACCTTTTGCCCCTCGTTGTGGTGAATGGTTCGAAAATTTTTCTTCATTCCATCAATCCAGTTCTTTGCTCCATAGGGTCCAATGACCCTCTAAAGCTAGGCGCATCTTGTTTGGCAAATTCACTCAAGGTACTCTTATAATGAGGTTGTGGCTGTGGTTGAACTGGATTTTGTACTCCTTGCTGTTGGTTAGCCAGATTATGTGTCATCACAGTCAAAATCTAGTTCATAACGTTTAGAACCACAATCATTGATTCTGAGGTCTGATGTTCCTCTCTATTAGGTCCAGATACCTCCCTATCGGTGACCTCCTGGCCCTCCGTACTATCTTCGCTTCTAGTGCTGTGAGAGCGAGCCGTGCTAGTAGAATGAACAGTGATCAGTGCACATGACACATGTCTAAAGAACAATACAATTACGAATTAAAGGCAGACTTCTTAACTCTACCATTGTCCTACTGTAATATCCTGAACTTTGGGAGCTGGTTAAATAACCATCCGGGCTCCTAAAAATTAAATGGGTGATAGATTTAAGTAATGCTCGGGTATTAGTACAGTATGGGAGCTTAAAAGAAAGTTGGGGTAAAAACATAATTTTTAAAATTTTGAGGGCATTTTTGTGAATTTTGAAAACTTGGGACCAATTTGTAATTTTGCAAAAAAATTTCACTTACGTGTCAAATTTTAGAAAACTTGTTTTTTAAAATATGACACCTCCTTCTTGGTTAATGACTAAGCGAGATTATAGATTAAAATATTAGATGGGGATAATTAAAGTCTCGGGTAAAGAAGAAAAAAAAACAACTAGAAAAGAAGAAGAAATAGGAATAAGAAGAACAAAGACAGAAGAGGAAACAGAGCAGAGGGGAAATGGAGGGAACATAGGGGGGAAAATAAGGGGTTTCGGGCAAAGAAGAGAAATTTGAAAGAGTTGTAAGGTAATCTCTTCCCCTTTAATTTTAGTGGGTGAAACGGTGGGTGCGTGTTTACTGTGTTCTGCGTATGATTAACTTTAGGGCAGGGGAATGCTTGTGGATGAGAGGGGAAGCAAGGCTGCCTAGTAGCCATGAATCGGTGTATTAAGGAGGACGTGAAGATTTGAGTGAGATTTTGTGGCATCATATGCGTATGTGTGAGAAGGGGAGGGCTACCGTGGGTTGTAGCAGGTGCGTGCGTGAGTTGCTGTGTGTGTGTTCATGGCAACGACAGTGTGCTTGTGTGTATAATTTAAATGTTTGATTGTGTTGGGGGTGAATATGAGTAAAAGGGGGTCAGTTTCAGTGGATGGTTATGGAGTTTGGTGCGTGTTTTGCGTGCGAAGAACGTGTTTATAGTGACTGCGTGTTAGTGTGTGTAGAGTGTGAAACCGTGTGTATTTTTGTGTGTGTGTGCTTGTGTGTGTGTTCGGGTGTGTGAGTGTAAAAACTTGTGTGTCATTGTGAGTGATTTACGTGTGTCAATGGTGTTTTTGAGTGTTTTGAGCCGTGGTTGGGGATAGCAGTTGAGGTGTGAGTGAGTGAAATATGTGTTAGTATGTGCGGCAATAAGGTTGAAGATGAGTGTGTGTGTGCGTGAAGGTGTGTTAGTGTGTAATGATTTGCACAGTAAGTGTTATTGTCGCTAAAGCTAGAAAATTAATTTAGACAGTTTCTTCACGAATTTTTATAAATATCTAGGGGCAAAATTAGACAAAGTAAAACTGTAACCCTCAATGGTTTTATGAGAACTATGCTCTTGAATTTTTTTGAGAATTTTCAAGATTCGTGAAGAGCGCTAAATTAGGGTACCGATTAAGGGAATTTAGCGAATTATTTAACCAATTAAACCAAGTTATTTTAATCTAAAATTTTTAGAAAATTCTTATTCTATTGATATGTTTAATATTCTAAAATTTTAGGTCACTTTGAGGTCGATAGATATTTTTCGCAAAATTGGCCTTGTAGCACTGGATGGACACTGGTTCGGGATTTTCGGGCGAAAATTCTTTAAAATACTTTTTAGACCAAAAATGATATCAGGATGTTTAAAATAGCGTTTTAAGATATTTTGAGATTTTTCGGTGCCGAAAACCCCCAAGGGCATTTTAGTAATTTATCACCCCGAAGGGGTATTTTGGTAAATTGACCTAAGAAAGTTATTTTTGCTTATTTCAGTGATTCTACTTATGGGAAGACCATTTTGGTAATTTAAGTCCGAGAGGGGCATTTTGGTAATTTCACACCCTAGGGGTGTTTCGGTAATTTTACATACCAGTTGAGGGAGGTTCATTTTGGGAGTATGCATGAGTCTATATTAATTTATAATATTTTTCTATTGTCTATGTTCCAATGGTTCAATTATTCCGTTTAGGTTAACATTAAAGACTTACGGTTAGATAGTTTAGTTGCGGATCTAGATAAGGGATTCTATCTAAACCTTGGGTAAGGACTTTCGTCCGAACCCTTTTTTTGATAATTCGTACTTGTAAGTACTCTTTTGAATTACTTATGACTAATGTCGAACTCTAAAATATGCATTGATATCAGCATATTCTTGTCCAGAAAATCCTAATATTGAACCTGGATCGATTATTTAGAAATCTTGTGATGCTCGCCTGTTATTGTGTGCTGAGCATATTTGACAATTGTCTGTATTCGTTCTTCCGGATTGTTGTGCTTAAAACTCGATAATTATTCGTAATCGTTTTTGTTGTTTATCTGTGATTTTTCTTCTGAAAATTCTGATTTCCTCTGAAAATTTCGAATGCTGACTTGTGTCAGTATGATTATTGTTATTGAAATCTGAATTGAATTCAGTGATTGAGCTTATGTTAATGCTTATTAATATTATTGATTTTCTGTGTTGACCTGGGTTTCTGTTCTGTGGGAGGGCGTAATAAGGCCGGTCTGAATCCTGCAGGAAAAGCAGGCTAGTACCCAAGTGGACTAGTATTTTGGTACATCATGCATGTGTACGCTCTGATTAGCTTGCCGGAATGGCTTTGCAATCGCCCCAGGATCAATGTCAATTTTTAATTTTCTCTGTTCTGTACATTGCCGTGACGGCTATGGAAATGACTGGAAAGTTTTCTCTGAAATAATTTGTGCTCGTGTTGAAATCTCTTTGAGAACTCTTCAATGTATTTTCAAAAGAATTGTTTTAGATGATCAGTGTACGTCTTGAAATCCTTTGAAAAACCTTCATTGTATCTTGGAATTGATGACTGTGAAAGGATCTTTTAGTGATCGTTCTGAAATCCTTCGTGATTGTATTTGTCTGTTTTGATATCTATTTCTGATAAATTTTGATCATTTTGGAAATCATTGAGTTTTGACCGTTTGAACTATTCTGGAAATCTCTGTCAGTTGGATTCTTGATATCGTTTTGTAATTCTTTTGTTGGTCCTTGTACGACCTTACTGAGCTCTCAAAATCTCACCCTTCGTTTGGCTCCCTTCTGCAGGTGATGATAAGCTGTAGCAGGTTCAGAAATGGGTTCGAGTCTGTGTGAGCTTCCGGTGAGCCCGCCACTTCTGTGTAATGAAACCCCTATGTGGATCGGTACCGTCACCTTGTTTATAAGGACTCGAGTTTGTAAAGAATCTAAGTTTTAATAGTTTAAGTTTAAGTTTAAGTTTAAGCAGTTTTGTAAGTTTGTATTTGACGAATCTGAGTTGGTATCGGATTAAATGTTTTGAAGTATGAGTTAGTGAACAGATGTGATAGATTTGACAGGTTTGATGTGATCGGGTAGGTTAACGACCTGAGAGTTTGGGGCGGCGGAGCTCCGGATTTTCGGGGGCGTTACACCTACCCCACTCTCATTAATCGTGATACATTTATACGGAATCGTGTTACCTATACTCTGTGGTTCTGTGCCTACAAAATCATACACCTATACTCTTAATACCTTAAGACCGAATTGCTCTGATACCAACTGTAACGCCTTGAAAATCCAGAGGTCTACCGCCCCTAATTTTTGGAACGTTAACCTACCGGATCACATCAAACCTGTCAGATCATGTTCAATAACACATACTTCAAAGCATCTAATTAGACATCAACTCAAATTCCTCAAATACAATATTACAAAACTGCTTAAACTTGAACTATTAAGACCTAGGTTCTTTACAAACTCGAGTCCTTATAGAACGAGTTAAGAGTACCGACCTGCACAAGGGTCTTATTATACAGTAATGGTGGGCTCACCGGCATCTCACACAAACTCTAAACCCAATTCTACAGCTGACCTTTACCTGCAGAAGGGAATCAAACGAAGGGTGAGCTTTTAAGAGCTCAGTAAGGTCGTACAAGGACCAACAAAAGAATTACAAAACGATTCCAAGAATCCAACTGACGAAGATTTCCAGAATACTTCAAACGGTCAAAAACTCAATGATTTCCAAAAAGGATCAAAATTCATCACAAATAAATACCAAAATAGACAAATACAATCACGATGGGTTCCAAAATGATCAATAAAAAATAATTTTCAAAGTCATCATTTTAAATAATACAATAAAGACTTGCCGAAGGATATCAATCCAAGCACAAATCATTACAAATAATACGATGGAGACTTGCCAAGGGATTTCAACCCAAGCACAAATCATTGTACATATGGTGCAAATAAAATAAAAAATCAACGTTGATCCTGCGCAGTTACAATGCCACTCAAGCAAAGTTGGTAATATACATATGCATGATGTACCATAATAAATACTGGTCCCATTTGGTACTAGCCTGTGTTTCATATAGGATTCAAGCTAGCCTTATACCTCCTTCGCACAGAACAGGTACCCAGGTCAACACAGAAAAATCAACAATATCAATGAGCGTTAACATAAGCTTAAATCACCGAAATCAATTCGAGTTCAGTTACTAATAAACATACTGATGTAAGCCATCATTTCAGAATTCCAGAAGAAAATTACAAATAAACAACAAAAATGATTGTGAATAATTATCGACTTTAGTCACGACAATTCGGAAGAACGGATACAAACAATTGTCAAATTTTCTAGCATGCAATAAGAGATGAGCATCACAAGATTTCTAAATAATCGATTCAGGCTTAGCATTGGGGTTTTCAGGACAATAACATGTCGATATCAGTATACAATTCAGAGTTTGGCATTAGCCGTAAGTAATCAAATGAGTACTTACGAGTATGAGTTATAAAAATAAGGGCTCGGATTAAAGTCCTTACCCAGGGTTCAGATAGAATCCCTTACTTGGATCCGCAGCTAGTTTGTCCTAATCGGAAAGCCTTTAGCTTTACCCTAAAAGGAATAATCAAATTATTAGAACACAGCCTACAATACAATATTATCACTTAATACGGAGTCACACATGCTCCCAAAACAAACCTCCCTCACCGGGTATGTAAAATTACTAAACTGCCCCTCTCAGACTTAAATCACCCAAACGACCTTCCCGTAAATAGAATCACTAAAATACCCTTCCCGTATGTGAATTTATGTAAAAAAAACCTTTTACATGCAAAATTACCAAAATACCCTTGGGGGTTTCCGACACCGAAAAAATTCGAGAATATCTTGAAACACTATTTTAAACATCCTGAAGTCATTTTTGGGCTAAAAAGTATTTTTGAGAATTTTGCTCGAAAATCCCAAACTGGTTTTCAGACCAAGCTCTTAAAAGCCAGTTTGGCCAAAAATACAACTTCGGAATGACCCGATATTTTAGAAAATGAAACTCCTCAGCATCCTAAGGTTCTGAAAAAAATTTTGCGCGAAACTAAGCTAGTTTGATATTTTAAACTCCACTGCAAAATTCCAAAATTCTTGTATCGGTTAACCCCATTTTCGACATCGGAAAAATTTGAAAATTTTTCACAATGTAGGTCTCTTAAATATAACTAGGGACTCTTTTTTGCACTTTGGCTAAATCTTACCCTAACTATCTTTAGAAATTTGAATTAAAACTTGTTTATTTAAGTTTCATCTTTAGCAACAATTACAAGTTATTATTCAGCCTATTACACACACTAATACTCTTTAGAAACACACACCAGTCTTCTACCTTGGCCGAGCACACACACACACACACACACACACACACAACTCACTGATAGACTTCGACACACGCCCAAAATGCTTAATTCACACGACACTATCTAAATCACACATATTAAACTCAATCACCTACAATTCACACACATACACACACCCAAATCCACACACTACACTCTGATACACACACTTAACAAACACTATCACCTGCACATACTCGAACTCACACACTCAACACGCACAAAACACCTGATACTACCCTCCCCTTTTCCCCTAACAACAACAACACACACCCAATCATATTTAACCTTTCATACCCATAACCCCTCATACATAAACCTAATTCCATACATATATACACAACTCACACACCCGATGCACACACAGTGAACACACACACACACACACACACACACACACGTCACTTGAACACATACAACTACACACTCACTGACCCACTCCCTTACCCCTACGCACCCTTATACACACTAATCATACATATATCTTCTGAAAACACACTTAACCATATCCACTAACCCATACCCCGTAGCTCCCCACACACCAAAACACACATACACACACGCACACACAGTGGACAACCACCCACTGAACACCTCTAACACGCAGTAACACACTCGCTAAATCACACACTAAAGATGGTTGTGGGGCTACCTTGATGAATTCTCTCTTTATTTCTCTGATTTTCCCCGAATCCCCTTGTTTTCTTTCTCTCTGTTCCTCCTTTCTCCCTGTTTCTCTTCTTTCTTTTTTCATGTCTCTTCTTTGTTCTTAGTTACTGTTCCTTCTTTTGTTTTTATGTCTTACCCGAATTCCTCTTTGGGGGTTGATAGCAAGTATTAGCATTAGGTCTACCATATATAAGAGCCTTTTTTTGGGGGGGTGGGAGGGCAGCCATCCAAGAACATTGCCCACCTCTTTTACGTGAAAGTCAGAGAGAAAGGGAGAGAGAAGCAACACCTAGGGCAAGACTTTTTCAAGGTAAATGTAATACCCCAAAACATTTTATCTTTTTTCTGGCTAAATTAAAAATTTTAGCAACGAATTTTTAATTAGCATTAATATTTTTTCCAATAACTTTTAGCGACGATTAAAGAAGCGGGGTAGCATAACAAGCCATTAATAATTTGTCTAGCACATAAAATAACGTAAATAATTGTTTAGGCCTTTTTGTAATAAGAGAAAGCTTCGGGTAAAAATTAGATTAACTAACAAGGTTAAGGGGGCTTTTTGTAATTCTCAATAATCTAGGTTTTTATATTAATATACCCGTTGTTCCCAACCTATTCTGGTCACACTCAAAGGTCCACTTGGAGTCCCATTGTGCATGACACGTCCGCACAAGCACAGTATTCAACGCTTTGAACCGGACAAAGTGCGCGCACCCAAATCACTTGTATTCTTTGCCTCATAAGCCTCACGTGCGACTCAGTCACCAATGATTTCACGCTACCGTGACTCACAATACCACGTTCGTCGTGCCGCGACTACCTAAGCACCTTTTCACCAAAAACATCGACCGTTGGCACAACCGGAGCGACTGGGTCAAGGGCATAGGCCTTGGCCAAACCCATGGGGTCGGCCTCAGCATGCCCCAAGGCCATGGGGTCTGCCTCGGACTCCCCCAAGGCCATGGGATCTGCCTCGAACTCAATGGGGGGTTGGCCTCGGCCTCCATGGGGTGTTGGCCTTGGCCTTTCCTCCCGGTTGTTCACTCTTCGCGCAAAGTCCCTTTCGCGCTTTGATCGCTTCATACACTTCGTACCTGGCTTTGGCACCTTGTTCGTCACACGGGTACGTTTCACGTTAACACGCTCGTCACAACGCAACTTCTGGGTTTGTCATCGCTCATAAAAAGACCTACCATCAGCGCACCCGAAGTTCACCTAAAGGGGGAGTGGCCTTGGCCTCCCTTCATAGGAGTTGGCCATTGGCCTTGGCCACCCCTTAGGGTCAGCCTCGGCCTCCCCAGGGGTGGTGGCCTTGGCCTTCCCCCAATCTTTGGCCTATGGCCTCCCCTCTCGCGCGCACTTGTTTTCTCAAGTCTTTGCACCTCCGCGATGTTTACGGAAGTTCGTACATCTACCTCGTGACGTTTATCGTGCATCAACCTCGCAACGTCCATCAACCTCATGACGTTCGTCATCCATCAACCTCGCGACGTCCGTCGTGCAGCAACCTCGCGACGTCCGTCGTGCAACAACCTCGCGATGTCCGTCGTGCACCAACCTTGTGACGTCCATCATCCATCAACCTCGCGACGTCTGTAGTGCATCAACCTCACAGTGTCCGTCATACATCAACCTCGTGACGTTCACCGTCCGCGACCGTGCACCGCTCCCACGATGTCCGTCGCCCAAAGTCGCGCACTACCACCAAATGACCCATCACTGACGACCGCGTACCATAACTTCCAACTTTGTCATTACTATATGTTGCATTCATCATCTTGTTATGACAGGTACACTCAGCTCAAATCCCATCTTCAGGACACCCGACGCGTGCTCGTACGCCGTCTCCGTGATGTTCGTCGTCGCTCCTATTCGTCATCTTCATGATACGTGCCCTCGGCACCAACTATAGCTTCGCAATGTTCGTCACCTCGCTCGTGCGTCATCTTCATGATACGTGCCCTGGGCACAAGTATAGCTCCACGACGTTCGTCACCGCGTGCGTCTGCCATCTACATGATACGTGCCCCCGATACCAACTATAGCTTCGCGACCTTCGTCGCCACGCCCGTGCGCCATTCTCATCATGTATGCCCTCGACACCAAGTATTTCTCTGTGACGTTCATCGCAATGCCCGTGCGCCATTTTCATCATGCATGCCCCCGGTACCAACTATAGCTCCGTGATGTTCGTCGCCGCGCTCGTTCGCCATCTTTATGATATGTGCCCCCGGCACCAAGTATTGCTTAGCAACGTTCGTCGCCGCACCACTCTCATGACATGTGCTCTGGCACCAAGTATTGTCTCCACGACGTTCGTCACCGCGCCCATGTGCCACAATCATGATACAGGCCTTTGGGCATCACACTTATTCACCACACCATGCGCCCTCGCCATGGACGTGGAACACGCTTCAACCCACTCTTCGGAATGTGCAACATCATGGGGAGCTCCATTCGTAGTGCTCCGGCACGAGGACCCTCGCTACGGGATGGGCTCACAACCTTGAAGCCATTGCCGGCACAATCAACTACGGGATGGGCTCACAACCTTGAAGCCATCGCCGGCACAATCAACTACGGGATAGGCTCACAACCTTGAAGCCATCACCGTCACAGTCATGGGGGGCTCCAGTACGAGGACCCTTTGCCCCGGACATTGAGCACTGAGTTTCGAACATGTTCACTCATGTTACTATTGATCGTTGACATCACCAGGGCAATGACCCCCGGGTCACTCCGAGATGAGAGCAGGTCCTTGGAGGGCATGGCGCCTAGTCCGCCTGACAGTTGGCTACAGGGGCAGCCCTCACCACTTTTAGGTTCTCCGCGCGTCTCTTGACGCACCTCGTGGGACTCTACAAGGGCTTGATTGGAGGCTAGATCAAGGGGGTCTTCTGGCCACACCGACGCTGTGGGAGCCAGTCTTTCTAGATAGATAGAGCGATGTTGTGCGGGGTAGGCTGGGTGAATATGCGATTTGACAGTCCGTGGAGCACCGACAGCTATGAAACCCTTGGTGGCGTGTCACTCCCGGGGAGCGCCACGTGTCGCGTGATGACATCATCATCTCAACCTCTGTAAATAGAGGTCTTGAGAATTCATTTGGGGGATTTTGGATATTTTCAGAACACTTTCACTTTCTCACTCTAGAATCCTAGAGAGAGAAACATACAGACCCTGACTTCGAACCTAAGCATCAGACTGTGACTATCGTCGTATTTCATCCTGCGCCATCGCCCTCGTAGCACTGCCACCCTCAGGCTCTGTCTGGGAAGCCCTTGGTCTCTGCCCTTGCTCCGCCCTTGCTGTGTCTCACATCAACATACTTGGCATTTGAGTCAGACTGTATTTATTGTGGCACCTCCAAGTCGACTGCGAACCCACTTTCCTTGGCATCAGCCGTATATTATGACAGTTATTTTCCCTTATAGTGCTTCTCTTCATTATGACTACGGGTAGAGAAAGAGAGGTTTAGAGAGAGAGGAAGATCGTGGTGAAGAAATCCCTACGATCTAATAAGTTTTCGGTAAGCTTGCTTTAGAATTCATGGTTCGTATGTATATAAACATATATCTAGGGTAGATGTATAAATGGGTGAACGGGTTGCCATGGTATTGCTTTATATGTGTAAATGGGTTTAGGGGAGTGACTGGTTAATTGAGCATGGATTAGTGGGTCTGTGTATGTGTGTGTGTGTGTATATGTATATATACATGTGTGTGTGTGTATATATATATATGTATATGTATATATATATATATATGTATATATACGTATGTGTGTGTGTTGAGGGGGGGGGGACAGCAGTGGGAGGGCTATGTCCATGTGTGTGCGGGTTGTGTTAAGGCAACAGGTGCATAGGTATGGCGTAGTGGGTTGTCGTGAAGGGACTATTTTTGCGAAAGGGATGCAATGACATCCATGTTGTCGTGATGGTTTCGTGGTAGGCAACCATAGCTTCCTTGAAAATGTGTGCTTGTGTAAGAAAGAGTAGGAAAGGGAAATAGTAGCAGGGTTGCTGCCTCGCGTGGGAGTGTACGTGTTTTGTGTGGACTGAAATTGGTGTGTGTTGTGTGCTTGAATTGCGTGTGTTTTAGATTATGTTTTGTGTGTGGAGCAGAAGAACACTAATGCCATGAGATAGTGGGTTCGAGGGCTAGTTTGTCGTGAGGCAGTTAGAGGGCTGTGCGTGGGTGTGAAGCTGCCAAGAGGCAGTTGTGAATGAGCGTGTATGTATTGTGCATGTTTGTGTGATTGTGTGTATGTCCATGTATGGCTGTGTGTGGATATGAGGGTGTGTTATGTGTGTGAGTGCATGGTGCCGTAAGTGTGTGTAAGGGGTGTTGGGCAATAGGCTTTCTATCTATATAATGTTGATGGGCGTGAGTACATTGAGCAAAAAGGAACCCACTGTTGTAAGGCAATGGGTGTGGTTGTACAGAGTGTTTTGGATGAGAGTGTGTTGTGTTGTAAGAGTATATGGTGGTGTGTGTAATGTGTGAATACATGTGGGTTCATGTGTGTGTATGATAGAGGGAGAGAGGCTGAAGATTCAGCCCTATGTATTTTGTGTGAGTTATGTACATGGGCGTGAGTGTTTGCTGTGTGTTTGGTGTGTGGGTGTGCGTATAAGGGTCATTGTATGTGTGATATGTGAGTGAGTTGATGTCTATGTGGGTGTGTGTGCGTGCGCGAGCGCGAGAATGAATAACCTTGTAAGTTTGTGAGTGGTCTGTGAGGGAGCTAGAGACTGGGCACAAAGAATAAAGGAGAGAATGAAATGGGTTTAAGTTCAGTACTGTACTGTGGTACCCTGTGCTTACACAAGTGTACCATAAGTTCACGCAAGGCTCGGCAGTAGTGCACAGTGATCGTAGCGTGTCAAATTTTAAAGTATAATACCTTAGGCATATTAGAATTACTGGTAAAATTTTATGATTTTTGGAAATCGTATGTATTTTTAATATTTTCTGCATAATTCATATTTGTAAAATCATTTGGAGTCTTTAAACTCATGAAAAAGTTCAAGAAAAATTAGAGTAGTGTTTTTATGGTATAAATAAGTTCTAGATTAAGTTTGGTGATTTTTAGAGCTGAGTTACTATCATTGTATCGCAATGGATTTAGTAAAATGAATAATTTAAAAATAATTTTAATGCCTTTTAAATTTTAATTTTAATTTCTATACTTTTTATGTATATTTAAAGTTGTTACAAAAATTATGTGACTTTATTTTCAGCTAGAAACAATTATGGCTATTTATGGATTTTTATTATATTTAAAGAAATTATTTTAATTAAAAAATATTTAAAAATTAAGAAAGTTTCATATTTTAACTTATGAAACTTTCTGGGGATAATTTGATAATTTTACACAAGTCTAGGGGTATTTTGGTAATTTCACTCGCTTAAGAAAATTTAGCACCTAGGCATAATTGAACGGCAATTAATAATATCCAGATGATTTATGGTTTAGGTTCCGATATGCAAGAGTTAGGGTAGACTTGGGAACCAGAACTGCTTAACTATTTAGGTTAGTACTCTTGCCATATTCCTCTGTACAACCTATTTTCTAATATATATGTACCTATACGTTGTTTTACTGAATGAAAGTTTTAGAGTGTCTGTTATACTTGCTCTTGTGCAAATGATTGATGAGAAATTTAATTAAAATTGCCATAGTTCGTGATGTGTTGTTTTGAGAACCCTGTGTGAATCGTGGTATGGTATTGAGAGGTTAATATTGGTTGCTGTGCCCCATATCCACGAAGGAAAGTGGAATGGATAGTGGATTCCGGGTCCTGGTCAGTGGGACCATATGTTGGCGCACAGTACTGTTGCATCGTGGTTCGTCCTTGCGTCCATAATATTGTTTATCCCTGGTGGATGAGGGATTCTAGGTCCTACTCAGTGGGACCATACACTGACTGTAGCATACCAAGTTGCAAATAACTATGACAATTGCTAATTAGCTTTCTTGATGATTATACTCCGGTTTGAGATTCTTTTGGTGCAAGTGCATGTATGTATATATATTGAAGAATATTTTGTTATGGTGACACTGAATTCCTAATTTAAAAAAAAAACCCCATGGTATGTTTTGAAATCATCAAACCTATTTTAGGGATATGGTATGTGTACTTACTGGGGCCCCAGCTCACTATTTTATTAATGTTTTCAGGTGATCACTTACTTAGATGAACCCGAGAACTATGAGGGTAACAAGGATGGAGTCGAAGGAGATGGTCGTTAGGGATTTAATAGACATATTTGAAAGATCTATAAGTATTAATTTATAAGTCATGTTAAGGTGTTAGTTAAATGTATGGCTATAGATTTGTATACAGATGGTAGTAAGGCCTGGCAGGGCCCTGAGTGGATATTCGAATGGGTCTGCGGCCGATCACGGACTTAGCTCATGGGCTCACCTATGGGTTCAGGTCGTGATAGAAAATCCCTAATCTTTCCTCTCAAATTTTAGCCATATATGTTTTAAGCATGATATTTTGTGTAAATTGGTATATATTGCGTGTGTTTCAGAAGGCAAGATGTGGGTATGTTTGAGAAGAAGGCTGCTGTAAAGCAGCATAAGAGTGTATTAGAATTTTTATCATGTCTCTTTTATTTCATATCCGATTGAGGTTATTTTTTACTTTCTAAAAATATCATTGTGTTCACTTCAACTTTTAAGTTTTGAGTTTCTCAGAATCTCACGTTTGCATACCAAAAATTGACCTTAAATTCAATTTACCATAGAAGCCCAGAATTTTTTTGGTTTCTGACAGCCAATTTGATTTGTCATAGAAACTTCATTACTCGTGGCTTTTTTGATAAATTTATATTTCTAGAACCCTCAGAATCTTCTTCAACTTTGTAGTTTGGAGTTTTCTGAGATTCGTAGTATTTTTGCTCCAAAATAACCATTGAACAAAACTGATCTGCACAAAAGTGTTGTTTCTATTAGCCACTTCGATGTGCTATAGAAAAGTCATTACTCATTCGACTTTTGTGACCCTTGTAGTTTTGAGTCATATTGAGCGTATAATAGTATGCTAGGCATCGGGGATAATTTGGTAATTTTACACAAGTCTAGGGGGATTTTGGTAATTTTGCACACTTTGGGGAAATTTAGCACCTTGGTTTGATTAAGAGGCAATAAATAGCATCCGTATGGTTAGTTGTTTAGGTTCTGATAAATAAGAGTTAGGACAAGTTTGGGAACAAGAACTACAACCGCTTAACTATCAAAGTAAGTACTCATGGCATATCCCTCCGTCCAACCTCTTTTTTCATTATATGTGTATGTATACGTGATTTTTACCAGATGAATGTTTTAAGTAATTGCAATACTTTTGCTTTTATACAACTGGTTGGATGAGAAAATGAATTATAATTGCCATGAAAAGTGTTGCATTGGTTTTTGAGAACTCTATGTAAATTGTTATTTTGTTGTGAGGTTAATATTGGTTGTTGTGCCCCATATCCATGGGGAAAGTGGATTCTAGGTCCTGGTCAACGGGACTATACGTTGGCGCACAATACTATAGCATTGTGATTCGCCCTTGCATCCACAATCTTGTTTATCCCGGATGGAAGAGGGATTCTAAGTCTTAGTCAGTAGGATCATACGCTGATCCCAGCACACCGTCAAAAGAGTTTAGAATTGCACCGAAGTTTAATTACTGTTATTATGCATTCATTTTGGTAGAGTTCTCCAGAAGCATGCTTTGCTTTATAAAGTAGGGCTAATTACACCTATGTCCCTGAGGTTAGGGTGTAATTACAGTCAAGGACACAGAGTTTCAAAATGTAACATTCCATGACCAAAAGTGTTTCAATGTATCACCCGTGTCCATCTGTTAGGGTTCTGTCCAAAATGTGTACTATTCATCATTACGCATTTTTAAAATGACAATACTACCCTTTTATATCAAACCCTAAGTTTTTAAAACTTGGGTTTTGAAACCCTAATTTCAAAATTAGCCTTTAAAACCCTAAAATTAAGAGGATTCCAAACCCTGATTTAAAAGTTAGGGTTTCAAAATCCAACCCTAATTTGAAAATTAGGGACCCAAATTTTCAAATTAGGGTTGGGAAACCTAATTTGGTCTCAGATCTGAACCCCAGGCCGCCAGCAACTCTGGTCCCTTCCTTCTACCCATGTTGCCGGTAACCCAAGCCCCCTCCCTAGCCCCACGCTGCCGACAGCCCAAGCCGCCTCCCTCATCTCAGTCCACATCGGCAGCCCCCTCCCTCATGATCGCCTCGATTTTTGCCAGGTTACAGATGCAACGATATTTCTTCTCATGATCTTCAAGATGCGATCGGAGAGATTGATGTCCGATCGTAGAACCGCTAGTGCTTATCCAGCTGGGCTGATGGGGTGGAGGAGTCAGGCAGAGCTCGGGCTGACGGGGTGGAGGAGTTTCAGCCGAACGAGACAGATCTCCCTCTTGTGCTCCCTCTTGCTCTCATCGAGGTGGGAGACACCAGCGACGACAAGAGCGGCATCACAATTTCTAGTTCCTAGATAGGCTAATCTTTATGGACGCCGGCGCCCCCCGCTACAGGTGGCTGGGCTGCTGCCAGCCGCCGGAGATATTTCCCTGAGCATTGGCCATTGTAATTGGTGTGGGGGTGGGGGGGGGGGAAGAGTAAACAATTATGGCATTTGGAAATAAATAACCTTCTAATTTAAGGGTAACAATGTCATTTTCTTAAAACCGTTAGGTTTTTTAAGATTCCGTTTGGTCAACGGACACAAGTGTTATTTTTACAAACTAATGGACACGCCTATAATATCATCCTAACCTTAGGGACACTGCTGTAATTAGCCCTATAAAGTATATATGTGTATAGTATTTTTTGTGAATTTATTACCAGTTTTAAAGCGAAGAAACCATGGAATATTTTTTATGAATCCCAAAACCTATTTTAGGAATATGGTATGTGTACTTACTGGGCCCCAAGCTCACTCTTTTAAATATTTTCTGGTGATTATCTAGATGGAACCAGCACTAATGAGGGCCACGATGATGTAGTTGCGGTAGTCGACTGTTAGAGAAGTTGTAGTCCTGTTAGATTATTTAGTAAACCCTTGGATGGTATGCTAGTACTAAATTTATAAATTTTAAGAGAAAGTACAAAATTACAAATAAGAGGAGGGAAGAAAGACTATTGTCTTCACACGGGCTATATCTTTGAGCCGGAACCACCTCCGCACATGGACATGGTCTAGGGATCAGGGTTGACCCATGAACTATATCAAGTCATAGCTTGCTCACTGTCCATGGAGGAAACGGCATGCCACTCAAATAATCCTCAGCCTCATTGTCTTTAGCATCCTCAATCTCTCCCCTCAAACCTTGACCACCTTCGACCTATTCTATAGTAAAAAAAGGGAGCCAAGTCTTCATAAGAAAATGGCGTATAGAACCAAGGATTGTTTGGCCACTCAAATATCCGCCTCAATAGCTCTCGGTACGACTCCTGGTCTAGAGATTTGAGACGATATACTTCTACCTGAGGAGCAGTAGGGATACAAGGCCCAAGTCATGTGGGATTCTGCGGTAGCACTTGCTTTTACAGATAGAACTCCTGGTGGGAGGGTGCCACCAACAATGCCTGACCCTTTGTAAGCCTTAACTCATCAGCATAGAGCGCTTCAGCCCCTTACCTCGTGAGCGTACCGTAGAACACAGAAAAGAGAGCAAACATGGGTTAGATATAATCATAAAAGGGAAGTAAGAAGTGACAAAGAATAAGTACTGATGAGATTAATTGTTCATACACTCGCAATAGACCTCTCCGAGCAAGCCCCTGTGCTACTTCCTTCAATTTCATCTACACATCGCCATTTCAATGCACTTAGACTCCTCGAGTCCTAATAAATATATGGAACATGGGTAGCCAATGCTGATAGGTTCAGCCGCAATATTTCATGGCCCAAACCTCTAGAGAAAGCACAAGCAACCATTAGAAAGGAGAGTTGGTATCAGAGATTAATGAGGTGAGCAATGACATACCTTTTTTTTTTGGTAAGAGGATGAAACTAATATTATTCAAACAAAGATGTTTAACACCCATTGTTCCAATCTTCTTCCAGATTAGACAAAAGTCTGGACGAGGATGGAACAAAAGCAAAATGGTTACAAAAGGCAGTCCGGGCTGCAAGATTATGGAAAGCCCTATTCATAGCTCTAGGAATATAAGAAGCATCCCAACATAAGAATTTGTTGATTTGTTTTCTGGCTTCAGCAATGGAAGATCTCATGAACCAGCTTGGGCTTAAGAAAGGGTTCACTATCAAGTTGATGACCACTTCAACGTTTCCTTCCAAGATTATGTATTGCTTCCCATGTTCCAAAGCTGTTTGAATTGCCAGTAGTGCGGCTAGGGCTTCAGCTTCTTCAGGCTTCTCCGTTTTAATTTCTTCAGTTTGACCAAACTCTATCACATTATCTTGGTTTATGCAAATCATTGCTATACACGCTCTTGATCCTCGTATCGCAGCATCAAAGAAAAGCTTGTGCCAACCTGTAAGAGGTGGAGTTGCAGACACCTCTCTTTGGTCAATATTGTGAGGAGGTTTATAGATGTTCAGATAGGTTCTGGTATGAAGATTGATTTGGTTGGCTATTTTTGGAGGATCAAACAAGATGCTTTCATGGATAACCTTGTTCCGAAACAACCAAACTAGATCTAAGAGATGAGCAGTGAACACAGTATACTAATTTTGTTCTTCAAGAGGAAAATTCAGTGGTTTAAGAGCAAAATCAAGCCAGCTTATGGGGTTTCCCAGCTGAACAGGAGGACCACAACCAACCGCTGATGAAATCCAGAGCAATCTGGTCACATTGCATTCAATGAATAAGTGTGTCACTGTCTCAAACTGAGCATTACAGAGAGGGCAAGAAGGATTTATATCAGGGAATAACTTGATTAGATTGTTCCATAAAGGAAGGAGATTCCAGGCGATGCGCCAAATAAGGATTTTATGGCGTTCTAAGATTTTTGCTTTCCAAAGATTTTTCCAAAAACATTCAGGAAAAGCAGGATTGGGACCAAATCTGTGTTTATTGGCTAGGAGATAGGCTGATTTTGTGGAAATTTTACCATGAGAGGTAGGGGTCCAAGCTATTAAATCTTGGGTTTGAGAGATCGGAATTTTAACATTCCTGATAGCTTCCACGAAAGGGGGAGGAAAAAGAGTTCTCAGCTTTGTGAGATCCCAGGATTTTGTGTTTGGAACGAATAGGTCAGCGACGAGGTTGATTTGCGCGCCATCCGTAACAGGATTAGCAGGAGAGTTACCTTCTTCCAAGGGGATTCACTTATCTTTCCAGATATTCGTTGTTTTTCCATCCCCTATGAATACACCAATTCCTTTGCCAATGATATTCTGTGTTTTACACACTCCTTTGCAAAGCCATGAAGATGATTTTTTGGGGTTGTGATTCAGGAAAGGCACTCCTTTGAGATACTTGGACGCCATAATCTGAACCCAAAGGGAACCAGGTCTCGATTCCATTGCCCACCCTAATTTTGCCATAAGCGCCAGATTCATGTCATGCATCCTTTTGAAGCCAATGCCGCCAGCTGATTTGGGTGTACCTATGGAATCCCATGCTTTAGGGTGAAAATGGCAATTTCCATCATCCTTCATTCCTCACCAGAAAAGCCTCATTTTTTTGTCCATCTTGTCCGTGACCACTTTAGGGATTAAAAACATCGACATGGCATAAGAAGGAATAGACATTACGGAAGCTTTGATTAAAGTAGCTCTTCCAGATTGAGATAAGACTTTCCCTTTCCAACTTGCAAGCCTTTTTTCCACTCTCTCAAGGATGCCAGCGAACACCTTGCTTTTTGGTTGATTTGTGAACATTGGTAGCCCCAAATACTTTGATTCCTTTGCTGCGGTCTTGTAGTTTAATAGACGGCAGATGTCTCTTTTCACTCATCCTTCAATATTATTGCTGAAGTAAATCTGTGATTTTGAGTTATTGATGCATTGGCCCGACCAAGATTTGTAGGTGTCAAGGCATTTCTTCACATTTTCAGCTTCGGTTTGTTAGCCCTGCAAAAAATAATGAGGTCATCAGCGAAGAGGAGATGCTAAATAGATGGGCTACCCCTGCTTGGTTATATTCCGTAGATTTTCCCTTCGTCTTCATTTCGTAGAATAAGTCTTGTTAAGATTTCCGAAGTGATGATGAAAAGATATGGTGATAAAGGATCGCCTTGGTGAATTCCACGTTGAGGTACAAAGTAGCCAAAAAGGAATCCCATTTAGGAGGGTAGAGAAGCTAGTAGTGGTAATGCACATTTTCACCCAATGGAGCCAGGTAGGAGGGAATCCCAAATTCTGGAGAATAGATATGATTAATGGCCATTCAACTTTATCATAAGCCTTCTCCATATCTATTTTAATTGCCATTGGACCTGCTCCTTTTTTCTTTCTCATTGTGTGCCAGATTTCTTGTGCAATAATGTTGTTGTCATTGATCAAATGACCTGGAACAAAGGCAGCTTGCATAGGAGAAATGATTTTCGCCAACAAAGGCTTCAACTTGTTGGTTAGGATCTTGGATATCACTTGTAGACGACATTGTAGAGACTGATTGGGCAAAAATGGTCGGCTCTAGTTGGTGACTCAATCTTAGGGATTAAGGAAATGTTAGTGTGATTTAATTCGCCAAGGGTCGAACCACGGGTAAGAAGTCCAGGACTGCATTGCAAACCTCCTGTTTTACCGTCTTCAATAGGACTTGTAGAATATAACCAGCATTCCGTTTGGTCCCAGAGCTTTGAGATCCTTAAAATGTTTCAGGGTGGAAGTAATTTCATTGACAGATGGGACTGCATTCATCATTAAAATGTCCTCTTCATTCAGGACTGGTGTTACAAGGCCATCGAGATTCAATGGGAAGGAAGGATTTGAGGACTTGAAAAGTTGCTCAAAATTTTCATTTAGGCAGACACCAATTTCATCACAGCTTGATATCCAGTTCCCATCTCTATCTTTGATGAATTCAATAGCATTCTTCCTTTTTCGAATAATGGTACTAAGATGGAAAATTTTGGTGTTCTTGTCTCCTTCTTTCAGCCATGAAATTCTTGATTTCTACTTCCAAAGCATTTCCTCTCTGTGGAGTTCTTCTTCAAGCTGTGTTTTGATATGTTTTTCACACTCCACATTTCTGATGGTCGGATCTTGTTGCTGAATCATGTCCAATCTTTCAGTGAGCATTTTGATTTTGGATTGAATGTGACCAAAGTGGGAGACATTCTACTTTCATAAAGCTTGGCCTGTGTAATCAGTCTTCCTGCACAGAACAAATTCGGGGTTGCCAAACACCTTCTTTCTCCATGCGTGATTCACAACATGATGGGATGAGGCATCACAAGTCCATGCTGCTTCAAATCTGAACGGCTTGGGTTTCGTTAGATCTTTCTTGTGGGTTTGCAGTAAGATTGGATGATGATCTGAGGCTTTGCATGGAAGATGGATTACGGTAGCATCTGGAAATAGGGTACGCCAACTCATGTTCGCATACGACTTATCCAATCTCTCTTTGATATTTGCCTTGAGAGGTCTGTTGTTGCTCCATGTATAGGGGTTGCCTACAAAACCTAAATCAATTAAAAGATTGTCATGAATGAAACCTTTAGGCCTCCAGTTGAGGAACTAGAGACAAGTCTTCCTCCTATTTTCTCATTTTGAAAGATGACTTCATTAAAATCACCTATGCACAGCCAAGGGCCTGTAAAGACTTTTGCTAATATTTCCATTTCCTCCCAGTAATGGCTTTTGTTCCCCCAGTGGAGGGGGGGACCATAAATCGTAGACAGCATCCAAGGTAAGCTTGGCGGATCAGAGAACACAAGAGCATTAATGATGTTGCAATTTTGAAGTGTTATTTCAATATCAAGCCATTTTTCCACGCAAGACACAAACCACCAGAGAGTTTTTTTGTTCCAGTAGGTGGAACATAGCAGAGATTGTAGAAACCCAGAGAGTTGAGAATGGGGGAAATTTTAGAAGAAAAAGGAGAGAGTTTCAGAGAGGAACAAGATGTCAGGATTAAGATTCTTAACATCTTTTTTGAGGGCCCTAACACGCGTAGCATGCCCAAGCCCTCTGACATTCCACGCTAGGAGGATCATGGTGGTCGAGGGGACGATTCAGAGCTCGTCGCCTCAAGATGTGATGTAGAGAGGAGAAGGGTATGATTGTTGGGTGAGCTGGGGTTGGGGTGATCATTTTTGGATTACAGGGGATGCTCATGTTTGTTCTTGCGGGCTTGGGATTTGATCTTGCGAAGCTGGACTGCTCTGGGTTGGGGATGGTGAACTGGGAGGGATTTAATTTGGGGTTTTAGGTCAGGTTTACATTGATGTAGCCCATGAAGCTAGAGGCCCAAAGGCAGGACATGGAGTCCATTCGTTGATAAAGTTAAGCAAGCACTGATGCCCCCAAGTTGTACTCGTGTATCCCACTGACATTCCCTACACATGCAAACACCACAGCCAGATAGAGTCATCGCTGTTACTAAAAAGAATCTCCCCTAGCATGTCCTGGATAAAGCCTCTGACATATTGATAAATTGCTGCCTGCCAGCATCCTCTAAGCTTATACCGGCGTAATGCTACTGAAGAAAAGAGAGGAAGATTGAGCCACCTTTCTTCAACATCAGAGGATACCAGAGCATTCTTTGGACGAACAATTAGTCTCGATCCAAATCGTAAGCCCAGGGTGCTGGTCGACCCCTTACCAATATCCCAGTGATGTTTGCAAAATCAAAAGGGCTGAGAGTCCCCTATTTGAATGGCAAGTGAATTGTGTTGGTGGAATTCCACCAACGCTCAGCCAAGCTCAAGAGGAGCCATTTATTCAAGGGCAAAGTTGTGCAACCCGCTCAAAAATAAAGAAAAGCTGTGGCCCCTAATGTAGCCCGCAACACGTTGGTTATTGTCCTCAATCCCACATTAGGCCCAAAAATCCCCTAAGTCTAATGTTCTCAGAGAGCGGCTGAAATCAAGCAAAAAGAAAAATTCAATTTAATTCAGGAATTCCATCAAACACTTCATGGGCGCTTTGTTTAGAAATTTATCTTTTGGGTGTGTGCGCCGATCCCACTTTAATCATACATCAATTATGGCATGCGATTGCAATTTTCAAATCCAAACTTGCATGCCCTACTTATGCCAAAGTATAATTATATTGGGTATAAGCTAGAATTAAAGGAAAGTAGAATGAATCTTTACCTTGTTGGTGGAAAAAGAATTGGACAGATGTGTCACTTGGTCAGGCATCACGTTGCTACGATCATCATCTCGAGTGGTGGGATGAAATTGCACAACCCTCCCAATTTGGGGACCTCCTTCATAACTGCATTTTGTCATTTGGATCTCCATTAATGTTTGGGCATGGCTTGGTTTTTAATTTGATGAATTACGATCTTGAAAGTGGTTGAATATGGTCAAATTGAAGGCTCCTAGACTTTTATATCTCAAGAAGCAGAAGAAAACTAGGAGAAGAGTGTAGGTTTGAACCATAATTCAAAGTGGGTCGGCATTTGCTTCTGGGCAAGAGAACAGGCCGACTCATTTATGCTCGAGATAGCCACCTGGTTAACCGGCCGTTGGTGTGATTAATTATTTTACCGAGTATACAGGCCTGTTCCAGCGAAAGTCGTCTGTTATATAGAGTAGAACTAGCTGGAAAGTTCCAAAAAGAAATAGTTGAAAATTTTAAATACTTTTGAATAGAAGAAGAAACTGTTGTGAATTAAAAAAAAAAGAAGCAGCAAGTGTGGCTTTTGACTTTTTGATCAGATATCATGTTGTTCTTGACTCGAGAAGAAGTCGATCTATGTTGTTCGATGTCACTCAATGACCAACTTCCCTCAGGTTTGGTTGGTTTTGACTTAGAGTGATTTCTTAGCAACTGTCCACTTTGTATCTAAGCGACCTGAAGCATTCATGCATTGTTGACTCCAGCTCTTAGATAAAAGTTTTTGGTGTGATTAAACGACCTGTCTCTTTCATGCATTGTTGGCTCTGGCTCTTAAGTTCACCATTTCACCTATGTCTAGATGACAAATAGGATCGATTTGTTGGTTTCGGTATCTAGATATACTTCTTCCTTGACACGAACGATATGCTACCTTCGGCACTTAGTCATGGGTTTTCTATACTCCTAGACTACCACCACGATCAATATATTGACCTTCATTAATGCTGACTTTGTCTGGCGACCAACACGATCAATCTGTTGGCTCTGGCTTCAGGCTAGTTGGTTCCCAGCATGCTTAGATGATCAAAACGATCAATTCGTTGGCTTTGATATCTAGATATGATTCTTTCCTTGTATTTAGATGACCAATCATTTTTATCTTGCATACTCATCTTTAGATGACCAATCTATATCATGAGTGAGCACATCAATTCATCAAGAGGAAAGATATAAAGATTCTTTGATTCTTAGATGGCGGTGATCTTTGCATCCCAAGCTCTTGGTAAGGACCTAATCACTTTTCTTACGAGATCACCATTAGTGAATTCCTTGCCCAATTGCTTCAAAGGGTTCACAATGTTAGTAAAACGAGTATTCATATCCGTAACAGATTCATTTGGAAGCTTATGGAATAACTCATAATCTCTAAACAATAAGTTCATCTTGGAATCTTTAAGAAGAGAAGTCCCTTCATGAGTGACTTGAAGAGTACCCCAAATACTCTTAGCGGAATTACACATAATGACTCTATTGAGTTTATTAGTGTCTAAAGCACACACAAGACAATTTTTCGCTCTAGCATTCATACAAATCATCTTCTTATCATGATCACTATACTCCGATTTGGATTTAGGCTCTTCAACCTTGTCAACCACCTTTATCGGAATAAATGGGTCATTCTCAACAATATCCCACATCTCATAGTCTTGAGATTCTAAGAAGATTTTCATCTTAACTTTCCATACACTATAATTGGTGCCATTAAATAATGGAGGCCTAGTGGTAGAACTACCCTCCATTCCTCCAACGTAAGCCATGATCGATTAGCTCTCTTGGCGTTACCCAATATATCAAGAGCCGAGGCTCTGATACCACTTGAAACCAAAAAGATAACCTTAGAGGGGGGGGGTGAATAGGGTTTTAAGACTACTTTAAAAATTAATAAGCAATTACAAACTAACTTAGAAAGAATAAGAATAACACTTAAACAACAAACCTCAAACACAATATCTCAAGTAAACAAACAAGCCAATCTCAACACAAATGTAAAACGATAATGTAAGGAGATAAAGGTTTAGAGATACTTGACAAGGAGATTTAAATTGTTCGGCTTGATATACCCTCACGCCTACGTCCACCCCTTCAAGGAAGACCCTTGAAAGGCCCTAGAATCCACTAGTATGATCTTTCTTATGGGTCAAGATCGAACCTCTTACAATCCCTTGATGCTATGCCCACATCAAGAACAAGCTTTGACAATCCCAAAGCTCCAAAGCTTGACAACCCCAAGCTTTGATACAAGAAACTTTAGATGAAGAAATGTGTACAAGATTTCACTCTCAAGAAGTAGATGAGTACAACTTTAAGCTCTAGAACAAGAGAGATGACTGTATGATGACTTATGAAAGTGTATCTCTCAAATGTAAGCTCACAATGAATGCTCTCTCGAAATGGATTAGAAAACAATGATAACCAAGAGAGATTAAACAATTGCTTTGATCTTTGAGAATATGCAAGATAAGAAGGCTTTGAATGCAATTGATGAATCAAAACTATGCCCAAGATGAGTGTTTATAGAGGTGAGAATGAATATGACTGTTTGGAATTAGGTGAAGCATTAAATGAGCCAAAGGTTAAATACAGTCGACTGCAATGGCGCATTGCAGTCGACTGTAATCCCAAAGTAGCTGTTAGAAATTCAAATTTCTAACTTGCAGTCGACTGCATTCGAATACAGTCGACTGTAATAGGCTACTAGAAGTATTGCAGTCGACTGCATTGGAATGCAGTCGACTGTAATACCTCACTGCCCAACATGCAGTCGACTGCATTCAAATACAGTCGACTGCATTCCAGAAAATGCAAATCCTTGTTTTCAAAGAATGAAAAACTTTTATGCATGCAAGGGAAACATATGGGCAAGTTCTAGGTTACAGTCATCGAAGCGATCATCTCTCTATGTCTAGTTACAAAGAACGGAAGTTAAGGATAGTAAAATTCAATCAATGAATTCCTTCTTTGATGCGTTCCGTTGAGAGTCTTTGAATGATTTCCTCGTCTAATAGTCCGTTTGCATGAGTTTGAGATTGTACCTATTGCTTCATCAACTCAATGCATGTTAGACAACATAATTGTTAATGTTAGTTATCATCAAAATCAAATATAATCTTAGGTTAAATAACCGTAGGGTTATCAAAAAGAGAAGAGAGAGAAAATACCCCATTTCCAATCCCATCCCCATCCATAATCCCTTGGCTACTCTATTTGAATTGTGGAGCATTCCTGACATGGTACCGAGCAGTCTAAGCGAGCCAACCTCGATTGTAATTTTTTCATTTAGAGGTAGTTTACGTTTCTTTTCATTTGACCAGATCTCAGTTAAAGAAGATAAAAATATAAAAGCTAAAATTTGAGTCCTGCTAGAGATAAAAGTCTAGAAAAGAATTTATCAAAGTTAGAATTTGATTTGATTTAGAATTCCGAGACAACTAAAAGTGTAGTCATTAGAGTTCTAAGTACAATCGCATAGAAGAGGTCGAATCCATCTAAGAAAATAAACACCAAGATCTAGGTCGGCTTCCATTCAGTTCAGTCAAAACTACGTGATTTTGATCTCGATTAGTTCGATCGGGTATGTATGCCACTTGACCCCATGTTAGGTTCAAACCAAGTTTTAGATTAGTTTTGTTTTATGCATATTTATACAAGGATAACTAAACTGATATAAAAAATAGTTTGCAGCAGAAAGAAATAAAGCATGCCTCAACACCCATATATTACATAGTGGTAAATCATATATGTAATTTAGTCGTACCTTGACGTTCTTGCAAGAACTTGATGAATCCTTTGACGTTGATCTTAACACCAACTGATGTTTCTCTCTCAATGATCTTACATCGAATCTGAGTGTGGGCTCTTGCAATTCTCCAATATAAGCCTCTAAAAATTAATTCTGAGCTATTGAGAGTATAATATATAGAAGAAAAAAGATGGAAAACACAACCAAACGAGGATAGAGAGAGAGAGACGTATAGGAAGGGTGTACAGACAGCCTAAGGAATCTGCCCCCTTGTGGAGAGTCCTTTCTTTTAATAGGTTACTCTTATCTCTTCAAGGCTTCCCTTAACATTAGAATTCAAGTGTGGGATAGCAAGTGGACTTGTAGACTTTTCAATTCCAGCTCTTAAAGGTCCCAATTGCTTCAAATAGCTCATAGCTCAATTGGGCTAGTACCAATTACGTTCACTACATAATTTTAGTAGAAACTCTCGAAATTAAAATGAAATGAATTTAAGGACATCATCAAATTATAGCTTTAACCGTACTAACTAATCAATGCAGCTTTGCTCCTCCATAGATATTCGTAATTATCATTGGCGCCTTGAACTACTACGCTCCCTTAGTAATTACATCTTAGTCCATATGTCTCATGATAACTAATTCTTATAATCATTAAATTGATTTAAAAAATAAATGAGTTCTAATAACAGCTATACATACCTTACTCAAAGACGTGGCTACGATTCATAAGGATGAACATTATTATATCATTACATGGGAATATCCATAAATATAGATGTCATATAAGAGTATATGTTCTCATTCTACATTAAACAGAATCCCAACATACAGATCTATTGATACCCAATGTATCTTACTTGTAGGTATATTAAAGCTTCCGCTTAATGACTCTGAGGATACTACGCCCTGTATATGATTAAGAATAATGCATTATAGTAGTTGTAGACATTACTTCAAAATTCAGAGTAAATTAAATATAAATAATCTGAGGTAGTTCCTGTCCAATACAGACATCATGCTAGCATGCAAAATGACCAAGATAAACCTTATCATCTTTGCATACTACAATGTACTAGATGGCTATCCAGTTCCATCTAACATTATTTATTTGTATTTTATCATCATCGTTATCTATTTATGTATGCACTAGAAAGGGGTACCTTAATGTATCCCATTCACCATGATCATAAATGTATAATAGTGGAGACATACATATTTTTTTTATAAAGCACAAAATCATCAATAATTAGTATGTACGAAACTGCTCAAATGATAAATGAAAACCACATTTGTATGAATAGATAAATATGTCAATTTATGAGATTGGTGCTAGGACTCGATCCTAACAATCTCCCACTAGCCCTAAACCTAATCACAAACATACATGACACCCATCCCTTCAACATGAGAGTCATGAGACTTCAATGGCAATGGCTTAGTGGTTAAGTCTGCCAGATTCTCCTCAAATGCAATCTTAGAGTTTGTCACGTCCCCACGCTTATCAACTTTCTGACAAGATGATACTTGCGCCTGATCTACTTCCTTTTTTTTTTTTAATGATTTTTGAGTTTCTTTAATTGTGCATTTGCTCCAGTGATGTCACCTGAAGAGAAAAATAGGAGATTATATCGTAGGAACTATTTGGAGTTCTACTAAGAACTTCTTGAGCCAAATCACTTCCTTTCCCGCCTTTGATGCTGGGATATATTCAACTTCCATGAAATAATGAGCAATACAAGATTGCTTGATACTTCTCCAACCTATGGGTCCATCTCTTGAAGTATAAAAATATCCAGATGTGGATTCTTTGGAATCCACATAAGTCTGGAAGTCTGAATCTGTACAACCCACCAGAAGTAGGTCATCATTGCGGTAGATAAGCATATATTTGCTACTTCTGCAAAGATACTTCAATATGTTCTTTAATGCAGTCCAATGAGCCTCTCTTAGGTTAGGCTGATAGCTGTTGACCATGCCAACTGCATAACAAATATCTGGTATAGTGCAAAGCATTGCGTACATGAGGCTTCCAACTGTTGAGGCATGAGGAATCGTCCTCATGCATGTAACTTCCTCAGGCGTTTTGGGACTTTACTCTTTGGAAAGTGCAATGCCATGTCTAAAAGGAATAATATCCTTCTCGAAGTCTTGCATGGCTAGTTTGATCAGAATCTTATTAATATATGCAACCTGGGATAAGCTTATAATTCTATTCTTGTGCTCACGTAAAAGCTTGATACCTAGAATGTAGCTTGCCTCTCTCAAGTCCTTCATATCAAAATGATTAGACAACCAAGCTTTAACTGATGACAGCACTCCTTCATCATTCCAATTTATTGGATACCATCAACATGCAAAATAAGAAACACCACTATGCTTCCTTTACATCTCTTGTTGCACGCAAGGTTCATCTGGATTCTGATTAAAACGAACTGATTTGATTTTACGATAAAAGCGGATGTTACCTGACTTAGATGCTTTGTAACGCCCCGGAAATTTGGAACATATAATCACTCAGTCGATAAGTTATATTAAGAAACTAATATCCTCACAACCAAAAAGGAAAGTAGCTAAGCCGTCAATTAAACCATACTCTTAGTAGATAGTCATAAATGGAACATCAAATCTAAGTCTGAAAAATTTTAAATAACAATATTCACCCACCCTCATCCACACAGTTTGCACTCACACACAAGTTACACACATTTCACTCACATAACAAACACACACACACACACACACTGAACACACACTCACGTGTCTGTCTCTCCTTTTTCCACATCTCTCTCTCTCTCTCTCTCTCTCTCCCCCCCCCATGTTTCTCTCTTTCTTTGACTTTGTAGCCGAAATCTTTCTTCCTTTCTCTTTCTCTTTCTCTTTTTTTGCCTTTTATTTGGATGTAACCGAAATGGGATTAAAAATCCCAATTGCTCAAGTTTTGGCCAACTTCTCCCTAATGTTCCCTCTTTGATTTAGCTTTCCAAAATAAAAGAGTTGGGAACCTAAAAATATTCAGATTATTATTATTTTGTAACGACAATAAAAATTAAATTTTCAAGTAACACCTTTAAAAATAATAAATTGCCTACTGTATCTCGCTTTAAAAATTATTGCTAAAGGTTTCCAAAAAATTGCTCACGCTAATCATAACTGAAGACCTAAATCAGTACCACTTGTAACTGCTATCTTTAAATTATAACTTATGGCTTCTAAAAATTTCACTAAGGATCATAATGAATAATTTTCACCAATTTTTTCTAAAAGTCCAATAAATAATCAGCTAGGATTTTTTTATTATATCATAAAACTAGCCTCAGATTTTGGGGTGTTACATTCTTCCTCACTTATAAACATTTCGTCCTCAAAGTTGAACGCACCTAAGATTGTTGTCCTCAAAATATTTAGCTAATTCCTATAAGTAATTACACATCAATGCCTCAAACCAAACGACATAACCAACCTGCTTTCGCTGCGCACTCTGATATCTAACCACTACTATGATTCAGTTGAGGTGTTAAAGTTTTCTCTAATCTTCTTGTAGGAACTTCGGCTTTCCCTCACCTGCTTCTAAAGTCTATAGAATAATAAACCGATGCTCTGGTACCACCTGTAACGCCACGAAAATCAGGAATGTTAATCACTCACTCAATCACTTACAGTAAAACAATAATATCATCATAACCAAAATGGACAACCATCATTACAACAACTAAATCGTCAAACAACCCATACTCTTAGTCGGCCGTCACAAATGAAACATCAAATCTATGTCCAAAAAATTTTATATAACAATATCCACCCACGCACACCCACATAATTTGCATGCGGGCACACACACAAGTGACACATATTTCATGCACGTAACGCTCACACACACACTGCACTATACTGAACACACACTCATAACATTGCACTCTCTCTATCTCCTTCTGTCTCTCCTTTTTTCACTGCAGTTTCTCTTCTCTCTCTCTCTCTCTCTCTCTCTCCCTCCCCCTTTTCTTTCTCTTTATTTTGCTGTTGTACCCTCTCTCCCTTTCTCTTTCTATGTTTCTCTCTTTCTCCGACTTTGTACCTGAAATCTCTCTTCCTTTCTCTTTCTCTTTTTTTGCCTTTTATTTGGTTGTAACTGAAATGGGATTTAAAATCCCGATTGCTCAAGTTTTGGCCAATTTCTCTTCAATGCTCCCTCTTTAATTTAGCTTTCCAAAATAAAGAGTTGACCAGCTAAAAATATTTAGATTATTATTATTCGGTAATGACAATAAAAATTAAATTTTTAGGTATTTAACTATCATAAATTGCCTGTTGTATCCCCTTCAAAAATTGTCACTAAAGGTTTTCAAAAATTGCTCACACTAATCTATACTAAAGACCTAAATCAGTATCACTTATAATTTCTATCTATAAATTATAATTATGGTGTCTATATATTTCCCTAAGGATCATAATGTATAATGTTCACCAATTTGTCACCAAAACTCCAACAGATAATCAGTTAGGATTTTTTTTACCCATAAAACTAGCCTCAAATTTTGGGATGTTTCATTCTCTCCCACTTATAAATATTTCATCCTCGAAATTGAACGCACTTGAGATTGCCTCAAATTTTGGGGTGTTTCATTCTCTCCCACTTATAAATATTTCATCCTCGAAATTGAACGCACTTGAGATTGTTGTCCTCAAAATATTTAGCCAACTAAGGTATTAAAGTTTTCTCTAACGCTTTTGTCGGAATGCTTCTAAAGTCTACAGAATCATAAAACATAAGCTCTGTTACCAACTGTAACGCCCCGGAAGTCCAGAATCTTAATCACTCACTTGGTCAGTGTAACACCCCGAACCTTGGTATTGCCTAGCCGGTTAATTTACTTTTAAGTGACGATTTTCATACGCAAGATTTAGCATCGATTTTCATGTTCCATGAGTAAAATTTTATCCGCAACCTTTACCTACAATTTTTTTAGAAACCATAAGTTATAATTTAATGATGGTAATTATAAGTTATATTGATTGAAGTACTTAGTGACAAATCTTATTAACGATATTTTTTGAAAATCTTTTAGTGACAATTTTTTTACTTAGCATTGATGCATATATTAGCAACTTTTAGCGAAGATTAGTGAAGTGGGGATATGTAACACCCCGTTAAAAAATTTCTAGTATGGTAAGTTATTGTAAATAGTTGTTTTAGGCCTTTTCGTAATAATAATAAATTTTTGGTGAACTTTGAGAAACTAACGAAAGTTTAGGGGGTTTTTAGTAATTTTCAATTTAGGGTTTATATATAAATATGCATATGATATGGGATCAGAGAACCCCAAAACCACTTGTTGCCATCTGTAAGGTGATTTTTGCGCCTCAATTCCCCTTTCTTTGATAACCATTCTCTCTCCTAAGCTTCCATCTCCGTCACCACCGCCGACTTTCCCCGTGGGTGGTGATGTGGTAGATGAGATTAGGTCTAGGTTTTCGGTCTAGTTGTTGGGGATCTGGGTGGCTCAGTGAGATCATCGGCCGTCGTTGTCACGGCGATTTTGCAAGCTATTGGGTGCGGTTTCAAAAATTGACATCAACTAATGTATTAATATTTCTTAATTATGAGTAAAACATTTTTTGAACTAGCTGCTATCCTTGAGCAAATCATAGCGCAAACATCCCATATGTTCTTGGGTAAAGAAGAAAATATTTTGGGAATTTAGAGAGGAAATTTCCATTCCTTAATTGCAAATTAAGTGTCGTATAATTTTGTGCTTCAACAACAACTCACATAGCTCGGCGGCGTCAAGTTCCTTGCCTAATTCTTTGGTCGGTAGTAACCGATGACCGGATTTGTCACCTACGGCCTGTTCTTAGTGCCTTCCGGTGACCGGATCTGGTACCCACGGCTTGTTCTTTATGGGTTCCTCCCCACATTTCTTCAACGTCATCCTGCTCCTTGCCACCACCGTTCCACTGCTCGACACAACAAAGAGAGAAAGAAGAAAGGAGGGGAGAGGAGAGGAGGATGAGAGAGAAAAGAAATAGAAAGCAGAGAGAAAGAGTCAAAATTGATGAGAAAGGGGGAGAGACAGAGAGAGAGAAACATGCCAGAGAAAATTAATGAGAGAAAGAGAAAAAAAGGTAATGCCTACTCGTCCGCTACATAATCTAGCCCGTCTATCGGGCCAGATGGAGAGCCAGGTTGCGCGGGCAACTTATCTCATATATATATATATATATATATATATATATATATATATATATATATATGTATGAAGTTGATCCATTGACTGGCGGGCAACTTAGGTTAAGTTGCCCGCGCGATTTGGCCGTCCACACTCGATCTATGAACGGTCCAGATCTTTTTTTAAGTTTTTTGAGTCTGTCCGCTACATAATGTAACAAATGAGTAAAAAAGGCAACTTTCTTTATAAAGTAGGGAAAAGACAAACTCGAAAAGGATGGAATCCAAGGCATCAGGCACCTTTCCATCTCGCTTCCCAAACTTTGTCATTTTGTCCATCACTAAAACTGACTACTTTGTAAATTACTCTTCCTCTCTATGACCACCACCTTACTAAAATTCAAACCCACGTCTGATTTGAGCAGAATGGAGAGAGAAATCATAGAACATGGATAGTCATCTTCCAGTCCCCTGCTTGTAAACCTAGATAGGGTCACCAGCAGCAGTGTTATTGAGAGGCAGGCAAGTTCCTCTTAATCACCGGCTACATCTATGCTTGTGCTCAGCAGCTTGGTTGCCTTTTCCAGCTCATACGTCTTTGCAATGCCATCAATCCTCCATCACCAATCAAATTCCCGTTCCATCACCAATACATGATAGTTAACGCACCACCTCGAAAGCCACCACTTGGCAGTGATTATGATTGATAGTTCAAAATTATAGGTGAAGTGAAGAGATTTTGCATTGACATTTTTTCTCTCTCGTGCTCTCTCTCATTCCTCTTCTCTAAGATGAATTCTCTTGAAAATTTAAGTTAAAATTTCCTAATGATACTAAATACAAAAGAGTTCTGAAAATGTCAATTGCTTCATATAGAATAAATCTGATTCTTGGATTTGATGGTATAAGTATCCTGATTGCTTATTTAGATTGAGGAAGATTTCAGATATTGGTTCAGATTACTATCACAGATGCTGGAATCAACATTCAAAAGGTTTCTTTTCGGTTTTGGTTAATACAAGAGATCTGGTCTTTGATTTGGTTTTAATTAATACACGAGGGAGAGAGAGGGGGGAGGATGAGAGAGAAAATAAAAAGTGGTGAGAGAAAAGAGAGAAATAGAAAGGGGGAGAAAGAGACACGAGTATTGATGAGACTTGAGAGAAAGAAGAGAAAGAGAGAGAGAGAGAAGTTAAATAATTAACGCGAGAGAGAAAGTAGTGCACTCATCCGCTACATTATGTAGCAAACAGAGCTGGAGGGTATATTTGTAAAAAATAGTCTGTTACATAATGTAGCGGATGGACTAAAAAAACAAAAAAATTATCTGGACCATCCACAGATCTTTTATGGACGACCAGATCGTGAGAGCACCTAAACCCAAGTTTCCCGTGCAGTTAACGGATTAGCTTATATATATTATATGTGTGTGTGCATGTGAGTGTGTGTGATAGAGAGAGAACTGTGAGAAGAGGGTTTCTTGTGAAGGAGTTGGACTGTGGGTAGCCTTGGGCTACTGTGGATGTGAGATCGAGTGGGGGACAGACATTGCCCCATGGGAGAATGGGTGGCTATGGCAGCTGTGTGCTATCGTGATTTGTGATGTGTGTGTGTTGTAGTAAAGAAGATGGTAATGCGTTAAAATAGCCGTGAGTGAGGTTGATGGGCGTGGATTGTAATTTGTGTGATGGGAGAAAAGGGCTGCTAAAATGGCCCCATACTTGTGTGTATGAGTTTTTTTTATGGGATTGCAAAGGTGAAGAAGAGTGGCAAACATGGAAGAAACAAATGGGCTAATGGTCGTGACCATGTGCTCTTGAAAATAATGCAGGCGAATATGTATGGATGTTGTACAAGAGGTACACAGCCATGGTGGCCATGACTGTGTACGTGGTTGTTTTAGGGGCAAAAAGAGGGGGGGACTCTTGCCGTTGGTTGTGTATGTGTGTGCGTGTGTATAAACAAGTGGGAGTGTGTATGGGGCAAAGGAAGAGGGTATTGCCATAAGGCAGTATACCCAGTATTATGTGTGCTCTTATATGTGTGTGAAATTTGTGTTTTGTGTGTAGTAAGTGGGTGCTTATATGTGTGTGTGTGTGTGTGTTTGTGTGTGTATTGTGTGTTTTATGTGCGTCGTGAGTGTGTGTTTGTGTGTGTGTACATGTGTGTGAGGCTGCCGCGATGGCATAGTGCATGTGTGTGTGTGTGCACGCATGTGGGTGAGTTGTGTGAGAGTGAAGTGTGTGTGTGTGTGTGTGTGTGTGTGTGTGAATGTTGTGTGCGTGTAAGGTGTGTAGATGTTTCTTTTTGTCCAAGTCACTTATTTTTTTGTCCAAGTTGCTTTACCCTATCTATTACCTTAACCCATATTAATTGAATTTAATTAGTACCAAGAACTCCTTCTTGTTTAGAATCCGGAGATACACAAAACATTAATAATTAATAAACGGGCTACCTTCATTTAAGTTTAAATGATAAGGAAAAAGTGTTGAGGAGTGCTTGTGCGAGTGGTGTGTGTATGAGTTATGAGGTGTTTGGGTTATGACATGAGTGAGATTGCAGAGAAGAAAAAGAGGGTGAAGTGGGTATTGGGTCACAACAAGTTGTGTATTACGCTGGGCTTGTGCAGGTGTACCACTGGTTTGCGTTACATTCGGCCCATGCATTAGATAGCTCACAGTGATTGTTAGGACGTCAAATTTTACAGTAGGGTACCTTAGGCTATATTACAGTTTCTGGCAAATTTTTATAATTCTCTGAAATCGTATGTGTTTTTAATATTTTTTGTAAATTCAGATATGTAAAATTCATTTGGAGGCTTTAAAATTCATGATAAATTCAGAAAAAATTATAATAATGTTTTTATAGTATAAATAAGTCCCAATTAAGTTTAATCATTTTTAGAGTTGATTTGGTATCAGTACCATATCGCATTGGATTTAGCAAGATGAATAATTTAAAAATAGTTTTAATGTCTTTTTCTTACCCTATCTATTACCTTAACCCCCATTGATTGAATTTAATTAGTACCAAGAACTCCTTCTTGTTGATAGGTTTACCTGTATCCAAGGTATTGATTCAGCTCACCTGCTTGGATCACATCTCGACAAATAAAAGCAGGGCGGCGAGCAATGACACGAAATGTACGTTGTGGTGGAAAAATATGGGTACGTATATTTCAGACAAACCAGTTAAACTATATATATATATATATATATATATATATATATATATATATATATATATATATATATATATATACTTGAAACTTTAGAAATTGGTATTTTCATTTTATATGTTGTTTTGAGCCATAAAAATATTTTAGGAATTAATGAAAAACTGGGGTTATTACTAGGCCTTGAAAAGTGTTTTGTGTTTTTCGGTTAGGGTGGCCGTATGCAGGACCCACTTTGGGTAGCGTCATTTTGAGTTGATGAGTGAGCACGTTGTGGGTAGTTGATGTTGAGTTTATATAGTACAACATCATAGATGTGTTCTAACATATAATTTGCCCAATTTAGGTTAATTTAAAAGATTATTGATGATGTTGTTTAGCTTTGTTTGCTTGGATTGAGGTAAGGGATTCTATCCAAAATCTCATTTCATCAGTTTGACTCCATATTGTTTTTTAATCTCATTGGACTTCGATTTTATGATCGACATAAAAATGTTTTTGTAATGGCCCATGAGACCCTATCTTGAGCCTTAAAGCAATCGTTTGAAATACTTTTAAATGTTCATCTGTTTTATTGATTCAATGATGATACAACATTTTAAATTGTGTTTATTTCTTCTAGATATTGACATGAGTTAGTAATCTGAGGCGTTATAAGAATGGTGTGCAGTGTAAGTGTTATAAAGATGGTATGTTCGGTTTGGGTTGAAACTAGTACCAAAATGGATTAGTTAGTGTATATAATTTTATGTAGAGTATATCTGAGCACTGCTGGGGTGGCTTCACTAATCTGTACTGCTCATGCACAATGTCTTATGTTATGTTTTATTGCATCTAAAATATTTTGAAACGTCTATTGATTTTGACGGATGTAGTTGATACTCTTTCCTATGTCTATATTGAAATACTTTGGTTTTATTTAGAAAATCTTTTTAAAAGTTATCATTTCACTGTGTACGGAAAATCGTTCGATTAGCTCTATTTTTTAATCGTTGATCGACATTACTGGGCTCTTAAAAGTTCACTCCCGTTTGACTTTCTTTCTGTAGGTAATGACTTGCGTTAGAATACTTGAAAATGGACTAAGGTAAGTGAGGGAGTGAATTTAAGTTATTGTATTGTATATTAGAATCCTTGTATGGGTGAAGAGTATTACCCAACTTTTAAAAAGCGTACCAAATCAGTACCTAAGCTGACAGAGCACAGATGCTGTTAAAAAGTCAAAGGGTAGGACTGTCATTATTAAAAAAAAGTGTTTTTACTTAAAAAGTTCAGCTACTGATTTGGTACAATTTACTTTTCATAGGTACTCCTTTGGTACGGTCTACTTTTACTACTTTTTCTTTTCATAGCCGTTCGATGTGGCACTATCTTAATCATTTGATTATTTTATCTTCCTCAATTAATCATTAAAAAATCTCTCTCCCCCTCTCTCTTTCTCTCTATATCCCTCTCCCTCTATACTCAACAACTTCACATCTTCTACATCCATCTGTAGTAATCCCTATTTTTACTGCTACTCCTTAGCCATGGCTGTAGTTATAATGGCCCTCTCTTCCCCATCTTTTGCCAGAAAATGCGATGCAAATTACTCCAACAGCCTTAGAGATGACCGGCAATGGAAGAGTCTCCATGAGGAAGAGCGCCAGGAAGGTCGTTTCATCCGGCAGCCCATGGTACGGCTCTGACAGGGTCAAGTACTTGGGACCATTCTTCGGTGAGGCTCCATCATATCTCACTAGTGAATTCCCTGGTGACTACGGCTGGGAAAGCGCTGGGCTTTCTGCTGACCCAAAAACGTTTGCCAAGAATCGCGAGCTTGGGGTGATCCATTCCAGGTGGGCAATGCTCAGAGCTCTCGGGTGTGTCTTCCCCGAGGTTTTGGCCCACAACGGCATCAAGTTTCGCTAGGAGGTGTGGTTCAAGGCCGGAGCCCAGTTCTTCAACGAGGCGGACTCAACTACCTAGGCAACCTAAGCTTGGTCCACGCCCACAGCATCTTGGCTAACTGAGCCACACAAGTCATCTTAATGGGAGTCGTCGAGATCTACCGTGTTGTCGGAGGACCACTTGGCGAGGTGGTTGACCCACTTTACCCAGGCAAAAGATGATATGTGTCGTTTCCCAGATTGGAGCACCACCATTCCACCACTGGGTTTAGATTTTCTGACTTTGGTGGTGGTTCTGGTGGTGAGTTTGACTCGAACGAGTGGATGGAGACCTTAATCGGCGGTGGAGATTCAACCGACAATTCCAGTCTCCAACCAAGCTGCGACGCGTGGCACTCAGCCTCTAATTTCAGCCTGTATGCCACTGATCCATTTTCCTCCTGCTCGAGTCGACTCTGCATAGCGTCCTCACCGCCATCCGATCTTAACCGAGTCATATTTTCAGAAACCACCAAAAACCCAAACTCCCTTGCTTGGGCCCATCGTCACAGACCACACCGCCAAAAATGGCCATGAAGGAAGCGCAACCAACCATGGATAACTCTCGCTCACCAGGTATACTGTCAACAAGGCCGCTGTTAAAGGCCCTATTGCAATGCGCTCGAGTTTTTGATTTTGACCCTGAAAATGCTTTGAAATCACTAATTTGACTCAGGAAATCTGTGTCCAAACGCACGCGCCCTCGCGGGGGGGGGGGGGGAGAGTTTTTAATGATTAATTAAGGAAGATAAAATAATCAAACGGTTAAGATAGTGCCACATTCAACGGCTGTGAAAAGAAAAAGTTATAAAAGAAAACCGTACCAAAGGAGTACCTATGAAAAGTAAACCATACCAAAGGAGTACCTATGAAAAGTAAACTGTACCAAATCAGTACCTAGACTTTTTAAGTAAAAAATATTTTTTAATAATGACAGTCCTACCCCTCTGACTTTTTAACGACATTCATGCTCCGTCAGCTTAGGTACTGATTTGGTGCGCTTTTTAAAAGTTGGGTACTTATTTGACACATCTTCTAACTTGGGTAGTAAAGTTGTACTTAAGGTATACTTGAGGGTACATTTTTTGGATTAGGCCTATTTTAAAAAAATAATTTAATATTTTTTAGATTGGTATTTTGTTTATGATAGTTAATTGAGAGTGTAGTTTGATTCACGGTAAGTTGTTCTGATGATGGTTGTCCACTTTGAGTTATGAGGACGTTTTTATCTTAGTGTAACTAATCGAGAGAGTGTCTAATGCTCCGAAAATTTCGGGGTGTTACAATCAGTTATAAAACAATAATATCCTCACAACCAAAAATGGACAACCATCAGTAGATCAACATAACTGTCAATCAACCCATACTCTTAGTAGACTGTCACAAATGGAACATCAAATCTAAGTCAGAAAAATTTTCAATAACAATATTCACCCACATGCACCCACACAGTTTGCACGCATACACCTAACTTACACACATTTCACACACATACTGCATTACATTGAACACACACCCACTGTAGTGCACTCTCTATCTCCTTCTGTCTTTCCCTTTTCCACTGCAATTTATCTTCTTCTTCTTCTTCTTCTTCTTCTTCTTCTTCTCTCTCTCTTTCTCTCTTTCTCTCTCTCTATTTCTCTCTCCCTCCTTCTGTTGTAGCCTCTCTCTCTTTTTCTTTCTATGTTTCTATCTTTCTCTGACTTTGTACCCAAAATCTCTCTTCCTTTTTCTTTCTCTTTTTCTACCTTTATTCGGTTGTAACCGAAATAGGATATAAAATCCCAATTGCTCGAATTTTGGCCAATTTCTCTCCAATGTTTTCTCTTTAATTTAGCTTTTCAAAATAAACAGTTGACCAGCTAAAAATATTCAAATCATTATTATTCGGTAATGCCGATAAAAACTAAATTTTCAAGTAACCCCTTTAACTATCATAAATTGCCTATTGTACCCCACTTCAAAATTTGTTGTTAAAGGTTGCCAAAAAATCGCTCATGCTAATCGTCACCAAAAACCTAAATCAGTATCAATTATAACTGCTATCTATAGATTATAACTTATGGTGTCTAAAATTTTCACTAAGAATCATAATGTATAATGTTCACCAATTTGTCGCTAAAAGTCCAATAAATAATGTTCCCAACCTATTCTGGTCGCACTCAAAGGTCCACTTGGAGTCCCATTTTGCATGACACGTTCGCACAAGCACAATATTCAACTCTTCAAACCGGTTAAAGTGCACGCGCCCAAGTCACGTGCATTCTTTGCTTCACACTCCTCACGCGTGAATTAGTCACCAATTATTTTACGTCAACGTCACTGACGCTAGTGTGACCGTCACACTGAGACCACCCAAACACCTTTTCATCAAAAGCTTCGACCGACGGCGCAACCGGAGCAACGGGGTCAAGGGCAAAGGCCTTGGCCAACCCCATGGGGTTGGCCTCGGCCTCCCCAAAGGCCATGGGGTCGGCGTCGGCCTCCCTAAAGGCCATGGGGTCGGCCTCGACCTCCCCAAAGGCCATGGGGGATCGGCCTCGGCCTCCATAGGGGGTTGGCCTTGGCCTCCCCCCCGGTTGTTCACTCTTCGCACAAAGTCCCTTTCGCACTTTGTTCGCTTGATACACTTCGTATGTGACTTAGATACCTTGTTCGTCACCTGGGTATGATTCACATCGACACGCTCGTCATAATGCAACTTTCGGATTTATCATTGCTCATCGAAACACCTTTCGTCGGCACGCCCGAACTTCACCCAAAGGGGGAGTGGCCTTGGCCTCCCTTCATGGGAGTTGGCCATTGGCCTTGGCCACCCCTAGGGTCGGCCTCAGCCTTCCCAGTGGTGGTAGCCTTGACCTTCTCCCAATTTTGGCCTATGGCCTCCGCTCCCGCGCGCACTTGTTTTCTCGAGTCTGTGCACATCCGCGATGTTTACGGTTGTTCGTACACCAACCTCGCGAGGTCCGTCGTGCATGAACCTCGCGACGTCCTTCGTGCACCAACCTCGCGACGTCCGTCGTACACCAACCTCGCAACGTCCGTCGTACACCAACCTCGCGACGTCCGTCGTACATCAACCTCACGACGTCTGTCGTGCATCAACCTCCTGACGCTCGCGACGCCTGTCATGCATCAACTTCCCGACGTCTATCGTCCATCAACCTTGTGACGTCCCTCATGCATCAACCTCGTGACATCCGTCGTCTGTGATTGCATACCACTCCAGCGATGCCCATCGCCCAAAGCCGCGCACTACCACCGTATTACCCGTCACCGACGACTGGGTACCATCAACTTTGTCATTACTACATGTTGCATTCATTATCTTGTTATGAAAGGTACACTCAGCTCACATATCATCTTCGGGACACCTGACGCATGCTCGTGCACCGGCTCCATGACGTTCGTTGCCGCTCCCATGCGCCATTCTCATGATACTTGCCCCCGGCACCAAGTATGGCTTCGCGACGTTCATCTCTGCACCACTTTCATAACATGTGCCCCAGTACCAAATATTATCTCCGCGATCTTCGCCGCCGCGCCCGTGCGCCATCGTCATGATACGTGCCCTCGACACCAAGTATTGCTTCGCGACGTTCATAGCCGCACCACTTTTATAACATGTGCGCCGACACCAAATATTATCTCCGCGACGTTCGTGGCGGCGCCCATGCGCCATTCTCATGATCCGTGCCCCTTGCACCAACTATTGCTCCACGACGTTTGTCGCCGCGCGCGTGCACCATCATCATGATACGTGCCCCCGGCACTAAGTATGGCTACGTGACGTTCGTCGTCGCACCACTTTCATAACATGTGCCCGGCACCAAGTATTGTCTCCGTAACGTTCGTCGCCGAGCCCATGCGCCATTCTCATGACATGTGCTCCGGCACCAAGTATTGCCTCCGCGACGTTCGTCGCTGCGCCCGTGCGTCATTCTCATGATATGTGCCCCCGACACCAGGTATGGTCTTGTGATAGTCGTCGTCGCGCCCATGCGCCACAATCATGTTACAGGCCTCCGGGCATCACACTTATTCACCACACCAGGCACCCCTGCCATGGACGTGGAACATGCTTCGACCCCAAGTGTGAATATGGTATAAGTTTTAGAATACATTCAACCACTTCTAGAGCATATCCCCAAAGGAAATAGGTAAAGTAGAGTAACTTAACATTGATATAGCCATGTTTAAAAGAGTCATATATCTTCTTTCAGATACACCGTTCTACTGTGGAATGCCATGTGCTGCCAATTAGGATACAATTTTTTTTTCTGACAAGTAGTCTACAAATGTTCAGAGGAAGTATTCCCTTCCTCTGTCAGACATGAGGGCTTTGATATATTTACCTATTTGCTTCTCAATTCCTGAGCGATACTCTTTGAATTTGTCAAATGTCTCTGACTTGTGGCGCATTGGCACATGTAACTATACATTGAAAAATCATCCGTAAAAGTTAAGAAATACTCATACCCTCCTCTGTCTTGAACATTTATAGGACCACATACATCCGTATCGACTTATTCTAAAAAATTCATCTCTACATCTCTTTGTTGTTTGTGCAGCTTTGTCAATTTACCCTCTATACAAGATTCACAGGCCAGAAGTGTCTCTATCTCTAGAAAGTCTAAAGGACCACGTTTAACCAGTCTTTGAATCATATTTGGAGTAATATGACCAAGACGTAGGTACCATAAATATATTACATTGCTAGAAGAACATTTTCTATTATTTCTAACATATACCAATTTCAGTATTGTGCAGTGATGGACAATAGGATGAAACATTAATAAATTGTCAACCAATGGAGCAGAACATACAAATATATAATTAAATTTAATAACTACAGAATCTTTCAAGAATACAGTATACCCTTGTTTTGATAAACAAGATACTGAAATCACATTCCTTTGTATGTCTGGTGCATAAAGACAATCATTTAAATGTAGAATCCTATTATTCTTAAAGACTATATGAACTACTCCTACTGCAACTACTAGGTGGTCCATGGCTGCCAACTTCAGAGTGATCTCCCCTTCACTTAGTCTTTGAGTTTCCTGGAACCCCAGTAAAGAATTATAGACATGATTAGTGGCTCCAAAATCCACACACCAGGTACTGGTGGACCCAACCATATACGTGCTTCAAGAATAAGTGATTCAATCATACATGTTACAACCGGCTTCGATTAGCTCAATCTGTTTTCCAATGCCCCTTCTCTCCACATTTAGAGCATTTGCGTTTAGTGTAACCTCCAACCTTACTTATTCCTTTCCCTTTCTCTTCACCACCTCTTGGTGTCCCGGTATTTTGCTTATTCTCTTTGGCTTCATTTTATTCTTTTTCTTGCCTTTCGGCCTAAAAGATCTTGCCTCAGCGACCTTGACATTACCTTCGACATTAAGAATACCTTCAGCAGCCTACAACTCTTGCATCAGTTATGGGAGAGCGAACTAATGTTTGTTCGTGCTTTTGTTCACCCTGAACGATCAAGAGTTAACGTTAATGATTCTAGGAGCATGTCTGGCGGGTTTTCCCATCGATTTCTCCACCGAAGATCTCAATTCACTAAGATGACCTATCATCCATACGTAATGATCTTTTGCAGTAGTTCCTCAAATCATTTTGGTGGACATGATGGCCTCCATCACTCTTTGCCTTACGACACGGTATTTGTGGCTCCAAACATCTACTCCAGGTTAAGCATAATGTTGGCAAAAGCTTCCATTGCCTAATGTTATGATTGTAATATATTATCTAGCTAAGCAAACATATAGCATCTAGCCATGTCATCATACTTGGCTCACCTGGCAAAAGCCTGGACCTCAGCCTCTAGCGCATCTTCAAGTGGTGTTGGAGGACTAAGAGTAGTAAGGACCCAATTATGACTCTCAAAGTGAGCACTATCAGTAAACTCCTCGCTTAGTCAACATAGTTGGTTCCATTCAGCTTATTTTCTATAAGAATGATTGGTTGTGAGCTAAAAGATTATATATATGAAAAATATAAATAAGTCATCTATCAATGTATGAACATATACTTCGCAAAATTAGTGGTCAAGCAAAAAACATAAATAATAAAGCCTTGACGATCAAAATCTAGAATATAAATTCCTTAGGTGATGAATACTAATTATCAAATTATAATTAGTTTTCCTCACCTTGGTGAGCTCACACCAAAAGAAATATAACTCACTAATAAACTTTTGGCCTAAAGTAATTTAATGCAAGACATTTCCTTGGCGAATCATGCATCAAATTATTTGACAAGTGTATAACGATTATCTAAAATTTTATGCTTGTAATTTTGAAAAACAATACACCCTCGGAAGGGAACACCCAAGGTTGGTGACGAGGTGCAAGTAATTCATTACTGTAAAAAATTTTCATTATGAAGTTTAACTTAGCAACTTTTTGGTTTGTAGACCCTCCGAAGGAGCACCCAAGGCTGGCGATGAGGTGCACTAGACCATTGTATTAAACAAATAATGGAGGCAGCGGGTGAAAACACCCTCTCCCACTTATCTTTTTAAAATTAAGGGTTTTACATTCGTTAATGCTAAGAAACATAGATAAAAATCTGAATTAAATTAATAAATGAATCTAATTAAATAATACCTAGTTGAAATGTTATATTATAGGAGTAATATTTAATCAAAAAAGTATGACCAAAATTGATAATAAAATAATCCAATATTTATTGTACTAAGATTTTTAACCAATTTGGACAACTATTACCTAATATCCTAATTTGGTAAGGATATTAAACATGGAAACCATGTACCAATATGATACTTATAGCAATCACAATAGGAAACTAAAGAAATTAAAGTTCTATTAGAATATTCATCACAAGGAACCCTCTCATGACCAAATCCTCTTACAACTAAGGGTGAGCGCCAAACCGTTCAAACCGTTTGAACCGATCAAACCGAACTAATCCAATCCAAACCGTCCAAAGATTGTAACGATTTGGTTTCGCATTTTTTAAATTGACCTTAGTTCGTTTCGGTTCACACACATAATTTAAACCGATTCTAAACCAAACCGAACCAACCTATGATATGTTAATCTATTTTTAGTAACACTCATTGATAATTTCACATAAATGGTGCTAAGCAAATCCAAATAAACCAATCTTGAAGTCAAAAGAAAAGAAAATAATGAGAACACTTATAACATCAGAATTTCATGACTAATATATATTATGTATTTACTGATTCTTTCTCATACATCAATGAGCACTTATATATTGAATGTGACAAGATTATACGCAATTTATAAAAAGATATAACTTCAACTTTTAATTATTATTAGATCTAACAGTAGCGTGCAAAGGAACGTTGTCTTTAAGTGGGCACAAATCGATCCAAACCGACTAAGTTGAACCGTTTAAACCGACTAAACCGAACCTTCCAAACCGATGGTGTTTGGTTTAGTTTATTTCACAAATTTTCAAACAGAGGGGTAACAGTTCGATTTGCAGTTTGACCCCTAAACTGAACCAAACTGTGCTCACCCCTACTTCCAATAGGATACGTATAATGATAAGGAATCCTCTAGTAGTTAGGAATCCTTTAACAACTAGAGTCCTTGTGCAAATCCGGCAGCTTCAAGAAAGGAGATGAAATCCAAGCAGAAAATCGAGGGGTGGGACCGCTTAGCAACTGTGGTTGTACGGCTCCCAAGGTGGGGTGTTACCTCTTTTTCCTTTTGTTTATTTTGCCTCATGATTTTTTTGTATCGCCTCGCCTACCAATATCTGTTAAGTTACATACCGATTACTTAATGCCTATACTCCTTACAGAGCGTAAAAATCATTCTAGTTAAGATAAATTAACAAAAACCATGCGATTACATTGACTTACAATGTTTTATCAAAAACTTAAAACCAAAGCAATTGAAGATAAACATGCATACTTGGCCATGAGAAGTTCCATATCACCTCGTGAAACAAAGGTTAGTTCATGCTTATATAATGCCATACATGTATAAATATACATATATTTATTTTAATGGACAAACCAAATCATTCGTAAAATCTTCGGTATAGTGAAAAACATAGTCTCCTCGGTATAAGATAAAACACATATCTACCGCTTAGAGTCATATGTGTTCCTTTAAGGTAGGCTTTGATACCAATTGTTGGGATAATTGGATCCCATAGGTTAAAGATATTTTGCAGTTGAAAGAAACAAACCATGCCTTAAAACTCAAAGATTACATAGCAGTAAACAATTCATGTAATTAAGTCATAGCTTCACATTCTTGTAAGAAATTGATGAATCCTTTGAAGTTGATTTTGACACTAGCTTCCCTTCTTCACTAGTCCTGCATCGAAGTCGAATGTGGGCTCTTGAAATTTGCCAATCTTAGCCTATAGAAAATAATTCTAAGATAAAGAGAATATAGTGTAACGAAGAAGAGAGAAGGAGGCACAACCAAAAGTCGGGGGGGGGGGGGAAGCCTTATAGGGGGTGCACGACCTGCCATGGGGACCGTGCCCCCTTGTGGAGACTCCACTCTTTTTATTAGATTACTCCTACCTCTTCAAGACTTCCCTTAACATTAGTATTCAAGTTTATTAATTCTAGCTCCAATAGGGCCAAATCGCTTAGCATATTGCTCATAGCCCAATTGGGTAATCTATTTAGTTATTATTAATTCCATTAAATAATTATTATCAAAAACTCTTGAAATTGAAATGTAATTAACAAGGACATTGTCAAATTATAGTTTTAACCCTACTAATTAACCAACACAACTTTACTCCTCCATAGTTTTTCGTAATTACCATTATGGCCTTTAACTATTGTGCTCCTTTGTAATTACATCTTAGTCCATATGTCTCATGACAATAATTCCTATGATCATCAAATTTATTCAACAAATAAATTAATCTTTTAATAACAAGTATAAATACCCTATAAAAAGATGTGACCATGATCCATATTGATCAACTTTATTATATCATCATTCGATAAATGTGAATGTCATATAAGAGTATATTCTCATAATACGTTATGTAATCTAAACATACCCAGGTATTGATACACGATATATCTCACTTGTAAGTATGTCAAAGATTATGCTTAATGACTATGATAATACAACACCCTATCATTGATTAAGAGCACTGCAAAATAGTGGTTTAAGATTATTCGTAAAGTCGCTATAAATTAAATATAAATAATTTCAGGCAGTCTATGTTCAATACAGACATTGTACTAGCATGCAGAATGGCCAAGAAAAGTGATAACATCTTTTCACACTACAATTTATTGGATGGTTGTTCAATTTAATCTAACACCATGTACAAGTATTTAATTACATATTTTATCATGATAATTATTCATCAATGTATGCGCTAGAAAGGGGGTACCTTGATCATTCCATACACCATGATCATAGATATATAATAGTGAACACATAAAATATTATATTTTAAAGTATAAACCTATCAATAATAAATAGGTAAAAAAAAAATGCCTTAATGATGAATGAAAACCATATTTATATTAAATAGATAAATGTGTCAATGCATGAGATTAGTGCTAGGGCTCGATCCCAATATTTCAATTGTTTGTTGTCTTTGGGACATAAAGGCCTATAGTCATTAAAAATATAGTAGAGACTAATTGGGATACAATGGGGTGCCTAACACCTTTCCATTGTATTACTTAGTCCCTGGACCCACCATTTTGTTTTCGTTCGATTAGATTCCAATGTTGGCAAGTCAAAGTCAAGTGGGCTTTGTACTTAGTTTTTCCATTACTAATGGAGGGGAGATGGCAACCCAACATTTTTTAGGCCTTTCCCTGGCAAAGGAAACTTTTCAATGGCAGTGTCCATAGCTACAGTTTCCACTAGCATACATTAAGTTATTAAGTTGTTCATTAGTTAGTCTCCTTCTCTTCATCACTGGCCTTAAAGTTATTCCGAGCAGAATTTTCTTCTACATTCATAGCTTTTTCTTTTTCTTTGTTTTCCTTCTTCAACATTCTTTGTTTTCACTCTAGTTGAGTTGCCTTTTTCTTATTCTTTTATATATGTCCGTTCTTTCCTTCTTCTTATTTTTCTCACATAGCACAATCTTCCTTGACGTGTTCGTGCTTGTAGCATTTGCAGCATAACATTTTACTCATTTCTTGTAGAATTTTGACCATCTTGTCCCTTTCTTCCACCATTTCTTATTAACTATAAAAATTATGCAAACATGACCATTTCTTCATCATTAAGATCTTCTTCTTCAGCAATTTGGCCACTGCTTAATGAAGTGGATTTGAAAGAACTTAATGTTATTTTTTATCCACTTAATCAAATCAATTCAATTGCATTCCGTACATGATCAATGGGAAAAATTACTTCATCGAGGGGAAAGATTTTGACGTTCTTGGATTCTTATGTGGCCATTATCTTTGTATCACATTTGCTTGGAAGAGATTTAATTACCTTTCTCACAGGATCACACAAAAAATCCCCCCTTCCAAATAGCTTTATTTGACTGGCAATGGTTGTAAATTAAGTATGCACATATGTAATAAATTGATTGGAAACTATTTGAAACATTTCATAATATCTTAACAGCGAAGTTCATTTTCAATGTCTAAGAAGGCAAGTCCTCTTTGCGCGTAACTCGTGGAGTATTCAAATACTGTTAGCCAATAATGACTTAATTGTGTTCATTAGTACTGAAAGCACAAATCAAGCAACTTAGCACAAGAATCAACATAAAACATCTTTTTAAAATGATCATCTTACTCTAATGTAAGTTGGCCATAATCTTTTATAAATCTCCTTTAGAGGGACAAAGGGTCCATCTTCTACAAGATTTTGCAGTCTTATAATTCTTAGAAGACTTTCATCTTCACTTCTACACACTATAGTCAACCCAATTGAAAGATGGAGGAGCTACCCACAATACTCTGAAACATGACATATGATCTTTTCACTCTCTTGATGTTAACGAATATATGAAGATTCGACGCTCTGATACCACTTGATACCAATAAAACAACCCTATAAGGAGGTGAATAAGTTTTTTGCAATTGAATGGCCAAATCCAACCTAATCACAAAAACATGCAGTAAACAACCAAATAATGAAGTTTACTGCAATCTCCGAATAAGTACAGTAAAAGAAAATAGAGTCTACATGTACTTGCATTCGAGATTTAGATAGTTCGACGTCATCCTCAAGCATAGATCTACGTCTTTAGAAATCCTTAAAACATGACCATATACTAATATGGTTTTGGTCCTGTTTTAACCTGTCCTAAACTCTTTGTGCTATCCACACACCGATTCACAAGCTTTGATAATCCAAAAGCTCCAAAGCTTGACAAGCCCAAGCTTTGTTATAAGTTGTCTAAAATGAAAACTTATGTACTGAGAAACTCTTTTTGAAAAGGAGGTGGATACTATTGAAATCTAATCAATGAAAGGTAAGTGTTTTGATGGAAGATAAAAAAATGCACGCTCAAAGTCTCAAACTCACAATAACTTTTAGAGTTAACTACTCGGTTGACTAATCTACTATTAGACAAATTCAGATTTGGTAACTGGATAGATTTGTGTCAAAGTGACAACTAAACTTTGAAATTCATCTCAATCAGGCCACTCCGTCAAATAAAGCTTGACTATGTTAGGTCACTCAAGGTTATATTGTTTTTTATGCTACTCTTTCTCAATTTCCCTCTTCTTTCTCTCTTTCCCCCACTCTCTCTCTTCTTTTCCTCTCCTTCACACACACAAACTCCCCCACCAAGATGTTCTAATTCTATACAAGACCCAGAATTCGTGGAAAAAATTACTAACTTCTTCTTTTCAGTTTTATGAAGAACAAGAAAAGCTACACCCAAAAGCACCCCTCCCAATTTTCTTAATTACTTCATAATCTTCCATTTCAATGGTCAATTTGACACAAATCGATGTCCAACAACTAAAGTTGAATTTGCCTAATAGTACAGTGGTCAACGGAGTGGTTAACTCTAAATTATAACTTGAGTGTAGATTGTTAAATGAATCTGAGTGAGAAAGCATGAGGTCACTTGAGCTGAATGTATTGTGATGAATAAAGGCTTCTCTTAATTCTTGGATGTGTATTGTCTAGCTCCAATTCAATTTTAGGAGATATGAAAAAATATGGCTATTCACATTTTGTTGAAGCATTAGATTATTTAGTCATGTAGTATTTCATTCTAGCAAAGCAAACTTTATGTTGATTGAAACATCCTGAAAACGTGAATATTGGAGTTTCAGTTGATATCTTAGTTGATTCAAAACTTTCGATCGATCACTTGAAAATATTAATCTGCGAAGTTTATAAGTTGATGCTTTGACTAAAGGAACAAAAAATAAGTTTGAAAGTTTAGGTTAATCTAAATTCATTTCTGTTGATCAAAATTTTTTTACAAATGTTTGATATCATTTTCTTACATGTCTTTTAGCCAATTTTGCAAGTATGCCTCTCAAACAATTATAAGACGAGATGATAACACTTTAGTCACTTGATTTATCCCTTATCCATTTCTTGTGACTCTAAATTTTTTTTCACCCCACATATTGCCAAACCATTACCACCATAAAATCAAACCTCTCCAAAGCTTACTCCTATAACCCTTAGCAGCAATTTCACCACCCCTTCTCCGTGGCAGCCACCTTCACTCAACTACCCTACCACCACAAGAACCACCACCTCTCCTCTATCTTCTTATTAGATTGACACGGATGGTTATTGCTCTGAAATAGTCGTATCTACTACCCACTACCCTGATTTTAATGTTGGGTGGTGGCAGGTAGCAGATCTGACAGTTGCACAGAAAGGTGGTGACAGCAATGCAGGGTTGATGAGTGATGATGGTACTAGGGATTTAATTACTAAACTGGAGAATTGGACACCTGGACTACACTGGGCTAATTACTAGACTTAATTAAAAAGACTAAGTTCAATATGCTAATAGGCCTTCAACCATAATAATAAACTTTAATAATTAATAAATACTAATAATTATAAATAAATAAAAGGGAATACAAACATTGGGTGTCTACGAAGCCCTTTGGTGAGGGAGCTCGCCTGCGGGCGAACATTGCCAAAAACAACACATTTTTGCAGTGAAAATACGGAAAAGACCACAAGACTCTGGATAGACTTACAGATAATCATACAGATATAAGGTCGGACCTTTATAGGGCTTCGTACAAATCTCCTGAAGAGGAATCACTCCAACGTCTTTTGGAAGAACAAGAATATTTCTCAAAGCTAGAACCAATAACAATAATGAGTGGTCATCGAATGATTAGATGAATGAACTTTGTCTGTTGATGGAGCTACCAAATTGATTTGAATGGTCGTTAAGAAATGCAAAATAATAACTCTGTTCATTGACGAAGCCACCAAATTGATTTGAATGGTCGATGGAAGGAGCCCTGTATCTGGATACTGGAGCCACCAAATCGATTTGTGTAGTCATCTAGATATACGGAAAAAAAAAATCTTGCTTGTTACTAGAGCCACTAAATCGATTTGGATGGTCGATAAACAAGAGGGGGTATAGCTAGATTCCAGAGCCATTAAATCAATTTGGATGGTCGTCTAGAAATACTGAGTGCAACTTTTTCCATTACCAGAGCCACCAAATCTATTTGAGTGTTTAACGGTCAAAGTGAGGATTTGACTAAAAGTTGGAGCCAACAACATGCTAGTGGTTAGTTGCTTAGTAAAAGCAAGACTTATATCCACAAGCCAGAGTCAACAACACCCTCAAGCGGTTGGTCGCTTAGATACAAGGATGAAAACTTTAGAAATATCACTCAAATCTAGAGCCAACGATGTCCACATACAACTGGTCCTTGATTGTCAAATATATCAATTAACTTCTCCAAATTGTTATGTGTTGCTTCTGGAAACAAAGCATGGGATATTGCACTGGCCTGACACCGTACAACAACACTGGACTGAGCAACAAATTCATAAGGTTATTCGATTCACCAACATTTTGGAATATGACATGCAAGCATACACCAGGCACGCAAGCATGCAGAAGACTTATAAAATACTGGAACATTTGTTCAAGCAAACATGCAACTGAAAGAATTTCACGGAAACACACAAGCGCATCGGAAAAAAGGTACTTTTGACAGAAGAAAACAGAAAAATGGCAGGTTTCCCGGTAATGAAATTAGGCATTTTCTTCACAATTTAGCGTTTCTCTCAGATCCTAAAATCGAATCAAACACTCTTCTTTATAAAATTCAACTCCAAGGAGGAAGCTATCTATTCTAATCCCTCTCTATTTTGATTTATTGACTATAAGTTCTACGAGCCCCTAAAATATGCTATGTTTCATAATTTCGGACAACAATTCGCACCGATGACACACACACATACACAAATTCCATTCTATGTTTCCCCATGGAACCTATGGTCCGTAATGCTATTTTTCTTTGGTCCTTGAATATTACATGCACAACCAGGCAGTTCTTGAGTCTCTCTGTTTCTTGCTTTGATTAAAATGCAGCTCCTTCCCTTGAACACGAGTGGTGGAAAAAGGTACTTTTGTTGTTTGCGGAGTTTATATAGCAAGTGAGTTCGGTGGAGGATGGGATAGCCAACACAGGCTTTGACCTGTTCTTGAACGGGTTACATGCTTTCACTCGTAGCAAAAAATACTTTTTAAGTTTGGGCGAGGGTTGGTGGGATACCACCAGCACATTCCATTTGCCATTGGGAGACGCAACTCTCACCCTGTACGATTTTGCTAGTATTATGAATATTCACGTGGGAGGTAGGCCTATGATCTCGATCAAAATCGTGCCTCGTGGTGCAATTACTAGGATTCGAGCTGTCTTAAAATAAAGGCAGCTTAGTTTTGCTTGCTACCCTCCAATCTCGCTACGTGGATTACTTTAGAGGATGCTGATGAGGCAAAGGTGGACCAGTACATCTGAGGGTTTCTACTTTATGTGCCTGGGAAGATAGACTCTGTTCAGCAATGGAGATGATTTTGTTCAGATGTAGTGCTTGGGGGCATCAGAGGATGTAGGCCAAATCGGGGAGTACGAGTAGGGTACCCCGGCCATGGCCTATCTTTATCATTTGATGGGCTCGTTATCTCGTGATAAGTCCTTGAGCTTTATGGGATACTATGATGTGTGGGAGGTCTGTCTCTACTCTCAACCTTTAATTGATATTTCATGTACATGTTGTATAGCATACCATTCAATGCTTTTCTTGAGCACAGGTATGGGCTTTCAAGATGTTATGGTCACATTCACCATGATTGACAAACGGACATGAGGATGAGACGAGACCAACCATATTCTGATGGAACTTTAGATAGGAGCGGGTCGGTGTAACTATGGGGACATACCGAGAGAGCTTAAATAACATAACTCAATGCTAATAAATTTCTCCCTTGAATGTTCACATCACTGTTTATTCCCTACTTTGAGACTCACTTCTTTTTTTCCTAGGGATCATTGTCAAAATGATAAGGGGAGGAGTTATAGCTAGAGGAATTGGAGCTAACACGATGCCAGACCATGCTAGTAGGGTACTCTGAGAAGGAGTTCTAGTTGGGTGAGCGGGTGTTATTCTAGCACCACTTGGATGTCGAGCCCCGGATCTCAGTTGCTCGATCCATAGAGATGCACAAGATAGGAACTTTGGATCAGGGCGTGAACCAGAGCTTGATTAGGGGGATAGTAGTATCCTCCTTGAGGTGGTCGAATAATCCTCGATCATACGAAGCCTTCATCCATGAGGATTTAACTCCTCCTTTGATGATTGAAAGGATACAGAAAATCTAACAAGTGGGCCAACGAGGGACAAGAAAGGAAGGCTAAAGAGGAGGAGAAAGCGAAAGGATCCTTTCCCTTCTTGGATGGTACCCATTTCTTTTAGGGCAAAGGGTCATGAGACCGAGTATATCCCTAAGCTTAAGAAGGGTGAGGATGTGTAGGTTTGAATGAGTTAACCCAACTGAAGATGGTAACTCTCGACTTTTGTTTTTTTTTTCTTATTGTTAAAACTCTAATCGTATACTTCCTATTTGCAGTTTCTGACTAGGTTATTAAGAGATGCTTATTGGATGAAACGCAGCATAAAGGATATGTTGTCCACTCTTCGTGACCTACAAGAGGTTTATGGAGGAGAAGTTATGGATGCTACTATGCCTACCCCATCGATGCCACTATCTAGTGGTGGATCAAGTGCTTAACAGCGTGAGAGCTCTCCAGGCCCTATAACTGTTGCTCTTCAAAACTTGACAGAAGGAACGCTTGTGGCATGAATAGGAGGCCAGAAGAAGCCGTGGGCGACGAGCCAAGTTGCCCTTAGGCTCATTCATAAATCGGATTGGACGCCACAAAAGGAGAAGGAGGTCGCACGTGTGACTAAGGAGAAAGCTCCAACCCCTTTGCATATCTAAGGCAAAGGAAACATCAATCTATCAATCCACTCGAGTTGCCAGCGTGCGTTAAAAAACCTACAGGAAGCTGAACGTGGCAACTGAGCCCCAACTACTAGATACATCCCCTGAAGTAGAGGATGAGAATTATAAGGAAGAAAGGGATGAGGATGCCTTGGGCTCTATAGATAACGAGCCAAATTTAAAGAAATCAAAGTAGAAATGAAGCTTAAAGACTAGTTATAGAAGTCTTATAGCCTATTTTCAAGTTTTGAGATGAGAGAAAAGAAAAGAAAGGAAGAAATGGGAAGATAAGAGAAAGGAAGTGAAGGGAAGACAATTATCCTTCCTCTTGTTTGTGAGTTTAGAAGAGAAAAGAAAGTATCATTTCTTTCTTTTGTTTGTATGTTCAAAAGACACCTAATTACTAATATACCCTTATACTACATTGTGATAATTCTAGCAAAGACTATGAATGTATGATTCTAAAAAACAATATGATTTTGACCGGAAAACAAATTAGTTATCATAACATCATACAAAGTACACAATATACTAATGTAATAAGCTTTACATCACCGACTAATGTCAAAATGTAAAAACGAAAAATAGCCATGAGTTGACTGAAAGTATCCTAATATCTAAATATAATTAATGTCACACCAAAAGCAAAATAATCAATCAAGAGTCGACTCCAACATTTAAAACAATCATTTGTTTGTAAGTAAAGTAGTACGTTCCTGTAAGAAATCCCAAAACCTAAAAGTCATTATAAATTTAGTCTTTATTGTATCAAGGGTAGTATTGGCATTATTAATAATTTTACCTATGAGAGTTTCCTTTCTCTCGGTTTCTTCCCAATTTTAGGAGGAAAGATTTAGAGACAAACAAAGCCCGAACTTTCCTCCATTTTCTCTTTATTTTTCTCTCCTTAAAAAACTCACAAACTAGAGAAAAGAGAGGAATGAGCTACTTTTCTTCTTTTTATCTCCTTTCTCTCCTAAAAAAAACTCGCAAACAAGCAATTTGCTTAGAATTCATTACGAACTTATCTGTCAAACAAAATTTTACATATATAATGCTTTATTTTCCATATATATGCATAGACACACACACACACACAGCACATAAAGAAAGGCGAACGGGATAAAACACATGAGTTTTATTGTTTGGGAGCAGGTACCAGGTTTAGCCTGCAAATAGACCAACCCTGCCCAAAGTAGCCCACATTGACCAAACGAAGGGATGTATCATTTGAAAATTTGATTTTGGGCATAAACAGGCCGATTGATGGTGAAAGAATTTTATTTTTGAGGTGAGCCAGGCGGTAGGCCAGGAGGAGGTTTTATTTTTGAGGTAAAACCAAAAGGTTTCCGTACATGCAAACATAAAAAGGGAAAATTGGCTCGTTTGTCTGATAACTTTTTAAACTTTTTGTATACAGCTTAGGGTTTTCGTCCTGTGGGTATTCAGGGGGCTTTCTTGCTTTGGGTATTTGGGATACATCATTTATAAAGAGTAAAAGATATTGATTTTCCCAGGTGAACCCCCAATGGCCTATGAAGATAGTCCAACAGCTTTTGAGATCTAGTTTCAATCCTTTGCCAACATTCAATAAGGTAGATCTCATTCACTCAGATGGGCATTTTCACTTGAAAATGACCATGAGTTTGCAAACACTTACCATTATGAGGATGTGTTTCCGGGCAGCTTGCGAATTTTGGGATCCCCAAGATCATGTCTTTCGGTTTGGTCTCGATGAGCTTTGCCCTACTTACGAGAAATTTGCGGCTTTGTTGGATATCATGGAACTACCAACTGCCATTCCCATCCTCGAAGATTGATATCACCTGTCTCTCATGGCTTTGCTAGAAGTCAGTGCAGAACAGGCGAAGTCTTTCATTTGTGGTAGACACACTTTTCTCTCTTCCTTGATGGAATATTTCTCTAATAAACCGGATAATTATGACAAGCGATAAGCAAATGGCCAAGTGGCTTCTTTGGTGCTATTCTAGTTGCTAAGTATCATTCCATTGTGGGTTTGGGAGTTACAGATGTGAGGTTAGCGGACCTCGTGTCTCAAGTGTCCTTGCAAGGAAGGACTTGGTTTCGGTAGGGGTTGCAGAAACCATTGATGTCATCACTAAAGTACATCAAGACCCTAGTGTAATGTTTGGGGTTAGCCCTTGTTTTTCTAAATGTGGCACTTGGATCACATGCTATTAAAAGCCGTACCGACTGAGGTGAGGTATCATCCTCGCTCCTTTCACTTCAGGACCTTGCTCTTCGAAGGTCTTTCGGGTATTGATGTGTAGACCCAATTCTTTTATACCGAGGAATCCAAATATATCCATTGGTATTGTAATTGGTGGAAAGCTCACGGACCTATCCTGCTACTCTTGGATATCACTGTGTCTGTCTCATAGTACTGCACTTCTCGTCTTTCTATTTCAGTTGTCAGATTCTTCGACAGTCTGGTTATGAGAAAATTATTCGAGTATCTTACAACAAGTTTTTCCCAGTGCAAGAACTCACTCCTTCTCTGGTCCGTACTATTTTCAAGGGTGGGAGACCCATCCACACCGCCAGTATTTCATAGATTCTGGGGTGAATAATAATGGTATAGCCTCTGATCCCCCATTACTATCGAATTCTTATATCAATTGGATATGGTCTTGTATACGTGAAACTGTTTTGGCTACCAAGAATAGATTGCGAACGGACTTGGAATGGGACTTTCTCAGTAGTAGGGAAATCAAAGTTCTCAAAGAGGCTAAAGAAGAAGCCTTTTTGCAAAAAGGTTTGGGAGTTAACTTCCAAGCTTCTCGTAAATCATCACAAAGTACAATTCAAGGCTTTCATCGACCTCAAATGGAAGAGGAGACTAAAGTCATATGGATTCAGCAATCTTGGATTGGCTCTTGAATGTGTGAAGAAAAATTCGATGTTGACAAAAACTGGATAAGCATATTACATCCAATGGACATCAGATCAGTCGGTCTCTACCAGCTAATGAGGATAATCACAGAAAAAAAGGGCTGACTGTCAAGGTTATCTCTGGTTCAAAAATGATATTGATGCCCATTTTTAGGGTAGATTTTGATAGAGGCGAGGAAAGGGGGTAAAGATTGAAAAGACGGGGGGCAATTTGGTAACTGAGGCAGGATACCAAAGGGAGAAGATTTTGGCACAAGAGAGGCGGACTTTTGAAAGGAGAGAGAACCGAAAGTCCAATTCAAGTATTCTTCTAGATGAGGGTAACAAATCTTTTTTTGGGAAAGAGAAGAAGAACGTAACAACATAATGATAGATAGAGCACTCTTTGGTTGTTCATAAGATTTAAAAGTATATTTTTCTTCATTTTTCCTTAATTTTTTCTTATTTTTCTTAGGCCACCCTTTGCAAAGATTTTGACCTAGCAGGCATTTTATTTTCCTTTTATTATAATTTGACTGCACCTGAGGCATCTTTAGGGGCTCCGTAGGTACCTTCATCTACAGTGTTGCATCAAAATTTGTGTGCTAAGTAGTATTCTTAAAAGAAGATCAAGTCATTCGTAGTTCATTTACAAATCTATTTTCAAGCATGATTTCTTTAGTCGATCTAAATTGAACAGCTGTGACAGATCAATCCCATCTAAATTAACTATCTGGCTACACCTCCTGCCATTATTGCTTGATCATAGAGGATCTTGTCCAGTTAGGCTCAAATTTCCCTTGTGGTTTCCAAACTTGTCCAATATTCTCTTTTAGAATCAATTCTCATTTTTTCAAACCACGTCCTTTTACCCGCTTGTTGAATGCTCAGGCAATTCGTTTTTGATAACCCTAGATATGGTAAAGAACCTTTAATCTTTTTCACCTGGTAAGGCTAAGTCTTTGAAACGATGTCATACCCTATCTTTCTTCGCTGTCTGATTTTCCAATAGGACCCTGAGAGAGGTTACCTCTATTTCTGCTGGAGGACTACCATGACGTAAACCAGTGAGTATGGCCTGATCCCAAAGGATGTCCACACTGATGTCTTATAGAACCGGAGGGCATAGGGAAGTTTGTTTGGCCAACTATGACAAGAATCCATCATTTTACTCAGGATATTCTTAATATTCTTACTGCCAGCCTCTATAGCCACATTGGTCTGTGGATGTTATGGTGAAGATCAGTGCCAGACCATGCCAAATTCTTTGATCTCATTTGTCACCTCTCCTTTGAAATTCAATCGATTATCCCAGTTCAACTCTTTGAGGAGCACCATATGGGCAAATAATAATGGTTTGGATAAATTGAGCTACCTTTTTGCTTTAACATAGCATATGATGCGGCTTCTACCCACTTCGTGAAGTAATCGATGGCCACGAGTACTAATTTATGTCTGTTACAAGATTTTGGACTAATCTTGCCAATCACGTCTATTCCCAATATTGAGAAGGGCCAAGGAAATGTAATTTTAAAAACTCCCGATGAGGGAGATGTTGTAAGTTGGCATATACCTAGCACTAATGGCATTTTCGTACATGATACATGCAATCTCGTTGCACGATACTCTAATCGTATCCTTGTCAAAGCACATTCTTTGTTGCTCGCACCATCAAATTATAATTTCCATCTGGTTTTGGATTCTACGATGCAAACGTCTTTGTCTTGGAACTTCGCCTCCTATTTACTGGTATCTTTTGCGCGGCAATCTGCTAGCATGTCCGGTGGCCTTTCCTGTTATTGACTTTTGAGTGACATATGTAATTTCGAATTCAAAAAGTAGCAAGAGCCATTTAGCCGTGCGATTGAATAAATCGGCTCCTCAAATAGGTACATCATTGGATGCATTCTAGCCAATAACTTGGTGGGATAAGCCAACACATAGTGTTGTAACCCTTTTGTTACCCGGAGTTGTGACACTTACGTTTCCTCTAAAGCTCAATAGTTCATTTCTCGCTGGGTTAACCTTTTACTGACATAGTAGATGGTTCTCTCTATCAGTGAATTTTTTAAGTGATAGCCAACATCGCTCCGACGGTTGTATCGGTCACGATTAAGTAAAGTAATCAAGAATTATCAGGTACGTGGGGGCTTAAAGTTGGATGGTCACTTAGGTACTTCTTAATCTTATCGAAAGCCTCCTGGCAGACAAGGTTCCACTCCTTGGTTCAGTCCTTCTTCAATAGCTCAAAGTTTAGCTCGCAGATCATTGTCAACTAGGATATGAAGCGACTTGTGTATCGGATCCTTCCTAAAAACCCACGGATCTCCTTCTCATTCTTCGGTAGTGGAATCTCTACTATGACCCTAATTTTAGCTAGATCAACTTTTATGCCCCATTTACTAACCATAAACCATAGAAGTTTACCGTGTAACTCTTTATACACACTTATGGGGATTGCGTCTTACATTATATTGCCTCAGCTATTCAAAATATTTTCTCAGAACTGCACAATGATCCTCTTGTTTCTTAGACTCAATGATCATGTCATCAGCATACATCTCTACTTCTTCATGGATCATATCATGAAAGAGGTAGCACAGGCTCTTTGGTAGGTAGCCCCAACATTTTTCAACTTGAAAGGCATCACTGTGTGCCCCATGGTGTAATGAAGGCTATTTTTTCCTGGTCTTGGGGAGCCATCTTTATCTGGTTGTACTCTGCAAAACAATCCACAAAAGACACCAAATCATGCTTCATGGTGTTATCTATGATCATATCGATCATGGGAAAACGGAAGTCATCCTAGGGAGAGGCTCAGTTAAGGTCTCCATAATCAACGCACATCCAGACTTGGTCAGTCGGTCTAGGAACAAGCACTATATTAGCCAACCAAATATTATACTCTATACTCTTATAAACCCTATATGGAGGAGTTTCATAACTTCCTCTTTGACTTTGGAGAGACTATTCGGGTCTCAACTTGCAGAGTTTCTGCTTAACGGGTTTAACTTTCGGTAAAGTGGTAGGTGATACTCAACGATCAACGGGCCAATACAGGGCAAGTCTGTATATGACCAAGCAATAACATTGACGAATTCTTTTAGGAGTGCAATGATTCTCTCTCTTCTTCCTCATTTAGGCTAGCCCTTATTTTGATTTTCCTTTTGTTCCTAACCTACTTTGGTCGCACCCATAGGCCCATTGGGGGTCCCGTTTTGCACGACACGTCGATACAGTCAACAGTCAAATATCAATGCTTCCAATAGGTCAAAATACACATGCTTAAGTCACGTCATTTCTTCACTTTTTCACGATAATTAACAACTAAAATTACTTTTTGCACAACCCATGGTCGCCATTGTAACAACTTTGTCGCCACCAAAACTTACGCAAACATGCACCGACGGAGTTAGTGTGCCTTCCCCCTTAGGGGTTCGGTTGCCTTCCTCCTTACGGGGGTCGGTGCCTTCCCCCTTAAGGGGTTTAGCTACCTTCCTTTGGGTGGGGTCAGCCACCTTTCTTTTGCACTCGTTCAAAAACCATGTCATCCTCAATGCTCACCCATCACCCACGGCCGCACGATGCCCATTGTCGCCCATTCTCCATCTATATGCCTCCCATCACTCGCGGTTGCGCACCGACTTAGTGGTGCCTGTTGCCCACGGTTGCCCGCCGTCCCCACGACGGCTAGCACTAACTCTATGATGCCCGTCTCCAGTGGTCGGGCACCGTCTTAGCGGTGCCCGTCGTCTGCGTTCAAGCGTCGTCTTCCTGACGATCGCCATCGCCCGTGCGTTGACTCTGCTGCACCCGTCACCTGTGATGGCATGCCGTCTACATGACGCCCGCCGTCATCTGCGCTCTGACTCTACGAGGTCTATCACTTGCAGCCGCAAACCTGTCTCCACAACGCCCATCGTCACCCATGCCCATGCACCGTTAATACTTCACGTGCCCCTGGCACGATGCCCAATTCCATGAAAGCTGTTCCTAGCACCAAGTATTATCGCTCGACAGTCATCGCCTGCGCCTATGCACCACATTCATGACAGGTGGCCCTAGCATCAAGTATTATCTCGAGATAGCCGTCGCCCAAGCCCATGCACCCCTTTCATGATAGACGCCTCTTTCATGGCAGGTGGCCATGGCACCAAGTATTGTCTCGTGACAGTCGTTGCTTGAGCCATGCGACACTTTCATGATAGGTGCCCCTACACCAAGTATTATCTCACAACAATCGTCGCCCCATGCTCTAGGTATGATTTCACGACAATCATTGCCCCTGGCACCAAGTATTATCTTGTGATAGTCGTTGCCTGCGCCCATATGCCATTTTCATGACAGGTCCTCAAGCACCAAGTATTATCTCGAGACAGTCGTCGCCCGCACCCATGCACCTCTTTCATGATAAATGCCCCTAGCTCTAAGTATTATCTTGTGACAGTTATCATCGGCGCCCATGCACCTCTTTCATGATAGGTGCCCTTACGGCCAAGTATTATCTCCCGACAGTTGTTGCCAGCACCAAGTATTATCTCGCCACAGTCAGTGCTCACGCCCATGCGCCCCTTTTATGACAGGTGCCCCTAGCACCAAGTATTATCTCGCGACAGTCGTCGCTCGCGTCAATGGGCTACTTTCATCACATGTACCCACGGTACCAGGTATTGTCCCGCGACGGAGGTCGCTACGCCCATGCGCCGCTTCCATGACATGCGCCACAATACCAAGTATTATCTCATGACAGAGGTCGCCATGCCCATGTACCACAATCATGTCTCGTGCTGTTGGCACTGCGCCCATGCACCACAATCACGCCTGGTGCTGCTCCTGTCCGCCACAATCATGTTACATGCCTCCAGGCACCACATTTATTCACCACACCATTCACCCCTGCCATGGACGTGGAACATGCTTCGACCCACTCTTCAGAGTGTGTAGCATTCCAAGGGCTCCACTCGTAGTGCTCTGGCATGAGGACCCTTCATAGCCGTATAGGCTCGCTACCATAAAAGCTATTGCCACCTGAGGTGACTTGTATGATACTAGGCACGTCTGAGTTGTGATCATATCCACTCACGTTACCGGTGATCATTGACGCCCCCAAGATGATGACCTTCAGGTCACTCTGAGATAGGAGCAGGTCTTTGGAGGGCATCGCACCTAATCTGCATCGCACATCTCTTAATGCACCCTCGTGGGATTTAGTAAGGGCTTGGACTGGTGGCTAGGGCAATGGGCTTACTCTGATCATGCCAACACTGTGTGGTCAGTCTTCTCAAATAGGTTGAGTGATGTTGTGTGGGGCATGCAAAGCGAATATGGGAACCGACAGTCCAACGGAGCACTGGTATTTTTGGACCCCTACTAATGTGTCACTCCCAGGGGATGACATGTGGTAATTGATGAGATAGGCCCACTTTTGCCTATAAATAATGGACTTTGGAATTCATTTTGGAAGAAAATTCTCTGATTTAATAAAAGCACTTTCTCACTCTAGAATCCAGAGCTCTTGAATTCTAGATTTGACATAACATCGACCGTGACATTGGACCCCGACGTAGACCTTAGCTTGGACTGTCGACTGTCGGCCCTGTTTGTCTCAGCCTTGTCTCTACAGTACTGCCATTCCTCACGGTCAGTCTGGGAAGCCTTGATCTCTACCTTTACTCTACCCTCACTGCATCACACTTTGTACATCTGGCAGCTGACTTAGATTGCATCCTTTGTGACACCTCCACGTAGGTACGAACACACTTCCTTGGCATCACCTTTTATTTTCTGACGTGCCTATGCAGAGTTTGATAATTTCTTCTGACACTGGCTTGATTCGATTTTACTCTCGGTTTTCTACTTCTTTCAAATATTTTTCTTTTATTTGTTCATTAGTTGTAACTCATCATTAACCACATGGATTAATACATAATAACTTATATCAGCAACCAAAGAGAAATCAAAATTGATCATTATTTTATCAATCAAAAAGTCAAAAAAACATATATAGTATGGAAGCAGATTCAAATTGTCTAGAGGAACAAAAGCATCTAGGTCATCCGGCTTGGGACTAGACTTGGCATTAGAAAGGTCCTCAGTGATCTCCCCCACATCTAGCTGTCCTTAATCAATTTTCCAATTCTGCATTCTACCCTGGTGATCAGGCTTGTTGGGTCGAGAGTCTAGTCATCGATCTCAAAGATAAGCACAAGGATGTGCATATGGTTGAAACATGCTGTCATTCCTTTCGGTTCCATGAACTCCATCTATTCAGAGACTACCTTTTCTCGGCTCCATTAGACTTGGCATTTCTTTGTCTTCCACGTACCCACTCACAGTTATAGAAAATCTCTCATCCACTCATCAGGTTTCCAATATCTATGTTATAGACTAGTTAAGGAAATCTCGTTGTAAGCTTCTTTTCTCGTTCCATCACAAAATATACATTCAACGTGAAGACCTTAGAAATAACATGAAGGTCTATATATGAGCCGTCCTTCTTCCCAAGCTTTCTTGACGTAGGCAATTTTCCTAAGGGCTTCTCTCTTGATGGATGATTTGGATATTGGTTGAAGTTTTTATGTTGGTTTAGAATGCCCCTGCCCTTCTATCTAATGTTTTTAGGATATAGTTTGTGAAAGGTATAAAGAATAGCATATCCAGATCGTCCAGGTTTTTAAGGCGTCGGATTATATAGAAAACACCGGTAGTAATAAGCAGTTGAAGGATATTCCATCCAAGTTATTATGAAAATCGAGTACATTGTATTTTCTGCTCGTGTTCAACCCGAGACTGATATGCCCAAACTGACCCAGATAGTATTGTTCCAAAGAATGTAAACAATTTTGCTTTGTTGGAGAGATACAAAATGTAACCGACTTTTTTTAATTTTTATTTTGTAGGCGCTATGGGGACATGCTTCGGAGTCAGTAATTAGATAAGTGGCTAAACTTTTCAAGGTCAACCCACACCGGAGGCATAAAGTTGAAATGGACTGATATTGTGAAAACAAAACTATCTATCGATACATAAAGCTGGTGATGTGCATTTTATGATGTTTAAGCATGCTTCCTCTCGCTTCGCTAGACTTACCTCTTGCAATTCCAATTTTTTCTTCATCCATACATAGAATGTCATGAATACCAGAAGACATACTAATGAAACCATTAGTATGACATTAAAAAGAAAGATGTATGAATCTAAGTTTGACTTCGGCAATCTTATTGGGAAAAAGAAGGAGGAGAATTTAATGCATCAGTACAAGACATTCCTTCTAAATGCTTTTTCATTTTTTTTCTCCAGAAAAGGCATGACTTATTACATGTAATATCTAATGATGTCAACTCTTAAATATCATTTTGCAAATTATCTTGAGGCTTTTGACAGTTACTTTTGAAAGTGCTATACATTATTCTATTTGTAACGTGTCACGTTTGTGACTTTTGTATTACAGAGTTCTTAAGTAAAATTTCAAGATGACTTACCTCATGATAAAGGGAATTCGTCATTGTTTAAGACGTATAAAAGGTTCACGCATGCAAGAAGTTATGCAGAAAGGTCAATAGAAAAGGCGAAAAGAAACATCCAATCTTGCTACTTAACATCTAAACTCATTTATTACGCTTGAGATTAATTTGGTGCTTACACTTTTAATAAGTTATTATTGTTACCTGAGATGACCTGTACAAAGTCAACCTACGAGTGGACCCTATAAGATTTTGCTAATAGGAACGATAACCTCCTACTAGGATAGTCAATGGTCACCGGTGGAACTTAGGACATCGGTCAGAAAGTGAGAAAACATAAGAAGCGTTACCAAAGATTTGTTCAACTATCAAGAAAAAATGGAAATATAATCACAAAAAGGCCCTAGGAGATATTGCTAAGAGGAACATTTACATCCTACAGGAATAGTCATTGGTCGCTGGTGGAACTTGGGGAATCGGTCACACAAAGTGAGAAAAACTCGGAACTATTACCACGTACGTGTTCAACTGTCAACATGAACTAAAACACAAAGACAAAGAAAATACCATTAGGGCATCTCACGTGGTACCACATTAAACTGTAGAATGTCCATGCACTCTAGTATAAATATCTCATAAGCCCACAAAGTTTATGTCATGCACTTCCCCTCTTATTCCCACTCAAAGCATGTTAAGAAACCATATTCTCCTTTAACTCTGTGTCTCTCAGAAAAATCTATGAGGGAAGCAGGGGTTCCCTCTCGGAGGGATGAAGGTTCAATCTTCACACGCAAGATTCGTGTGTTATTGGTTGATCATAACAAAGACTGGCTCATTTCTACTGCTAATGTGCTCGATGCATGTGCATACAATGGTATATCAATGTACCTTAGTCCCAGTTCATAATATGAGTACAGCCTGTAGAATCTTGATTCATTTCAATGAAGCATTTTAATGGTATTGTTGATCATACTGGCCATTCATTTCCACTAAATCTTTGTCTTTCATTTTGGGTGAAGAAGTTTCAATCCTGTAAGTCTCTCTTCTAGACCTCTGTCGTCCAAGTAAACTCCTCTTTTGCTTAATCAAATTTTCTTGGAGAAGATTTGGTCAGTTCGGTTTAGAGGAGCTTAAGATTGAAAAACTAGGGGCCTAACAGACTGTCCTTTGCTTCACTCAAATTGTTGTTTTCGGTCATAAAACCATCTATCTAAAGAGTCTTTGTAGATTGCTTGCTCGTAAATAGTTCTGTTATTGACGGCCTTATAGTCATTAGATCGAAATAGATTACTGTTTGCCCTAGATTTCTTTCTTAATGTTTCTTCCCATCTTCTGCTTTTTCTTTTCTTTTTGTTATATGGACATGTGCGCCCGTCTTTTGCATGTTCAAATGTACTTTGAAAATGCCAAGTTGTTCCCAATTGGTTGTCTTCAAATATAATGACGCTTAGATGGATCCATCATATGCAAAATTCTATCATTATGTTTTACTCTATTGACGATCCTCAGGTGATTTGACTCTTGATTATTGTTTACTTTGAACTTATACTTCAATTTGGTTTTTTTTTTTTCCCCGATTTCTTCTCTCTCATCTTTGTTTTGTTCGTGATTTCATTATTTTATTTTCTTTTTTTGTATTAGTGTGTGGGCGCATGGTTTGCTCTTTGGATATGCTTTGAAAACAATTCAATTCAATATTATTATCGATGACAATGACTAACACGGATATGTGGGGTCCTAAAATATTCCTTTTTTAATTCATTTTTATCTTTCTTGGGAGATTTGACTCACCATAGCGAGAACAGTATGCTATACTCCTAATCAAGTTCAGTTATTATCTTTCTACATTCGTATCTTCACCCAAAATGGTTTTTGATTCTTTTTTTTTTTTTTTTGTTCTTACTTCTCACGCATTCGTATTCCCCCGCGTAGTTGTTTGCATCACATATATCTACAGATATACACATAATCAATGTCTTATTTGGGTTGCATCACGTATATCTATAGATATACACATAATTAATGTCATATTTGGGAAAACTATTTCCAACTTAATATTCTAATAAAAATTTGAGAAAGAGAATGAATGTAGTTTCCTTGTTTAACTTAAACAACCTGGTGTACATTAATCACATGCTTTAAAATTGTCTACAGCCTCTTAATTACATTTATGAATGGTTACTTTCTTCTAAGCTGAAAATACAAAGGTGCTACATAGCACTTGATTGCCCTTCATGTATCCCGCAAAAACTCCAGATATATGACACAAAAGAGGAACTAAAAAACCCCAACTTTCAAAAGCCTTCACTTACTGGCTTCAGCAGCAATTGCCATTTCCTTGCCAGGACCACTTCTTAAATATGTCAAGATTTGCGTAAATTTGTTTTTGGCTTGCTCTGTGTACTTATCCGGTTCGTGGTCTCTTCCCGAATGTTATAGTTTTTTGCCCTTGTGTTAGATAGAATATTTAGCATACAACAAGGTGCTTATTATTGATGAGTTGATTTTCTTGTTTTAGTTACCGCAGTTGAGCATGCTAAGACTGCATTGTTGGTGCTATCGGAAAGAAAAGACGATATTGATCTTGTGATTGTGGATATTGATATACCTGACTTGGATGCATTAACGCTTCTACGCCTTGCTGTTAACATGGATTTACTAGCAATATGTATGTTTTACAGCTTCTTGATAGCCTTTTTCATCCTTAATTTCATCTTAGAAGTCTATCTATATATATAGTTTATTTCGTTTGACAATTGTTTTTCTTCTTATCTAAAAATTTGCAATACACCGAGTGTTCAATACTATTTACGGGAAAAGTTGCACTTGTGTTATTGCAAACAAAAATTTAGTTAGTAGCCTAATCCTTGGATCTATGTTTTGGAATTTCCAAAGGGGCTTTTGGACCTTGAAAGTTCAATTTCGAAATCAATATATTATGCTTATTTCGTATGATATCTCAGGTATGCTAATTTATGGCAGCCACAATTCGAGTAAGCTATATGCATCATGTGTAGCATGTTTTACATTCACAGGATTATGGAATTGCCATTATTGAATCGTAATCCGTGATGTTCAACTGCTTTTAATCCAACCACATATCACAAACCTACTTGATGCTAACATTATTGCCTCTAATTGAAGTAATGTCGGCCAATGAAGACGATATGATGATAAAAAGAGCTATCGAAATTGGAGCGTTTCTCATGATCGAAAAGCCAGTTACCAAGGAGGCGCTTAAGTATTTGTGGCAAGATGTGATGTGGCAAAGAACGATAAGAAGGGACACCAAATATGGTGAGAAAGATAAAAGACTTAGTCAGATGAGTGTCATGGATGAAAATCTCAAACGTGACGACGAATCGAATGGAAAGCCGTCGAAAGAGGATAAGGGAAGTGAAAGCAGCGACAAACACAACCATGGGGCATCAACCAAAACCTTTAAAAGTAGAAAATCTTCAAGAAAGGATGACCAAGGTAAACCAGGAAATAACAACAACGGCGGTAGAGTTAAAAGGAAGGTCTGCACGGAATGGACCGACGAACTTCACTCAAAGTTTATGGATGCTGTTGACCAGCTCGGTGAAGGACGTACGTTTCTTTATTTGTTACCATTTTCGGGTAAATATTTATGCTCGTGATATAATCTTCTGGTAACCTTTTTATGTATTTTTTTTTATTTTCCATTTGATAATAGGATGCTACCCCAAGGAGATACTCGAGCTTATGAAAGTTCCTGGTCTCACTAGAATGCAAGTTGCTAGTCATCTCCAGGTTTGGTCTTACAACCTTATAGTCTATATCTCTTTTCTTGATGAGTACAATTAGATCTCATTTATATAGTTACTAGATATAGAAATAACTATCATAAAAAATGGTTTGCCTACACCTTTCCATTTACACCTTCATCCCTTGCGAAATACAGTTTTTAATATCATGGATAATCATTGACACCGATTTTGCCCTTCTGGATATTATAATCTTTTTCTCTGGTGTTTATTTTTTCTAATCTTTTTATAATTAAGAAAGAAAGTAGAACTTTCCATTATGTTGTACGTCACTTAGAGAGAGTTATCTTTTTCTAAGAGCGTGACAAATGGAAAGTTATTTTAACATAACATATTGTAATTATGACTTTTCAAATTTGTAAAGAAGCCCATTTAAAGTAGAGCTCGATATAAACCCTTCATGATATATTTCCATTAACGCTTTCTTAATTAGTTGTTTTCTATGACAAAAATAAGTGCCGTAAAAAGTGAGCTTATTTAGTTTACAAACGATTATGCATTCCCTGGTTTAAGCCATTTTTTCTTATGAAGTTTTGTTGCAGAAATTAAGTTAGGTGTTAAAAGTTGTGCGATTGATCACATAAACATTGAGCTTTTTAATAACCAAGTTTGATAATAGCCATAATTTGTAATTACCATCGAATTAATTAAAGTAACTGAGTTAGGCACGTTCAAATCATGTGAACTATCACTGAATCTATGTTCCTTTGTCTACTTCGATTTATGGAGATTGCATTCAAGTATGTCGATCCACATGGCTTTCATTTATCAATCGGTAAAAATTAATTTGGCTGACGTCATCATTTCCGCAGAAATGTCGTACTGACAATTGGCGAGCTCCAGAAGAACGTAGGGCTCATCCCCCATGTGCGCCTGCATCTTCTAGACATAATAGCAATAATAATTACCCACAGCCACAACAGAAGAGCGGTCCAAGAAAGTTTGGGTTGATGCCTCACTTGCTCAAAAAGCCGAACAATGCACAGCCTCACTTGCACGAAGGTCCTGAAATCCTCCACCCATCAATGGAGATGGAGCAACATATCAACCCACTACCATATTTTGAGCCTCAACAATATGGTGGCCAATCCTTCGCACAAGACTTTGCGGTTGAAAACGTGCAACAACTTGGAGCAAACAAGATTTTTAGCGGTGCTTATAATACTATTGATCAACAGCTTGACATATCTAATATCAATTCACATCAGAAATTTGGTACTTTGGCGGACATGACATATCACCAAGCTCTTGACCCAATTTTACCATACTTCAGCGGTGCTGGATTTGGAGGAACTTCTTACCTTGATTCTTCAAGTCAAAGGCAACCACCGACTGAAACCTTTGGGTTTTTCTCAGAATTGGATGAATTTGCTCAGAACTATCCCAGCTTCCCAGAAGGGTCACTGATTAATCAGAGCTTAAAAGCTCGAAATCCAGCAGTTGATTTTGAAGGGTACTCTGAGCAGGTTAGTCTTTTCATTTAGCATATTAACCATGTTTAGATTCATAAATTGTAGTTTTCTAAATTGCACCTGCTAATTCTTACATAATAATTCCATGTAACAGCTCCCTGTGGCGCCCAGTACAGAAACCAAAGGTGAGTGGATGCCAGAGACATCGAACATCTTCGGTGAATCATAGACCTTCCTTGAAGAGACAAGAACTATCAATTCTATTGCCATGAGGGCTGAGGGATTATGGAGTTCATTCACAATCCTAATCTTGCTTGCAATACTAGAACTTGTCAAGTCCTATTAATTTGGGTTTCTTACATTCAAAACTATTGAGTATGTTTGCTTTCATGAGAGCCAAATAAACTCTTGATATGTTTGTGATTATGCATGCCAGTTGAGCATCATAACTTGAGACCCTCTCAAACTGAAAGTAACGTATCTTTTCTTCAACAATATAATTAGTGAGCTTAGTACACAGGTAAGTTATGAGGCCCTAAACTTGATCAGCAAGGTTCTAAGCATTTGAATAATTCTAAGCACATTTAATCTTGTTTGAAATAACATATTTGTGATATATTAGTTGTCTAATAAAAATTGCGTTATTTTTCACAATTTAGCACGCTCAAAGAAGTATTAACCATTAACAAAGGGTGAAATGGTAAGTTTTTGTATCTTATAAGCATTGCCCCAAGTATAGTCAAATTAGAGATCTCGACAAGACGAGTCTAATTTAAATCGGCTCAATCGGAAGTCAAATGAAGCTTCTAAACGATTTTAAAGCTTAGCGGGTGTTGCTGCTAAAAACATGCCCCGCGTACATTACGGAACCCGAGCCTGGACCGATCACCTGCAAGACAGAAAACGAATGAACGCCGGGTGGGGTTCCTGGCAGAGAACTCTCTGATGCTTAAGTCAGAGCGCAGCTACAGAATAGTAACTCTGAAAAAGTATGAATTATGTAACTGTCCCATACCTGGAGGGGTAGACCCATTTATATAGTTGTAGGAGAAGACTCCTAGTAGGACTGGGCCGTGGACCAGATGTGTTAGGATCGCGTTGAGATCCTCGAGGATCATGTCAAGATCCTCGAGAAACATCAAAAGAATAACTGAAATTGGACTTCATCTTGAGCCAGAGCCAACATCGCTCAAAAGCGTCTAGTTGCCAAACAAAGGCCACATCTCTAGATGCCGGAACCAACAGAACTTGAAAGCGGCATGTCGTCTAGAGAAAAGAATAAAAGGATGAACTTTGTCTATTGCAAGAGCCACCAAACCGATTTAGATGGTTGGTAGACAGAGGCATATATCCAGATGTTGGAGTCACTAAATCAATTTAAGTGGTCGTTCATGTATACTAAAATATTTAACTTTGTCTGTTGCCAAAGCCACCTAATATTTTCGAATGGTCGACTGTAAAAGACATTTTCCTAGATTCCAGAGCCATCAAATTAATATGAATGATCATCAAGGACTACTGGAAAGAAGCAGATCTAGATGCCAGAGCCACGAGATCTGAGTGGTCCTCTAGGAATATAGAAAAAGAAGTATGTCTAGATTTTGGAGCCACCAAATCGATTCAAATGGTCATCTAGACACACTGAAGACTTGACTAAGAGTTGGAGCCAAGAATCCATCAAAAGCACCTGATTGCTTAGTTAAGTGGGAAGCAGGGACCTAAGAGCGAGAACCAACAATGCGCAAAAGTAGTTGGTCGCTTGGAAATATCAGAGACTCGTATCTAAGAGTTAGAACTAACAACGCGAGAGAGTGGTTCATCGCTTAGCTTTAGGAAAATAACTGCAGAGAGGTCACTAAAAACCAGAGCCAACGATCCTGAGGGTAGTTAGTCATTGAATGACTAAGCAAGATAGATCAACTTATTTTTAAAAGTCTATTAAAAGAAAAATGTTGCTTCTGGCAATAGGGGAACTAGGTGTGATACTGGCCCTACGTTGTACAACACCACCAAGCTAAGAAATGCATGCAAGATGGAGATAATGCAGGCACACAAAAGTTTTGAGATATTATGTAGAACATACAAGAGATTCACTGATTACATAATTGCGTTAAGCACCCAAGCAAGCAGAGCACGCGAACTTATGAAATTAAGCGGCATGTGAACACACAAGCACACATGCAAAATGATTGTTTTTCCTTTTCTATAATTATGTGAAAAAAATTTGGTGAGACAAACTAGACGGTTTTCGTCAGTCGCGTAATTAAGGATAAAACCCTGAAAATCGGTCGGTTAGTCAAGAGGCATAAAACTGTGAAGGCAAAACTGGCCAATTTTCCTTCTGAGAAACCAAATCCCTTTAAACGCAATTAGGGTTTAATTGGACCCTAATTTCTCAACTCACACCACCTCTCTCTTCAATCTAAACCCAGAAGGAAACCATACAAACCCTACTCGTCCTAGGATTCAACCTACTCACTTTTTCTCATGTATAAAATTAGAGTTCTTCATCCTTCCTCTCACAATTTCTCTTCAAAATCTCCAAACTAACGATGGAACCACAAAAGACAAGAAGAGAAGATGAAGGAGGACCAGTAATTGGACGGATCTCACGATTTTGTCCCACTATCGGGACAAATGACAGAATGGTTTTTACGCCAAGTTAGGTCGCGCATCTAAGCAATTTTTTCTCCAGGAATCAAGCAAGTCATTTGACTTCCAAACGTTGATTTTGGATTATAAGATAGTATAGCATGTCAAAATATCCAAATTCTTAATTGTCTATATTATTTAGATCCATGCACACATTGTTCATAATTGTCTTTGCAACTCCATGCATAAATCGGCCGGTCGTCTGAGATCCTCTCTTTTTCTTTTCCATGTGTAGGCTTCCCCAAAAAAATTAGGCTTAAGGGGTCACCAATTCTTCTGCTCAAATGGTGGGAGAGCGTGCCTCACATGGCGAAGGAGAAGGTTTCAGTAATAGGCTTTATCGTATTCTTGGATGGGTTGCACACCTTTGCCTAAAACAAGAGACTTCTCATGAGTTTGGCTAAGTGGTAGTGGGACTCCATAAACACTTTTCACCTTCCATTCTGGGATGCAACTCTTATCCCATATAATCTCGTCTCGTGGACATAACTAGTATTCAGGTAGGGGGGTTAGGCCGATACCCTGGGATTATGAGCTAGCCCAGGACCACGATCTTGTGTTGCATATGTTGGGGCATATGCCAGCTTTTATGAAAGGTGGCACAATCTTAATTCTTACCCTCCAAATGGATTATGAGAACATGACCTTGAAGGTTGTTGGGGCAGAGGGCGTGGAGCAGAATGTAAGGGGGTTCTTCTTATTTATGCTTTGCGAGATACTCTTTAGCAACGAGGATGATTTTATGCAGTTATGGTGTTTGGGGGGGCATTGGAAGATATAGCCCACAGACATGAGTACAACTGGGGGACGACGATGCATGCCCACCTCTACCATTCCATGGGCTCTATGTCAAGTCTTCTGGCTTCTATCTTGATGGGTTATAGAGACGTCTAGGAGGTATATTTTACTTTCACTTGTACTTTACTCCCAAAATATTTATAAGCCCGTCCTCAGTCATTGTTGCTCTTTTGCATCTTTGGGCTTGTAAGGTTTCCAATTGCGTCCATCATGCGTAGGTGAGAGAGGGTTTTACGGAGCCGGCCATTATAGGTAGAACTTCAGAGTTGAGCGCGTCGGTTTGTCTGAGGATGTCTACCAGGGATGTTTAAAGAACTTTGCCATATAGCCGATACCACTCTCGCAAAAACTTCTTTAACTTTCTCTTTGATTGTCTCTAACACTCATTTTCTTATCCTTTGTGATCTAGGTTTCACTTTCAAAGTGGTGGACAGAGGCCATTTATGCTACTAAGCTTCAACTTGCTCGAAGTCAGGTAACGTCCCGTACATTTAGAGGTGCCTAAAATAATTAACGGTTGGTTGAGAATAAAAGGATGATGATTTATTTTTTTAGGACATATAGGGTTGGTGTAAAACAATAAAGATTATAATATTTTTGGGGCTGAAATATAATTATAGAAAGTTTTGGGGTAGTTTTCAAATTTCATAAGTTGTTTAATTTAAGGGGTGTGTGTGTGCATGTGTTGGGTCTGGAGATTGGCATGTTAGCCACGCCACCTCCTCCTTATAAGATGACTAACAAATTTAGGTGAGGGGATAACCGAACAGAGGGGTTTGGGAAAAGAAGAAAAGAGGAAAGGAAGGGACTAAGAGAAGAGAAAGAAGAAGAAAGAGGAAAATAAACAAAGGAGAAGAAAGGGGAGGGGGTTCGGCAATGGGGAAGAGAGAGAGAGAGAGAGCTGCACTTTTGGGTTAGTTTCTACCATTTTGTTTTGGAGTAAATTGTGTAGTGTGTATATGTATGTGTACAAAAGGTGTGTATTGGGGGTGTATGTGTATGGCAATGAGTGGAATGTGTGAAACTAGGTGTTTGTATGGGTGGACTGTGTCTGCGCGTGAATAGTGTGTATATGTGTTGTACGTATTAGAGTTAGAAGTATGTGTGTTAGTGTGCGGGAATGAATGAGGCCGAGAGTGTTGAGGCGTTTGGGTTCGAAGAAAGGGCTGCTTGATTTTCTGTATGGGGAAGAAGTAGTGTGGAGAGAGAGGGAAAACTGAAAATTTGAAAGGTGAATTAAGAAGTTTCGCTAATATGATTTTATTCCAGTAGTTTATTTCCCAAATTTTAAACGATGTTTTGGAATTTATTTGGGCAACAGTGGAAAAGAGTAACCCTCAATATTTTTAGGAGACCTACACTGGAATTTTCTGAGATTTATTCCCTCTTTCTTTGTACTTCTTCTTCCTCTAATAAAACACATCAGTCCCTTACCAAACCCACAAGGCCACACCTCAACACTCTCACCCTCATTCACTCCCCCCCCCCCCCCACACACACACTTCTAACTCTAATACACGCAACACATGCACACGACACACGCACACACTCAGTTCACGTGCTCCACTGCTATTCACACACTCAATTGCACACCTTATGTACACACATATACACACTACACTCACTAATTTACCCCCAAACAAAATGGTAAAAACTTACCCAAAAGTGACGGCTTCTCTCTCTATCCCTCCCTTTCCCTTCTCCCCCCCCCCCCCCCACTGCCGAACCCCATCCCCTTTCTTCTCCTTTCTTTCCTTTCCTCTTTCTTCTTCTTTCTCTTCTCTTCTCTTCTTCCCTTCCTTTCCTCTTTTCTTCTATGTTTTCTTCTCTTGCCCGAACCTCTTTGTTCGGTTATCCCCTCCCCTGAATTGGCTAGTCACCTTATAAGGAGGAGGAGGCTAACACGCCAATCTTCAGACACAACACATGCACGCACGCTCCTTAAATTAAACGACTTATGCAAAATGTAAACCAACCCCAAAACTTCGTATAATTACATTTCGTCTCCAGAATTATTTTTATCTTTATCAATTTACACCAACCCAAAATGTCCCCAAAAAAATAGATCATCATCCTTTTGTTCTCAACTAACCATAAATTATTTTAGGCACCTTTAAAAGTTGTAACACCCCGGAATTTTCAAAGCATTAGTCAATCAATCAATCGATCACTTAGTGGTACAAATATACCTATCCCTTCAAATAGAATCAATGTATACCAGAGCTTCTGCAATTCCCAAATTAATAATCTAATGATTTAAGTATACGAAACAAAATTTCAAAATGTTTTCCCTCGAAGGGCCTTAACTAACAAAATAAAAGAATCTACATTTATTCCAAATCCAAGCTCTAACTCTCCCAAGTGATCTACTGGTGATTATTACCTGCAGAAGGGAACAAAAAAAGAGGTGAGCTTTAGGGAGCTCAGTAAGGTCGCTCAAAAATACAGAAATAAGAATACAAACAATTTAGCAAATTCGTTTCAATGGCAATATAGGAAAAGATTCAACTCAATCTCTCAAATCAGAAATCAATAACAACAATTTTGATTACATTATAAACAATACATATGGTATATTAAACATGAGTAAATTTGCAAAGCCACACAGGCAGTGCAGGGTAATCAATTAACAAAGCTCAATAACATTGTGGCTACATATGCATATGAACACTAGCTAAACCATTAAGGTACTAACATCTCCCGTAATAATAGACTTTCCTTATATCTCCCCCGATACAGACCATCCTTAGAACACCTCAATACACTAACTCATGTCGATATAAAAATATAATAATCGATAATACAACAAATAAATCGATGCTCGATGAGAAATAAACACTGAGCATCGATAAAGATTTTCCAATAAATACTTAAGGCTCAAAACAAGGTTTTAAAGGCAAATAATGCATTCTTAATTCAAAACATAACAGAGTCCAATGACATTCAAAAAAACAATATAGTATAACATACAAAATCAACGTGATAAAGTAGGGTTCGGATAGAATCCCTTACCTCAGTCCAAGCAATGCGATGATATTCAACTTGTTCAAAATCATCGAGTTAACCTCAATTCACAATTTACTTATTAAAAAAACTCTAGCCTCATAATACTATAAATCCTATGCTAATTACCCATTCTGACAATCTCACATAGCCTAGATCAAACGCATCCCATGGGCGGTCCATGCAACGCCTCAAATTTATTTTTGAAGCGTTAATGCCGAATACACAGAGATCAGATAAAATCTTATAATTATCAGAAGACTCCAAAATGGTAAATCAGATCATACACTAATAAGTCCCAAAAATACATCAACATTTAACACTGTGGCCCAAGCCTTTGTGTAATTCAAGTTCTCCGACACGGAGTTTCTCAAAATTAAAACTAAATAATAACAATCTGTCTCAATCATTACACTCAAAATATCAGTACTAACTCTAAAACAAAGGCAGCTAACTCTTGATCACTCAGCTAACCCTTCAATTCCAAAGTCCCACCCACTGATCACCTGAAAGGAGAAACAATAAGGGAATGAGCCAAATGCCCAGTTAGGTCGCTCAAAGGACCAATCAAACGGAAGCAATAATGTCTGAGAAATAAAATTTTAGAAGCACAAAAGCTCAAACGGAACGGACATCAAACTATATTTTGAATGTCAATATATATCTGAGTACGAAGATAGACACTAAAGAGCCATTCAGAAAGTGGTCACATACGTCAATACTGACATTTGAGGCCGGTTCAGAAAGTAGATCGCGATCTCTAGCTCAACTCTCCTGAGCTAGCCCACGTTTCAATCCACGTGAGTAAGTCAGACATAAGTCACATACACTGTGACATTGCTCATAGAGTTATGAAAACAAAGATTCCAATTTATCACACAATCAAATATTGGACATGTCAAACAATACACGAAGTTTATGAAATAATGACAATCTCTAAAACGAACGATATCAACATGGCAAATTCTAAGGTCAAACAAATTCGTCGAAAATTGAATTTCACAAGTCATAGCATTGAGAACAAGTTATTCATAACAAAGCTCAAAGCAAAAGGAGAAGAAGAATCACTTAACACCATTCGAAGAAGTTCGGATTTCAAAAAGAAACTAAGGACTTACATGAGCGATTGGTCCATCGCTGATTTGAATTTCAAAAACAAACCCTTAACTTTGCCAAACTTTTGAGAACACAACTCCTTAAACTCTAGCTTAAAAATCACGAACCCCTCTCCCCCCCCCCCCCCTCTCTATTGCAAAGGGAAATAAGCAGAGAACCAAAAAGATTCAAAGGGAAATAAGAAAAGTATTTATATGAAACAAAACCAAGTTTTCATTCGACCGAAAATGGTTTTCATTCGATCGAAACATCATCTTTCATTCGACCGAATCTTAAATTTTCAATTCGACCGAAAACATGTTTTATTTCAAATTAAAACTTTTAATTCGAATGAAAACTTTTTAATTCGGATTAAAACTTTTTTTTTTTGCATTCAACCGAAAAACAGGTAACTCATTCTACACGATTTAAATTCTTTTGGTTCAAAGCAAAATATTTTCATTCGAAGCAAACTCATTTTCAATTGAAGCAAAAACATTTTCCTTCGACTAAATCTTTTAGACTCCAAAACTTTAACATCAAATAGTTTTGATTCGAATGAAGCCACTTTCATTCCACCAAAAATTTTAGAAACAATCCCAAACCATTTTTCTAAATTTTAACAAAAGACCACAAACTTATTTATTTAATAATACTAATTTCTCACAGGAAAAAAAATTCGGGATATTATATTCTCCCCTCCTTAAAAGAATTTTGTCCTCAAAATTTAAAACGTACCTTTAGTGTCAAAAAGCTGAGGGTGCTTTTCGCGCATAGCCTCCTCAAAGTCCCAAGTGCCCTCCTCTATTTCGTGATTCCGCCATAAAACCTTAACTAAAGGAATGACTTTCATCCTTAACACCTGATCACCACGGTCAATAATCTCAACTGGATGCTCTTTGTAGGAAAGGTCCTCCCGAACTGATAAAGGTTCGTATGACACAATGTGCATCGGATCGCAGACATACGTCCTTAGAATCGAAACATGAAAAATGTTATGAACGTGGGAAAATTCTGGCAGTAATGCCACTCTGTAAGCCACTGGACCAATCCTTTCCAAAGCCTCGAATGGCCCGACAAATCTAGGGCTAAGCTTGCCCTTTCTACCGAAACGCATCATTCCCTTCCAAGGTGAAACCCGCAAAAACACGTGATCACCCACTTCAAATTCGAGTTCACGAAGACGGTGAGACGTGTAACTACACTATCGGTCTTGAGCCACTTTGAGACGTTCCCGAATCAAATCAACCTTTTGGGTAGTCAACTGCAGCAATTCTGGTCCCAGTAACTGTCTCTCTCTTACCTCATCCCAACATAGTGGCGTCCTACACCTTCGTCCGTACAATGCCTTAAACGGTGCCGTCTGAATACTCATCTGATAATTGTTATTATATGCAAATTCAACCAAAGGCAAATGACTATGCCAACTACCACCAAGGTCTAGCGCACAAGCTCTCAACATGTCCTCTAGCATCTAAATGGTAATTTCAGACTGTCCGTCTGTCTGCAGATGATAAGCAGTGCTGAAATGAAGGTTAGTGCCCATAGAATTCTAGAAGATCTTCCAAAATTTTAAAGTGAAATGCCGATCTCGATCTGACACTGTGAATAATGGTACACCATGCAACCTCACAATCTCATCAATATATAATCGAACTAGCTCAGATAAGGGTGTTGTTGCTCGAATTGAGAGGAAATGCCCAAACTTAGCCAACCTATCAACAATAACTCAAATAGTGTCAAAACCCTTGACTGTTCTCGGTAAGCCCCCCACAAAATCGGTTGTTACATGTTCCCACTTCCACGGTGTAATCTCAAATGGCTGAAGCAGTCCACTAGGCTTCATGCCGCTCAACTAGAAATGCTCTTTAAGGTTATGATACATTTTTGTTCGTCCTGGATGAATAGAGAAACTGGAACTATGAGCCTCCGATAGTAACTCCCTCTTTAAGGATAAATCAATTGGCATGGAAAGTCTCTTACATCAATTATGAACTCAGATTGATTTCCACTTTCAAGATTCTCAAAGATGTGAGCTATACCTGAATCTCCATCTTGGGCTTCCTTGATCCTACTGATCAAAGTAGGTTGTACCTGTAATGCTGCCAAGTATTTTCCATTATCTTGCCATCGAATGTCAATATCCAAATTCATCATATCTTCCAACAGTTGAGGCTGACAAGTAATAAATGATGCGAAGTTTCCGGTGCTCTTCCTACTGAGCGGGACGGCCACAACATTCGCCTTACCAGGGTGATAATGAATCGAACAATCATAATCTTTCAAAAGCTCAAACCAACGCCTATGTCTCATGTTCAGCTTCGTTTGGGTGAAAATATACTTAAGACTTTTATGATCGGTGTAAATCTCGCAGGTCTCACCATACAAGTAGTGTCTCCATATTTTCAAAGCAAAAAATCACAGCTGTCAACTCAAGATCATGGGTGGGGTAGTTCTGTTCATAGGGTTTAAGTTGTCTAGAAGCATAAGCAAACACCTTACCATGTTGCATTAAAACACACCCCAAGCCTCTCTTTGAGGCGTCGCTAATAAATCACCAAACCTTCAGAACCAAATGGTAAAGTCAATACCGATGTAGACACTAACATCTCCTTCAATTCTTGGAAGCTAGCTTCGCACTCTTCGCTCCCAATAAATCGGGTGTTTTCCTTGGTCAACTGAGTTAAAGGCACAGTAATTTTTAAAAAACCTTCCACAAATCGACGATAGTAGTCGGCTAATCCCAAAAAGCTTCGCACTTTAGTAACACTGCTTGGTCTCTGCCAGTCAGTTACTGCCGCAATCTTAGAAGGGTCAACGGTTATTCCATCCTTAGACACCACATGCCCTAGAAATGTAACATGCTCAAGCCAAAACTCACATTTTGTAAACTTAGCATACAGTTTATTATCTTTCAAAGTTTGTAAGATAATCCACAAATGCTCACGATGCTCCTCCTCCGACCTAGAGTATACCAGAATTTCATCAATAAATACAATAATAAATTGATCTAAACACACGGTTCATCAAATCCATAAAAGCAGCAAGGGTATTTGTCAGCCCGAAGGGCATTACCAGAAACTCATAATGACCATAACGAGTCCTAAACATGGTTTTGGCACATCCTCTGCCTTGACTATCTGCTGATAAGATCCAGAACGTAAATATATCTTCAAGAAAAACCTCGCTCCCTGAAGGTGGTTACACAAATCATCTATGCGGGGCAATGAATATTTGTTAGGGATGGTGATCTTATTCAACGCACGGTAGTCAATGCAAAGTCTTAATGTACCATCCTTCTTCTTAACAAACAAAACAGGGGCACCCCAAGGTGACACACTAGGGAAAATAAATCCCTTATCAAGCAGCTCTTGAAGCTATTCCTTTAGCTCCTTCATCTTTGAAGGCGTCATTCGATATGGAGCCTTAGAAATAGGTGTCACACCGGGCAATAAATCAATTATGAATTCAATCTCACGATCGATGGGTTTCCCCAGCAACTCCTCAGGAAACACCTCAGAAAAGTCGTAGACTACCGGCATTGTAGATGTGGGTGTATGCTTGTGAAGGCAGCGTTCCCACACACTTTTGAGGGGGTTACTGTAGAGAACCCAGCATTAGAGATATGGGTGTATGCTGGGTTTATGGAGTGGTTACTGCCGTTCGCTAGTGTGCCACTGGCGGGTTGGACCGCAGAGTTCATTGCTCAGTTGCTATCAGAGTTCACGCCATTTTAAATCAGTGGGCCTACAATTGGATTAGCTGGCGGACTTCTTTAGGTTGAGGAGTGGCAGCCATGATGTGGGGGTGAGGCTGGCTATAGTACAGATGTAGGAGACGTTGCTCGAGAGCTGTCGAACAGAGTTGGAGGCGGAGTTGCCAAAGATTGCTAGAGAGTTGGTCAGGATTGACAGGTAGGTAACAGACATATAAAGGCAACTGGTTGACTTACAGAGGTAGTTGGCTGACCTACATAGATGGCATGGCGAGGTGGAGGGTCGAGAGTCAGAGCGGTTAAGGCGGTAGGCCGAGTGTGATGCTGGATGGTCGGAGCTACAGGCTGAGCGATAAACACTTCAGGCATTCAGCGCCCACCCTGTTGCATCACTGTTGTCTAGGCTTTTGTAGCTTGTATTTTACTTTGTTGTATTTGTGGCACTCGATAGTGGTCGGTAAACTTTTGATGTACATGTATATTTTGATGATATGAGTAGTGCGGCCACGTTGTCTGGTATTGATCCTTGTTGTTGCATGTTGTGCTTGTTTGCTTTTGTCGTGGTTGAATGTCTTGTGTATGTTGGCCACCTGTGAATGTTCCCCCTTCCTCGCCCATAGCAAGTGACTTAGGAAGCATAGGTTAAAATAAGTGTCTGGTAAATAGAAGCCGAGGTAACAGAATGACTTTGTATTGATAATACGTGGGCCAAAATGCCATTACATGAGTAGCGTAAAATCTTGTAAAAATCAACAAAAGTTACACGTCTGTAAGCAAGGATGCATATACAAAAATTCTATGAGATCAAGTGTACTATGATGTGGGTGGGTAGGGCGGGGGAACATTTTTGTAACTCACTATGCATAATACTTCTTTAGGTAGTGGCCATTGACGGGGGCTATAATCTGACCATTGTCGGGGCTGAGCAGGAGGTGGGAGCCATTGTTGCTGGCTTCATGTATTGTGAAAGGGCCCTCCCAATTTGGCATGAATTTGGGAGCCGACATGTTAGCTCGTACATGTTTGGCAGCTCGGAGAATAAGGTCGCCTTCGACAAATGAGTGTGGCTTGACAGTCTTCCCATAGGCTTTTGTGAGCTGCTCATGATATTTCTTCATGCGGCGCAGATTTGTGGCTCGTCTTTCGTCGAGCAGTCAAGTGCTGCCTGTCTGGTTGCTTCCTCTCCGAGACCGCTATTTAGAGAAAGTCAGACCGACGGCACCACGATCTCAACCGGTACCATGCACTAATCCCCGTAGACAGGAGAGAAAGGCGTGGCCTTCGTCACTATGTGCTTAGAGGTTCTGTAACCCCAAAGTGCGAGACTTAGTTTTTCATACCATGACCCGCTGGCATCATGAACCATCCGTGACAACACGCGGAGCAGAGTTTTGTTGGAAGCTTCAGCTTGACCGTTGCCTTGCAGGTAATAGGGAGTTGACGTGGCATGGTTAATGTTGTACCCTTCCATAAGAGCTCGAACCTCTCGGTTAATGAATGGAGTGCCGTTGTTGGATATAATACATCAGGGGATGTCCAGGCAACAGATGATGTTGTCACGCAAGAAGTTGGAAATGGCGCCTCCCGTGGCTCTCCGTAGAGGTGGCTTCGACCCAGTTTGTAAAACATTCAGTCGCAACCATAATCCATGAGTGACGTCTAGATGGTGGGTGGATGGGGCCGATGAGGTCGAGAACCCAAGAGTGAAATGGCCAGGGGGCCAAGATCATACCCAGGTTAGATGTTGGCGTGTGCATTCTATCGGTGTGCCGCTGGCAGGGTTGGCAATGTCAGACATGGGAGATGAAGTCAGACTCCATAGTCGGCCAATAATACCCCACCATAGCAATTCTGCATATAGATTTTGAGATCCTTAATGCTCCCCGCAATCACCATTGTGCACTTCATTAATCACTTCTAGGGCCTGGGGTAGCTTGCAAGCATCGCAGGGTGAGCCTTGAAAAACCTTTGCAAAATAACTCGCCTTCCGTCACAAAATACCTTACCAATTTTAGTTTGATAGATCGGGCCAAGCTATGGTCAGGAGGTAGAATCCCATTATCTGGCGCAGATAGGCATGCATGACAATTGCATTGTATATCTGAAGCATCCTTGGCCATGGATGGCAAGAAGAGACCCATGCACTGCAGGCAGCAGTATATAGGGGGACCATCGAGGCTACAACACTTTTGATGACCAAGCTGAAGTTTATGCCGTGCCTTTCCTGGTGCCAAACATCGGGCTAGAGTGCCTCCGAGACATCATCGGTACAAGACATCTCTGAACATTAAATAGTCCGTGAGAATAGATGCATGAGTGAGGGATGGTGTCTCGAGTTGGTCGACGATCGGCTGCCTCTAATCATTGGCCATAGCGTCCTTTGGTATTAATTTCATTGTTGTGCAGGGTTCGGTCCGCTTGATAATAGTTAGCATCCGTTGTTCTCCATCAACCTCTATCTTTGAAGCGATCGTAGCCAAGATGTTCGCATGTCTATTGTGGCACCTGTTGTGATGTTCATATTGGACATGGCCAAGTCTTCCTTCCAAGTGTTGCACCAAGGCCCGATAAGGTGTCAAGGCTGGCTCCTTAACTGCAAACTCCTCGTCAACCTGCTTCTTGATCAAGTTGGAATCTCCCTTCACACATAAGGCCTTAGCCCCCATACCGATGGCGAGCATGAGGCCAATGATGAGTGCCTCATACTAAGCTTCGTTATTGGATACTAGGAAGGAGAGGGAGGTGGTAACAATATCTGGGCTCCGAAGGACTATGCTGGCACCCCCTTGCCGGAGGGGTGCTCCGTCAGGAACTTGACTGGTAGACAAACCATCAAACTCGAGTGTCCATAAGCCATCTACGTCAGTGATCAAGGCTGTCCCCTCAGCCAGTAATTGAACCAAGGTCAGTTCGTAGTGTTGGTGTTGAAAGAAGGCCAAGAGATCTGCTAGGGCTTGACTCCGTAGAGTGGTAGGGTTTTTGATAGATAGATCAAAATTGGTCAAGGGTAATAGCCAGTGAGTAAGTCGGCCAGACAAGGCAGGGCCGGTGGATCAGCCTTGGTGATGAGTGTGATCTAGTGTGCCAAAAAGTAATGTCTGAATTTCTGTGAGGCATACACCAAGGCTGGGCAGTGTTTCTCGAGCTCGGAGTAGTTGGCTTCGGGTCCCTTGATCATTCTGCTGAGTCAATAAACAGGACGCTCCACCCCATCCACCACTTGGGCAAGCAAAGTCCCGATGGATCTAGGCGTAGAGGTCAAGTACAGTAGGAGTGGGATACCCCGCTACCATGGTCTGTAGAGACATGAGGACCAACTTAATATGTTCCAAGGCTAGCTGTTGGGGCACATCCCAACTCCACGGTGCGCTCTTGCGCATCAAGTGCTGGAACAGTGTGACGAGCTCAGCCAAGGCAGGAATGAATCGGTGAAGGTAAGAAACTTTGCTGAGGAAACTCTTCAACTTTTGGTGTTTTTAGAAGGCGGCCTTGGATGGGTCAACGTCGATGCCCTGTCGACTAACTAGGAAGTCGAGGAATTTGTCAGAGGAAACACCAAAGGCACATTTCAGCGAGTTCATTCACATGTTATATGGCAGAAATGATCAAAGACTGCTTGAAGGTCAGTGAGGTGATCACCTTCCTTTTTAGACTTGATGATGAGATCGTCGACATAGTCTTCCACAGTATTGTGTATCATTTCATGGAAGATGGCGTTCATGGCCCGTTAATAGGTAGCACCCGCATTCTTGAGGTCGAAAGGCATGACTTTCCAATAAAAGTTTCCCATGGAGTTCGAAAGGCTGTCTTGGTGCAGTCGTCAGGATGCATTCAAATTTGGTTGTAGCCAACAAAACCATCAACGAAGGATAAGGTTTCATGACTGGCAGCGGCCTCGGTAAGCATATCAATGTTGGGCAATGGAAACTCGTCTTTGGGGTACGTTTTGTTCAAGTCCCGAAAATCAATACAAACGCGGACTTAGCCATTCTTCTTTTGTACAAGGACGACTTTGGCCAGCCAGATAGAATGGGTGATAGGTTCAATGAAGCCAGTCTGCAGAAGGCATTCTATCTCTTGTCTGATCTTTAACTCTAGTTTGGGCGGAAGGTCTGCTGATGCTGACGGATAGGGATGGACCTGGTAGTAATGTTGAGGTGGTGGGTGACAAGGGCAGGGTCCAACCCGGGCATTTCATCATAACTCCATGCTAGCATATCATGATATTTGCGAAAGAGGGTAATCAAGTCCTCTCATTGACCCGAGGGGAGTTTTGTGCCGATGTAAGTTAGTCGGGGTTCCTCCCTCGAGTCAGCTAGGTTAATTTCTTCAAGATCATCAGCCTGTGGATGGGGACCATCTTCGTAACACGGTGGAGCAGCACCGGCGGTGAGCTCGAGGTCTGGCTGGCAGCTCTCTGCCGTACAACACCATTCGTTCTCCATACATGGGTCGGGTTTGGGGGGGTCAGATGACGGACTACCTGAAACCCCCACGCACCATCATAATTGATAGATGACTTTGCCATCTTTGACGATGCACTGAAAGGCCTGCTTAGCCTTTTGCTTTTTGGACTTAGGGGATGACGGCAAAGAGTGAGTCTTCGTAGCAGGCAGTGTCACTGAGGTCGATGCCTTGATCTTACTATTCTTCTTGGCTTTAGACTTGGGTGGTTTGCTTCCATAAAGCTCGTCCCAGATTGGCAGCCTGGTCGAGTGGATGTGAGTGGCATTCTTGCCATCCTCAGCAAGCCCGGGTGGCTGGGATTGTCATTGCTGTCTCACGTCCTACAGGACCGGCCACCAGTTTCACACATTGATGGTACGTTGAAGGAATAGCTCAGTTGATATGGATCCATGGTCGGCCAAGTAAGAGATGAAAATGAGTCTCATTGTGTATCACATGAAATGTAGTGTTGCGACGTACAGTCCCAACCATGAGGTTGACAATGATATGGCCAAGAGTCGACTGGTGACTGTGCCCGAAGCCGGCGATTTGGATCGGGTCACGTATGATTTTTCTTGTGGGGATGCCAGCCCTTTGCAAAGTTACAAGAGGTATGATGTTAACCGAGGTGCCGCAATCTAGCAAGGCACGATAAAAGCCTTTGCCATTAGCAGTACATTCTAAAAACAATGGCTGGTTATGATGTTTGACTGACGATGAGTCTTCATCTGAGAAGACCAAGGAAATGGAAGGAATGTGACGTAATTCAGCCTAGCCGGTGAAGCATTCAGGACCAAGGCCAGTGGTGACCTCGATCAAGCAGTTGGAAAGATAGGTTCGAGTTGCAGGTGAAAACCTCATTTCATCAAAAAAAAACTTTTGATCTTCATCATCTGCCCAAAGGAGGACGTTGGCTGACTAGTTAGAGGAGGCATGACCGTTGATATAGTATCTGCCGGAGCTTCAGGGATGATAGGCTCGACATGGTCAGTAATAGCCATGAGGACTTGGTGATCCCTATTGTTGTGGCGATGCAGTGGGTAGGGTGTCTACGCACATGATCATTTTTCAGAGCTTTAGGTCGCCCACAGATACCTTCCTCGCAAAAATGTCTCGTAGTCCATTGCAATCGTTGAGGTGATGCCCCATAGCTCGATAGTAGGGGCAGTAGTTGGGTTTAGCTTTGTCATGTGCTACCCACTCAGCCAAAAGCTCTTTCACTGTATTAAGATCACATGGATATTCAGGGGCAGGCTCCCACTGCCTTCTCTTGTCAGGGCGTCGGTCCCCCTTGTGGAACTGACGCTTGTAACCGCTGTGACTGATGTCGTTGTTACTGAACTCTGGATATCTCGGCTGTGGCAAAAAGTGCATTTGGCGGGTGAGGCTTCCATGGTTTGACTGGACCGACCGACTCGTAAGTGCGGCAAGCAGTCTCTTTGAGGTGTCCCCATGACCTCAACTACAAGTTCTCAATAAGGACCCAATACACATCACTCATGTTCTTGATGCATATCAAGACCAAGGTTTCATCTTTGCTAAAATTCGTGAACTAGAGGCATTTGAGATGGAAGCGGTGCACGTATTTGTTCAAGTCTTCTCCCTGGTTCTGGCGTATACTGGCAATGTCAACAATATTGACCTATTTAGCTTCGTAATGGAATAGGTCCAAGAACATCTTGACCATGTTTCATGAGTGGACAGTCCTCGCAGGGATATGGTGGTACCAAGTGTAAGCCAAGCCTGTGAGTGACTTGTGAAACTCTCTTAACTTTAAACTGTCGCTCGGACCATACTGCTCCAATGAGCCTGCAAATCTTGTCAAGTGCTGACGGGCATTGCCCTCACATCTGTTGAAGAGCACAAAGGTTGGTTGCTTATACTTGAGGGGGTAGGGTGTGATGGCGATATAATTGGCGTATGGGGCATGACCTGTCAGCCAGGCTGACGAGTCTGGTTCAAAATTCCTCAATAGGTGATGGATAAGTGCTTTCAAGTTTGACTAGTTGACATAGTTGGGGGATGGTGCTTCATTGCCGGTTAAAGGTTGATGGCCACCTGGGGCGTCGTGAGCCTCCGAGCCCCCAGATGGGGCAACTTCATGAGTGGGAAAATATGAGGGTTGGTATAAGACAGGGGCTGGTAAGGGCAGATGTGCTGGGGCATGGGTGGGTGGGCGAGACATGTCCACCACTTGACCGGTGGTTTGGTGCTGCTCAGGTGGATAAGGATTAGGTACCATCTCGATGGAGTCATGAGTTTCAAAAGATCTTCTTACCGGCACCGGATGGGATGGCATGAAAGCAAGGAGAATCTGCTGCAACACTAGCCGGAGATCCGCGTGCAGCCTGTGAGATGGCACTACAAAAGGAGATGTATTGGCTAGGGGTGGCGAGGGTGTCGTGAGTCCTACCACCAAGGGTCTGGATACTTGAGGTGGCGGTGGTTGCGATACTGGGGCCTGGGCGGTGTCAAGAGCCAACCCAGGTCCTGAAGGCTGGATTGATGGAGTGGCCTGCTACAAGTTCAATGCCTGTATGGATTTTTGCATCTCCATGATGGCGGCTAATAAAGTGGTCTGTGAATCTTGCAGATTGGTGATGGTCGGAGTGAGTTGTTGGATGGATGCACTTACAACGACTTGCAGGTCGGGTGTAGTGGTTGGTGGCTGGTCTTGGAGTTGCGTGGTGCTACTCTCTTCCTGATCACTAGGGTGGTGTTCTTCTTTCACGCTAGGGTTAGGGCCTTGGCTGGTTGTCCTGGTAGCTCTCTGTTGTACAGGCATGATGCCCAAGCTTAGAAGATATGCAGACTGCAGTACGATGCTCACCTCCCCAACGGAGTTGCCAAAATGATGCTAAGAAAGTAAGTTCGTACCTGCATGCAGGTGCCACAAAGGCTGCAGTCCGAGCTAGCTTCTAGACGTACAAAGTGAGAGACAATGAGGGTGGAGTAAGGGCAGAGAGCAAGGCTCCCCAGATAGGCCGTGAGGGCTAGCAGTGCTGCGCAGACAAGGCGAAGACAAATAGGGCTGGTGACCAACAATCCAAGGGGTCCGCATGTGTTTCTCTATCTAGAGTTCTAGAGAGAAAAGGTTTTAAAGAGAGTGAAAATGTCAAAATGAGAGAGCGTTTTGTTGAAAATGAAATCCAAGGTCCCCTATTTATAGGGAAAGTGTGCCGGTGTCATCAATGTGTCATCAGCTGACACGTGTCCCCCTTGGGAGTGACACGTCACCAGGGGGTCCACAAATATTGGTTCTTTATCGAACTGCCGGTTTCCAAATTCACAGTGCCTTGCCCCACACAGCATCTCTCTACCTATCTGAAGAGACTGAAGACACCGTGACAGCATGATCAGAGTATGCTCGTTGCCCGAGCCACCGGTCCAAGCCCTTCTGAATCCCACAAGGTGTGTCAAGAGATGCGTAAAGAACCTGATAGCGGCGAAGGTTGCCCCTGTAACCAACTGTCAGGCAGACTAGGCGCGATGCCCTCCAAAGACATGCTCCCGTCCCAAAGTGACCCAGGGGTCATCGTCCTAAGGGCATCGATGATCACTGATAACGTGAGTGGACATGGTCGTAGCTCAGTGCCTAGTGTCATGCAAGTTACCCCAGGCGGCGATAGCTTTATGGTAACGAACCTATCCCGCTACGAAGGGTCCTCGTGCTGGAGCACTACGAGCGGAGCCCCCCCAGAATGAAGACGACGATGGCTTTTGTGGTAGCAAGCTCATCCCACTGCGAGGGGTCCTCATGCCGGACCACTACGAGCAGAGCCCCCTGGAATGAAGATGGTAATGGCATCTGCGGTAGCGAGCCCATCCCGCTGCAAGGGGTCCTCATGCCGGACCACTACGAGCAGAGCCCCCAGAATGAAGGCGACGATAGCTTTGTGGTAACGAGCCTATCCCACTGCGAGGGGTTCTCGTGTCGGAGCACTACAAGTGAAGCCCCCCCCCCCCAGAATGAAGACGACGATGGCTTGTGTGATAACGAGCTCATCCTGCTGGGAGAGGTCCTCATGACGGAGCACTACGAATGGAGCCCCCCGGAATGAAGGTAGCGATAGCTTTGTGGTAACGAACCTATCACACTGCGAGGGGTCCTTGTGCCGGAACACTATGAGTAGAGCCCCCTAGAATGAAGACGGCAATGGCTTCTGTGGTAGCGAGCCCATCTCGCTGCTAGGGGTCCTTATGCCGAAGCACTACGAGCGGAGCCCCTCAGAATGCTGCACACTTCAGGGAGTAGGTCGGAACATGTTCCATGTCCACAACGGGGGCTCATGGTGTGGTGAATGAGAGTGGTGCTCGGGGGCCTATAACATGATTATCGCGCACAGGTGCGGTGACGACCGTAGCGAGACAATACCTGATGCCGGGGGCACATGTCATGGAAGTTGTGCATGGTTACGGTCATGGTGTCGGGGGCACTGTAGTGTGACAGAGAGCCGGAGGGTACGGCTGTAGCAGCAGCACAGCGCATGGAAGCAGCGGAATGTCAAAAATGGAGCGCCGGCACGGGCGATGGTCATTGTGGCGACGGCATACGGGCAGCAACGGTCGCCGTATGGTCACAGTGATAAGTGAGCATTGTAGACCGCAGTGCGTGAATGAGTTATGCAAAAAGAGCGTCTGTAGCCCCCCGTGACAAGGGTGGTCGACCCCCCCTCCAGTGAGGGTGGCTGACCCCCTTCTGCAGAGGTAGCTAACCCCTCCTTAAAGAGGGTGGCCGACCCCCTTTTTAGGGAGGTGGCCGACCCACCTTTAAAGGGAGTGGCCAACCCCCTCTTTAAGGAAGTGGCCGACCCCACTTTAAAGGGATTGGCCGACCGCCTCTTTAAGGAGGTGGCCGACCCCCCTTAAGGGGGAAAGTGCGCTAAATCCAATTTTGTATATTTTCTAAGTGTTGGTGGCACCAATGTCGTTACGTTGGCGGCAAAAATAATTTGTCATGTAGAAAATCAAAGAAAATGCACGTGACTTAAGCGTGCGCATTTTGACCGGTTGACAGCGTTGAAAAGTGTACCGTTGAATATGTGACATGTCGCTCCAAAATGTGACCCCTGGTGGGCCCTTGGGTGCAACCAGAATAGGTTTGGGAACAACTATTAATATTCTCAAAGATGTGAGCTATACCAGAATATCTATCTTGGGCTTCCTTGATCCTGCTGATCAAAGTAGGCTATACATGTAATGCTGCCAAGTATTCTCCATCATATTGCTATCGAATCTCAAGATCCAAATTCATCATATCTTCTAACAGTTGAGGCTGACAAGTAATTAATGATGCTAAGTTTCTGGTGCTCTTCCTACTGAGCGCATCGGCCACAACATTCGCCTTACTAGGATGATAATGAATCTAACAGTCATAATCTTTCAAAAGCTCCAACCAATGCCTCTGTCTCTTTTCAACTCCTTTTGGGTGAACATATACTTAAGACTTTTACGATCGGTGTAAATCTCGCAGGTCTCACCATACAAGTAGTGTCTCTATATTTTCAAAGCAAAAATCACAGCTGCCAAAACCTTCGGAACCAGATGGTAAAGTCAATACCGATGCAGACACTAACCTCTCCTTCAATTCTTGGAAGCTAGCTTCGCACTCTTCACTCCAAATAAATCAGGTGTTTTTCTTGGTCAACTGAGTTAAAGGCACAGCAATTTTTGAAAAACCTTCCACAAATCGATGATAGTAGCCGGCCAATCCCAAAAAGCTTCGCACTTTGGTAACACTGCTCGGTCTATGCCAGTCAGTTACTGCCGCAATCTTAGAAGGGTCAACGGTTATTCCATCCTTAGACACCTCATGCCCCAGTAATGTAACATGCTCAAGTCAAAACTCACATTTCGTAAACTTAGCATACATTTTATTATCTTTCAAAGTCTGCAAGATAATCCGCAAATGCTCATGATGCTCCTCCTCCGACCTAGAGTACACAAGAATATTGTCAATAAATACAATAACAAATTGATCCAAATACTGTATAAACACACGGTTCATCAAATCCATAAAAACAGCAAGGGCATTAGTCAGCCCGAATGGCATTACCAGAAACTCATAATGACCATAACGAGTCCTAAACGCCGTCTTTGGCACATCCTCTGCCTTGACTATCTGCTGATAAGATCCAGAACGTAAATATATCTTCAAGAAAAACCTCGCTCCCTGAAGGTGGTTACACAAATCATCTATGCGGGGCAACGAATATTTGTTAGGGATGGTGATCTTATTCAACTCACGGTAGTCAATGCAAAGTCTTAATGTACCATCCTTCTTCTTAACGAACAAAACAGGGGCACTCCAAGGTGACACACTAGAGCGAATAAACCCCTTATCAAGCAGCTCTTGAAGCTGTTGCTTCAGCTCCTTCATCTCTGAAGGCGCCATTTGATACGGAGCCTTGGAAATAAGTGTCGCACTGGGCACTAAATCAATTGTGAATTCAATCTCACGATCGATGGGTTTCCCCAGCAACTCCTCCGGAAACACCTCCGAAAAGTCACAGACTACCGGTACTTTTGATATTTCAAGACCTTCATGACTAGTATCACGGACGTGTGCAATGTAACCCCTAAAGCCCTTATGAAGCATGCGGTGAGCCGCAATAGCTGCGATAACGGACAACCCACTAGGTTTCAAACCCCTAAACTCAAATTCAGACAAATCAGATAAACAAAACAGAATCGCTTCTCAAAGCAGTCAACTAAGGCATGGTAGGATGCCAACTAATCCATACCCAAAATTATATCAAAATCACGGATATCTAAAGGAATTAGGTTCCCCAGAAAGTCCCTATCACATATATAGATCTTACAGTTTCTCAATACTAAGTCAACTATCACAAAATCTCCAACTGGAGTACCGACAGACAACTCATAGTCAAGAGACTAGGGTTGAACCCCAAGTTAACGTGCAAACGAAAGAGTGCGTGGCACCAGAATCAAACAACACATGCGCATCAATCGAGTTAACCTGTATCGCACCTGCCACCACATCCTTTAAATTCGATGCATCCTTAGTTGTCATGTTGATAACCATGCCTGTAGCCTTAGGTTTCTATCCTTCAGATGACTTATTCGTACTCTGGCTAGGGCCCAAAGTTGTACTCCCTGCAACTGAATCTTGTGGACCAGATTGCCCCGGGGCTAATACAGGACAATCTCTAATACGGTGACCCTTTTGGCCATACCTGAAGCACGCTCCCGTATCCCAATAATAACTTTGACCGCCATGCTGCTTGTTGCACCTCTGACAGATAGGATCAGAACCTACAGACGTAGGTCTCTGAGCAAAGTTCTAGCCCAAGCTCCCACTAAAATTACCTTGAGCTTGACCCGGCCTCTGACCTTGGCCCCTCTGACCAATAGTAATCGACGAAGATACCTGTTTTCGCTTCCCATCATTTTGTGTCGCGTGTGACTGAGATAGTTCTGGGCGATCTCTCTTACATGCCTTGACTTCTTTTCTCTCTCTGAAATCGCTTGCCTCAAATTCAATAGTCTTCGCAATGTCCACGCACTGAACATAGGCTTTTATCGAGACTGGAACAAAGCGTTGTCTAATGCTAAACTTAAGACCCCAAGTGAACTTCTGCACTCTATCCTTCTCATTAGCCACCAACTGCTTACCATAACGAGATAGTCCTGTAAACTTTACCTCATACTCAGCTACACTCTCGTTATCCTCTTGCCTCAGATCACTACAAGAAAAAAAGCTTTTAGCGACGGGTAAATTCGTCACTAAAAGTAAAAAATCCGTCGCTAAAACGTTTAGCTACAGATATACCGTCGCTAAAAGTCCCTCATATAAAAGCATGTTACTAATAGTTTGGCGACAGAATTTTCAAATCCGTCATCTAATATTGCACTTTTTGCGACGGAGTTATTTACTAATTAGTGACGAAATATCCGTCGCTAATTATATTTTATGTATTTTAATTTATTTTTTGTTTTGTAAAATTAGCCACGGAATAAATGTTTTAGCGACGGAATGTTCCGTCGCTAAGTAAAATTTTTGGCGACGGAATATTCCGTCACTAAAAATTGATAGAAGAAACACTTTTAGCGACGGAATTAAATCGTCGCCAAAAGTAAAAAAAATTAATTTTTTTTTATTTTTCTATTACCCAAACCTGTAATAAAAATTTCAATTCTCAACAACACACAATAATCAATACACAAAGAAATATATACAGACAATTATAAAAAATGTTTATTATAAAAATACTCATGATGTACAAGCCAGGCGGAGGGGCGGACAAGCTGGGACCGGGCACGAGAAGAGGCTCATCAGGAGTTGTCGAGTCCCGGATCTGGATCCTGCTGATCTAGGGCCGGCTCGGCATGTCCAGCAGCGGTACCCTGTTGATCCTGCTCCCTGATCATCCTCAACACCACTGTAGCAATGCGCTGGATCTCCTCGTCGTCCAAAGGATGTTGAGGAGCCGGTGTCTGTGGAGGGGCAGCGGGGGATGAGGACGCTCCTATCATGGCACGAGCAGTTGTGCTAGGCAGGCCGCGTATGCGGCCTTTCGGCCGATTGACGACCTCCGGCGTATCCAGCCATCGCTTCATTGTCCTAGTACTCGCACCCGTACTAGTGGACGCTGATGGCTGTCTGAACTGCTGCTCGGACGCCCTAAGCTGTTCATACGAAGCCTGCAAAAGCAGTGATTTAAAGATATGTTAGGGCATTAATTAACGCAACAGACATTGAGGATAGAAAGACAAAAAATTAACAACTTAAACAAATTGACTTACATCGATCCGTCGGGCAATATCAAAAACATAGTCGCCGGCCCGGTGCGCCTCGTCCTTGTCCTTCTTCCGCACGTGCGTCTGATTATACGTCAGAGCTATGACCTCATCATCCTCCAGATCCGGGTTCTGGACCGCATTCATGTGTCGGACGATGTCGTGTGGCACCGACCCCCCCGTGTGCGTCGGATCTTTGTTCTGTCTGTTCTCGGCCCCGCTCTTACTCTTGGCGTCCCAGCCTGGATTCGGAGCCCACCGATCTATCATATCCCCCCATACAGTCAACAGGGCACCCTTGGGCAGCATCTTCTTTGCCCGGTCCCGTGCGTCGTGGAGCCATCGATGGTAATTCTTGCCGATGTAAGCAAAGAAGGCCTGCCGCCCCAGTGCCTGCTGCTCAGGCGAGTCAAACGTGAACCCCTCCTATAAGGCATTCAATAACACAAATTAACTACATAAAACAAACTCTAATTAAACAAATACTATCGTAGAAAAAATACTTCACCGTACCAGCCACTCCTCCCATAGGGACTCCCTCGCAGCGGCATCCCAGTCCTTCCAGTACAGGCGTGGCTCGAAGAATCGGCCCTTCACAAGAACGCCGATCTTCGTCCTCGCCTGATTCTCCAGGATCCTGCCAAAGAAGTAAATAAATAAATTAATACAGTTCAAATATAAATTAACACCCCAAAATTTTAAATATAAGGCATGATGTGATTTTTTTTACTTACAGGCCCTCTTGGGTGAGCGTAACTCTCTGTTTACGCTGGGGGTCGATGCGTACCCCGCGTGTCGGGCCACGGCCTCATCGAGATCCTACAAAACACAAACATTAATACAGTTCAAATATACTTTAAATATAAGGCTAGCAAAAATGTACTAAACACCGTTATCAACTATACCTGAGGTAGAACCCACGAAAGAAGGAGAATCAGCGCGCGTGTGGGATGAATCTGCGTTAGGCTGGGGCGACGGGGCCTGGGGCCCCATCTGCCCATTGTGAGCACTCTGTGCCTCGTCATCAGTGGGCAATGACGAGGTGGGACCCACCGGGGAGGAAGCAGCTCGGCGTCCAACCCGGCCATGAATAGCCCGTATCCTATCCATATCTGACTTCGTATAGATAAATTACAAATACATGAACACATTAAAAATAATAATTTGGCAGAAATCATCATCGGCACTATATATATATGAACGGAGGTGCAAAAACACATCAATATGAACCAAGTTCTAAAATGTTACTACATTTTTTCCCCGGTTTTTTACAACATTACAAGTCAATCATTTTCAGTTTGAGAATCTTCATCATTTTCCTCCTCATCCACTTCTTCGTGGGACTCGTCGTCCTCTTCATCTTCTAATTCATCCTCTTCATCAGTAGACTCAGTCACATCATCTCCAACACTTTCCGCGTCTTTTGCGTCATCATCTACGACTTCTTCTCCTACATGAAGTGTTGTTGGAAGAGGAAGATCGTCCTCCTCGTTGTTGACCTCAACAGGAAACAAGACAGGTGGTTGGTCGGCTTGAAAAGAGTCTAGCTCACTGTCATATGTCACGGGCAATTTCTTGGACTTGATAACTGTATACCAATGAGATTTGGGATTGGCGACGTCCTCCACGTAAAAGACTTGTACAGCTTGACTAGCAAACACAAAGGGCTCGTCTGATGCAAGTCTTGACTTGACATTGACATCTACAATCCTTGAGAGCTAACACGGATTCCTCTACTGCATGTGACATCAAACCACGTACACTTGAACATTACCAGGCGGTTTTGGGAACCCAGATATGTTAGCTCAACCATCTCATCTAGCTCTCTATAAAAGTCCATGCAATTCTTGGCATAACAGTCGCCGTTGACCAAGACTCCACTATTTTGGGTTTGTTTTGTTCGGTCATCATCTTTTACGTTAACCTAAACCCGTTGATGATATAGCCTCCATGACAGGATGTTTGTTTGTTAGGGCCTTCAGCTAGTAATTTCAACCAGGAGGCCACTAGTCTATTGTAGATGACGGTAAAAATTAAGCTAAAATATGTTTACTAATTGGCCACAGAATTGTATATAACACATAATATAATTTCATTAAACAATCTTACACGTCTTCTGAACCACTGTACAAATTGTGATTTCTGATGAGATTCAAGTCCAGCGGGATCAGTGCTTAAAGATTTTGCATCGAACTCACTGCAAAGAATGTAACTGCAATCTTATCACACACTTTCAATTGTATACAAGAATGTAAGTGAATTAGGAATTTAACTTACTAAACGAATGCCGAAACTTCATCGTAATTTAGAAGGGCGTATATTATTGCACCACTCTACTCTTCATGTTACTCAACTGGATTTTCTCCAGCTTGCAAATCGTCCCCCCAATGTTCTTCTCAAGCACTTCCATGTTACTCAACCGGATAATAGAAGAACATATATCTCGAAAGAAATGAGATAATTCAGTCAAAGTCTCTCAAACGACCCGTGGCAACAATCCCCGGAAGGCAATAAGAATGAATCTCTCCATTAATACGTGGCAGTCGTGACTCTTCATCCCTTGGAACTTGCATTCCGATACATTGCAACAACGAGATATGTTGGACGCAAACCCATTTGGAAGCTTTAAATTCTTAACTCACTGACAGACCTTCTCCACTTGTTTCTTGTCTAGACAGTAACGTGCTTTCGGAAGTATCGTCCTCCCACTGACTGTGCGAGGATGCAATTCATGGCGTACACTCAACTGTTGTAGATCCCTTCTCACTTTAAGGTGATCTTTCAATTTGCCCTTGACATTCATCACTGTGTTGAACACATTATCAAAAATGTTCTTCTCAATATGCATCACATCCATGTTGTTTCGGATAATGAGCGTCCTCTAGTAGGCTAACTCCCAGAAGATACAAAAATTTTTCCAGTTGTGCTCTTTCCCGTACCCTGGAATCTTCTGATCTGGCACACCCTTGCCGTGTGGTATGTCAGTATCAAGTGCCTCTAGGTGTGAGAGCACTTCTTCACCAGATGGGTAGTCCAGTGTGACAACCTCACGCTCAATTGTCCCGTCAAATTTATCCTTCTACCTACGAAACTGATGGCCCGGTGGCAAAAGCTTACGGTGACATCCAAACCACGAGGGCTTTCCACCGTGCTTTAACGTATGACCGGGGTTCACGCCCATACAAGCAGGGCATGCTAGCTTCCCATGTGTGCTCCAGCCACGTGTCATTCCCAATGCAGGGAAATCATGTATAGTCCACAGCAAAGCAGCCATCATCTGAAAATTATGTTTAAGGGATGCATCATATGTTTTGACTCCATGATTCCATAACTGTTTTAACTCATCAATCAACGGCCTCAAATACACATCTATGTCCTTGCTGGGACTCTTCGGCCCCAGAATAAGCAACGACAAGAACATGTATGGCTTCTTCATGCACATGCCTGGTAGAGGTTGTACGGGACAATAATAAGAGGCCAACGGGAGTAAGGCATGGTAGACTGACCGAAAGGGTTGAACTCATCGGTTTCCAGACCAAGTCTAACATTCTAAACTTCCTAAGCAAAGACTGGATGCCTACAGTCAAACTCCTTCCATGCCTCTCTATCAGTTGGGTGTGTCAGTACATCGGCATCGTTGCTACGAGTCTCACTGTGAGCCCTCATATGTTCAGCCGTATTTGAGGAGTACTACATTCTCTGAAGTCGTGGTGTGACCGGGAAATATCGCAATATCTTCCATACAATGTTTTCTTCTTCCCTTTGTCCGGTTTGTACCTCGAATGATCACATATTGGACACCATGACAAATCCTTATTCTCTTTTCAGAATAATACACAATCATTATTGCAGGCATCTATCTGCTCATAGCTCAACCCAAGTTTCCTCATCATCTTCTTCACGTCATAGTACGACGGCGGTAGCTTTTCACTTTCAGGCAGAATTTCTTTGATTAAGGTAACAAACTCGTTAAAACCTTTCTCACTCAGCCCGTGGTCTGATTTCAACTGTAATAACCTACTAACCGTAGACAGTCGTGTGTGTTTCGGAGCTCCATCCCACAGCGGCTCTTCCGCAGCTCTCAACAACTCATAAAACTGATGAGCCCCATCGTTCGGTGGTTGGGCATTGTCCTCACCACCGTCGTTACCCCAGTCAACATTAGCATGCCCTGCATCCATAATCATATCTCGGTAATCATATCGTTCCTCCTCCCTAACTTCAATTTGACTAGCTGGGTTGGACGACAATACTATCGTTTCCCCGTGCTGCGTCCACCTTGTGTATCCACCCATAAAACCGTATCGACGAATAGGCCATTTTACTTCAATTCTTTTTCTCCAATGCAACAACTCACATCTACCGCACGGACACCCTATCTTATCAAAGTCAACATGTGCAGGATGCGCGTAAGTGAAGTTCAGAAATTCGTCAACGCGATCCTCAAAATCGTCAGCATTCTTCCTTTTCATCCAACTTCGATCGACAGGCATGACGACTGAGATAACGTACTGTATACCACCTTCAATTATGACCAATCATTAGGCAGGGTCGGTGTAAATATAAATGCATGAATATGACAACATCTCGTTGTCTATGTCCCTTCATTCTCTAATAGGTAGTGGTCATATCCCATTCAGAAAAGCACATGTTTATAAAACAGTGAAGAACTCGTGCTTAGTCCTATGTCTGCAAAAAATTTGGCAGCACTTCCCCGTATTTCTCCAAGTACACGACATCAATTAGGTGTTCTAACATTCATCAAACCTTGCCTTGTAAGGTTTGACGGACGTTCGAACACCCCAGATCTGTATGCACCCGGAGAAACACGTGAAAACGTGTACCAAATATCCACGACATAGAACACAGAGCATGAGTTGAAACACTGTTTTTTAAACGCGTAAGTTTTCCAAATTTTCCAAACTTGACATCCAAAGGCTCATTACAAAGCATTACTTTATAATGAGTATCTTTGAACTGGAACTAAGGGTTTTTATGCATGCATGCGTTTAGAAATTGATAATATATGCAAGAATCTTTCTGAAATATCAAAACTCTAGAAAGATCATTGCATTTGTTACCAATTCCACTTTAAATAGAGCTAATTAGGGTAAATTGGGTTCATTAGGGTTAATCGGGACTAATTAGGGCTAATTATAATCAGTGCTAGAGCCACGATGAGATTCTAAGGGGTGCTAAAAATGTCGTGTTAACCTAATTAACCTAAATTCAACAACCAACCATTCAACTAATTCACATATATCTCAATCCAATTGGGTCCTATCCTCCATCAACAATCTCAATTCTTAAATTCTTAATGCACAGTCAACAATCTCAATTCTCAATACCTCATAAAGGGTGTCGGTATGGTGTCCGACACCTCCGAACACGTCCGAAGACATTGATTTATTTTTTAAATGCCGGACGCCATGTCTATCATCCCTTGAAGAGGTGCCAGACACTTCTTGAAGAGGTGTCCACAAGTATAAAGCCAAAATGTGAAATTCCGGTGTCAGTGTCGATCGGACGCGGTGTCCGTGACCTACTGACTTCTCGACACCTCATCGACACATCCGGAAACGTGTCCGACACCTACCGACACGTGTCTGACACCTCCAGACAAGTACGAAGTCATTGATTTATTTTTTAAATGGCAGACACCGTGTCCGTCACCCCCTGAAGAGGTGTTGGACACCTCTTGAAGAAGTGTCCACAAGTATGTTCATACCGTATTCTGGCCAGACCCCAGGGCCTGCTAAGGGGCCCGCGTCGAGCTACACATCATCCAGTCAACGGTCAAAAATTCAACGCCATAACCAAGTCAAAACGCATCTCGTTTCGAGCATCCGCAGGCATCACCAGTGCAGCGACATCAACAGTCAAACTGTTGGAAAAAGGAAGGGGTCAGCCACCCCCTTCCTAAGGGGGTCGGCCACTCCCATTTCTTCAGGGGGTCGGCCACCCCCCTTGTTGTGAGGGGTCGGCCCCCTTCCAACCCAAAAGGTCAGCCACCCCTTCCTCAAGGGGTCGGGCGCCCTCTTGCCTTGCAGGAGTCATTCTTAAACCCCCGACATCACTCATCGCGCTCTCTACCATCCGTGCTCAACACCGATGGTCACTTGCGCCATGCTGATGCTACATGCTCCGGCACTAAGTATTGCTCCGCGACAGTCGTTGTCGCGCCTTTGCGCCTCGCTGATGATACGTGCTCCGGCACTAAGTATTGCTCTGCGACAGTCCTCGCCGCGCCCTTTCACCCCACTGTGATATGTGCCCCGGCACTAAGTATTGCTCCGCGACAGTCGTCGCCGCGCCCTTATGCCCCGCTGATGATACGTGCCCTGGCACTAAGCATTGCTCCGCGACAGTCGTCGCCGCGCCCGTCGTCGCCGCGCCCTTGCGCCCCACTGATGATACGTGCCCCGGCACTAAGCATTGCTCCGCGACAGTGCTCCGGCACGAGGACCTCTCCCTGCGGCATGGGCTGAGCGCCATCACTGGCTTAGCGCCATCGTTGGCTCAATCAACTGCGAGACGAGCTGTATGCCGTCGCCAGCTCAATCAAAAAGTGGCATGGGCTGAGCGCCATCACGGGCTTAGCGCCATCGCTAGCCAATCAACTACGGGACGGGCTATATGCCGTCGCCGGCTCAATCAACTACGGGATGGGTTGTATGCCGTCGCCGGCTCAATCAAACTGCGGCATGGGCTGAGCGCCATCGTGGGCTTAGTGCCATCACCGGCTCAATCAACTGCAGGACGGGCTGTATGCCGTCGCCGGCTCATTCAAACTACGACATGGGCTCAGCGCCATCACGGGCTTAGTGCCGTCACCGGCTCAATCAACTGCGGGACGAGCTGTATGCCGTCCCCGGCTCAATCAAACTACGGCATGGGCTGAGCGCCATCACGGGCTTAGAGCCATCGCCTGCTTAATCAACTGCGAGACAGGCTGTATGCCGTCGCCGGCTCAATCCAACTGTGGCATGGGCTGAACGCCATCACGGGCTTAGCGCCATCGCCGGCTCAATCACCAGGGACTATGGTCCTCGCAACAGGGTGGGCTCGTAACCCTGGAACCATCATTGGCACAACCTTGAAGCCACCAACATCACACTTACAGGGAGCTCCTACGTGAAGACTTCACTGCAACGGACCCTAAGCACCAAGCGGTGACCATGGTCACTCATGTTACTCATGTTGCTTGGGATCGTCGACACCACCAGGGCAATGACCCACGGGTCACTCTGGGACGAGAGCAGGTCCTTGGAGGGCATCGCGCCTAGTCTGCCTAGCAGTTGGCTACAGGGCCAACCCTTACCACTGTCAGGTTCTCTGCGCGTCTCTTGACGTACCTTGTGGGATTCAGTAAGGGCTTGGACCGGAGGCGGGGCAACGGGCTACTCTGACCATGCTACCGCGGCATGATCAGTCTCCTCAGACAGGCAGAGAGATGTTGCAAAGGCAAGGCAGCACGAACTTAGGGGCCGGCAGTCCCAACGGAGAATTAGTTCTTTGGCCCCCTGGCGACATGTCGTTCCCAGGGGTGACACATGTCAACTTATGACACATGTACATTTTTGCCTATAAATAGTAGATTTTGGAGCTTTTCCAAAGAGCTTCCTCTCATTTGAACTTTTCACTTTCTCTCTCTAGAAAGACATTCTCTCTAAAATTCTAGTGAGAGAAACACACTTGGATCACGTCCCCGAACTCTTTTCCGCATCAACATTTTGGCGACTCTGCTGGGGAGGTGAACATCGTGTTGCAGTCTACTGCACTTAGGCATCATGCCTATGCAACGACGAGTTACGAGGGCTACCAGCCAGAGCCTTATCCATCATGTGCGAGAAGAAGACCACCCGGTCGAGCAAGAGGGAACTAGCGCCCTGCGTCCCCAGGGCCACCCCACGTCTGACGTGCAAGTTGCAGTTAATGCGGCCATTCAGCAGTTCACTCCTACTATAGCCAGCATACAAGACTCGCAAGCCACTCTCATGATCGTTATGAAGGAAATGCAGAGATCCATGCAGATTATGGCCTCACAGCAAGTCATTCCACCGGCCCAGCCCACAGGACCTGGACCATCCCCTGACGCCGCCCAGGCCCCAGTCTCGCTACCACTACCGCCTCGGCCTTCCAGACCTCTGACGTTGGGGCCGCGACATCCTCCCTGCCTATAGCTGGCACACTGCATCCCGCAACGCCATCACACAGACAGCAGCTGGATCCGCGACCGGTGCTACAGCAAATCATCCCTGTTACTGTGCCACAGCATTTACCTGCCAGAAGTTCTTCTGAAACTCATGAGTCCATCGAGATGGAGCCCAACCTCTACCAGACGGAGCAACATCAAACGACCGGCCAGGTGGTGGACATGTCTTACCCAGCCACCCATGCTGCCGCACACGTGCCTGTGGCAACGCCTGCCCCGTATTGTCCTCCTGCTCCACCAATCTACCCAGTTGCACTGTCAGGGGGCTCGGGGAGCCCCAGCCAGCCATCAGCCGCTAGTTGGCCAGGAGGAGCCACTCCCTCATTATGTCTCCAAAGCTGACTTCGATGCACTCCTCCGCTGGCTGTCACAACCGTCTGCACCCGAGTGCTCCGGCACAAGGACTCACCGCGGGGATAGACGACTCCTCCGGGACACTATCTCTGCCAGGGAGCTCTTCAACTCCCCTTCTGCCAAGTAGACGGCTCCTCCGGGATGCTACCTCGGCCTACAGAATAGGCGACTCATCTGGGACACTATATCCATCAGGGAGCTCTTCAACTCCCCTTCTGCCCGGTAGACTGCTCCTCCGGGATGCTACCTGGCCCGTCAAGTAAACGGCTCCTCCAGGATGCTACCTTGAAGTGCTTTGAGTGCTCCGGCACAAGGACTCACCCGTTGGATAGGCGACTCCGCCGGGACACTATCTCTGCCAGGGTGTCTTCGTGACTGGCCTACGTGCTCCAGCACTGGGGGCTTGCATCGGCACCCCTTTGGACTATGACCCCCAGGTCACTCCGAGACTGGAGCAGGTCTTCGGAGGGCATCACGCCTAGTCTACCTAGAAATTGGGCGTCGGGTCTTCCCCACCACTGTAAGGCCTGTGGGACTCTGCAAGGGCCTAGATTGGAGGCTAGATCAAGGGGTTCTCTGGCCACACTGACGCTGTGGGAGCCAGTCTTTCCAGACAGAGCGACGCTGTGCAGGGGCAGGCTGGGTGAATATGCGATTCGACAGTCCGTAAAGCACTGGTAGTTGTGGACCCCTCAGTGACGTGTCACTCCCGGGGAGCGCCATGTGTTGCGTGATAACATCATCATCTCAATCTCTATAAATAGAGGTCTTGAGAATTCATTTGGAAGGTTGGACATTTTCAGAACACTTTCACTTTCTCACTCTAGAATCTTAGAGAGAAACATACAGGACCCTGACTTTGGACCTAAGCATCGAACTGTGGCTGTGTCGTATATTCATCATGCGCCATCGCCCTCACAGCACTGCCACCCTCAGGCTCTGTCTGGGAAGCCTTGCTCCGCCCTTGCTGTGTCCCACATCATCACACTTGGCATCTGTCTCGAACTGCATTCCTTGTGGCACCTCCACGTCGACTGCGGGCCTACATTCCTTGGCATCATTTTGGCGACTCAGCTGGGAAAGTGAGCATCGTACTGCAGTATGCCTGTCCACTACACTTAGGCACCATGTCTCTAGGACGAAGAGTTACGAGGGCTGCCAGCCAAGGCCTCATCTGCACCGTGCAAGAGGAGGATCACCTCGGTGAACAAGAAGGGACTAGTGCCATGCGTCTCCAAGACCAGCCACTAGTTGCCGCACCTGACATACAAGTTGCAGTCAATGCGGCCATCCAATAGTTCACGCCCGCTATAGACAACCTACAGGACTCGCAAGCTACTCTTATGACAATCATCATGGAAATGCAAAAATCCATGCAGGCGATGGCCCCCTAACAAACCCTTGCACCAGCCCAACCTTCTGGACCTGGGTTGGCTCTTGATGCCGCTCAGGCCCCAGTGTCGCGACCATAGCCATGACAATCATCTAGACCTTTGGCAGTAGGACTTGCGACATCTTCGCCTCCTGCAGCTGATGCGCTGTATCATGTCAGGCCATCACAAAGACCTTAGGCAGACCTTGGACCCGTACTGTAACAAACTCACCCTGTCACGGCCCCCAGCCCGTGCCGACACGAAGCTCAGTTGAGACTCACGACTTAATTGAAATGGAGCCTAACCCCAACATAACCAACTGAAACCTAAGCATAAGTCATTCCCTAGACTTAATCCAGGCGACCCTGCCTGACGACCGACTTCCAGCAGCCGACACTACCTATATGCAAACCATGCCCCAACAAGTTGTTCCCCACCACCAACCCCTCTCGACAGTTATCATCCCCTCAATGCCTCAGGTTGCCTCGTCTGGGGGCTCTGGTGCCCGGATCATCCCGACAGGGCACAAACCCTCACATGCTTTGTACGTCACTAAGCATGACCTTGATGCCATCTTTCGTCGTCTCAAGCAGTCATCCTTACCACACTCCCCCTCTAAGTAGTCAGGCCATGCTCCCTACTCCGGCAGCCTCACTACCAAGCCCTACCCTGTCAAGTACAAGCAACCATCCTTCACCTTATTCAACGGCAAAGAGGGCAATGTCCGCGAGCACATCACCCATTTTGCTGGCTCTGGAGCACTACGGGGAGGACGACACTTTGAAGCTTCGTGAATTCCACAAGTCCCTGACTGGCCTTGCCTACTCTTGGTATCATCAGATTCCCGACGCTACTATCCACTCCTGGTCCGACATGGTCTAGCTCTTCCTTGACAAGTTTTACTATGAGACAGAGCGTGTAACCATCGTTGACATTGCCGAAATTCTCCAGAACCCCGGGAAAGATCTCAACACCTATGTCACGCGATTTCATCATAAGTTCTTGGAGTGCACTGACTTTAGCAAAGATGAAACCCTTGTGCCCATTTGCATCAAGAACATGAAAGACACCTACAGGGTCTACCTTGAAAACCTTCAGCTTCGGTCCTGGGGACATCTCAAAGAAGCCGCGCGACGCACCTATGACTTGGTCGGTCCGTCAAAGACCCTAAAGCCCCAACCTCATATTGCCTTGGCTGCTACGATGGAAGCAGCCAGTAACGACGACAACAACCGTAAGCGTCAGTCTCAAGGAAGGGACGGGTGCCCTGACAAGAGAGGGCAACCGATGCCTACCCCGGAATACCCGTGTGACTTGAAGACTGTCAAAGCTATCCTCGAGACATGGATCAATGACAATGCCATAACCCTGCCCAATGCCAACACTGAACCTGCACCGAAAGACTTTGCCCAAACTCTAAGTCCGGGACATTTGAACTAATCGACCAAGCCTTGGCATGCCTTAGTGCATTTTCCATACTTGTAATTTTTTTTTGGTTCATTTTGCAAGTTTTCATGTACGTCATACCCAAGTATCAAGGCATGTTGCCTATCCTTCGTTATCAATGAAGTTACATTTTCCAGACTTAGAAATTTTTCAAGCCATAGGGCTCTTGCACAAACCTACTGACACCACTCTTTATGCCATCACCCACTACCTTGAGGGCTTCACCCCTTCCCAACCCCTTCAGCCTCACACCCCATACCGACTTGGTGCGTGGTGTGAGGGGTGGCTCAAGCCACGTTACCAGGTCTCAACTCTGTTAGTTGACCCCCCCCCCAAGTCTCGCGACCGCCTCTGCTAGGTATGCATGCAACACTCCTCACCAACCCTCCCCTACCTCCATCACTCAGTCGATCATCGATGCCAGCCCATCACCCTGAGTCTCCCATCCCGCTCATCTCAACCTCTCGTGCTTGCGGTCGCATGACCACCCTTTATAAAAAAAAAAATTTCTTGACACTTAGAAAAAATTTCATTTTTTTCGCAACCGGTCATCGATGATCACCCTCAGCGGTCTCCCTCGGTACCCTTGTCCAAGCTCAACACTTAGAAAAATTTTGTTACAAAATTTTTTTTTCAACCCCTTCTCCTTAGTCGTCTAACTCTTGGAAAATTTCTCAACACTTAGAAAATTTTCTTACCCCTTCGCACTCCTCCCTCTCTTCGGCCTGCTCACGGTCAGGTCGCCACCCTCTCACCCTCGTTCTACACTTAGAAAATTTTTCAAAATTTTCATCTCCCCCTCCCACCAAACCCCTCACTCTCCCTCTAACATTTTCCTCTCTTTGCTCCCACCATCCCACTCATCTCTATCTCTTGTAATTGTGAAGCTTCTCTTGGGGGCTCCCTCTTTAGGGTTGTCAAAAAAATTTTGAATTAATTATTTAATTAACTTTGAAATTCAAATTTAATTCAGAATTTGGGCGGAACCCACCAGCGAGAATGCTCCAACCCGCGCCCCGACCCGCGCCCCGACCCGCGCGTTCTCTTTCTCTCTCTGTGTCGTGCCCGACCCAACCCAAACCCGACCCACCCGAACCTAAAACCCTAACCCTAATTCTCCTCATCTCTTTCTGTTCTTCCTCATGCCCGCCGCAGCCCCCCTTGGCGCCACCGCCCTTCGACCTCACCCTCCACGACACGCCCCTCGCTGACATTGGCCCCCATCCCCCAACGGCCTCTACCCAGCCCGCCCCTCTCTTCTCTTCTCCCTTCTCTCCCCCGTCCCTGGCCACCCGTGGCACCGCCGTCGCTGCTGCCCCCTTTCCCTTCCCTTTCCTTCTTCCCCCGCCCCACCCCTCAGCCTCGGCCTCCCCACCTTGTCGGCCTCAGCCTCCTATCCCCCTCGGCCTTGGCCTTCACCCCCCCTCCCCTGCCCTCTCTTCCCTTCCCCCTCCCTCCTTCCCCTTTCCCTCTCGCCCATCTCCCCACCCCCGTCTTGGTCGGCCTCAGCCACTTGGTCCACCAGCCTTGGCCCTCCCCTTCCCCTTCCTACCTCATTCTTCCTCATTCTTCCATCCTCTCCCATCTTCCTCCTTCTTCCATTTTTTCCCTTCCTCCCAAACTCCCCAAAGTCAAGGTCGACCCTCCCCCTTGCATCCAAGAGCCATTTCTCTTGGCCTTCACCCTTCTCCTCACATCAGCATTGACCACCACACCAAACCCGACACCACCCAAAACTTTGGTCTGCCCACATTCACCCAATGACAAGCCAAACACTTCAAAAAAAAATTTGCAACATTGACCGTATGGCAATGACCGCACCCTGTCTCCCGTCGTGGACTACCCCAGCATCACGACGCCTGACCGCGCCCTTGTAGCGCCCCTCATGACGATGTCCCTCGACATCAAATAACCTTGGTGGTGGTGCGGGAGGTAGCTCGAACCACCACCGCAACGACCGTCTCCCAGGCACCGACTCTGCGGCGCCCTTGCGCTGTCTCCAAGACCCCCGTCGCCCTGGCGCCACCTCCGCGACCCTAGTCGCCACGCCCTGGCGCTCGTTGTGGACTGCCCCAGTATCACGACTCCCGATCCCGCCCGTACCTGACACCCATCGTGGACTGCCCAGCATCACGACGCTCGATCGTGCCCGTACCCCGACGCCCGTCGTGGACTACACTACCAGCATCATGACACCCGATCGCGCCCGTACCCTGACGTCCGTCGTGGACTGCCCCAGCATCACGACGCACAATCGCGCCCTTGTCGCGCCCCTCATGATAATGTCCCCCAACATCAATGTGCTTGGTAGGTGGTGTGCGAGGTAGCTCGAACCACTTACCCCGTAACCGACCCCTGTCGTCCTTACCCGGGTGCCGTCTCCGCGACCCCCTGTCGCCCGTACCCCTACGCTCTATCATCATGCCCTCGTGTCAACTCCTATTCATACTCAGGCTTCAGTAGGTGGTGCACGAGGTAGCTCGAGCCACCTACTCTTCACCTTCATCATGCAGTGACAACATCAACAACTCTCGAACCAACAAACATTAGAAATTCTTTTAAGTGTGAACTTGCGAATATGCGTGCAACGCCTGCTCGGGTTGCCCCTCCGTGCATACCAGACGCAGGGGGCTTATGTTCCCAACCTATTCTGGTAGCGCCCAAAGGCCCATTTAGGGTCCTATTTTGCATAACACGTCCGCACAATCAATATTCAACGCCTCCAACCAGTCAATATGTGCACGCTCAAGTCAGGTGCACTTCTCACTCTTTTTATGGGACCTCGTCACCAAGAACTCATCCTTGCACGACGGCTCATCATGCTCCGACCGTTGCACTTCATCCTTCACCCATCAGCACACATTGGCATCTACCAAAGAAAGTTTGCCTTGCCCCGCCATGGGGTTAGCCTCGGCCTTGGCCCCCCTTGGGATCGGCCTCGGCCTTGGCCTCCCCCTTGGGGTCTGCCTCGGCCTTCCTCTGGGGTTGGTCTTGGCCTCCCCCAATGGTTGGCCTTGGCCTTCCCCCAAACGGTTAGCCTTTGGCTTCCATACTTAGCATCTTCACTACTCTTCAAGGGGCCGAAAGTCAATCCGCGACCCCCGTCACCCGGACCTGACTCTGCGACCACCGTCGCCCGGAACTCACTCCTCGACTCCCGTCACCCGGAACTCACTCTACGACCCCCGTCCCGGACGTAGCGCCGTGACCACCGTCGCCCGGAGGTCACTCTGCGACCCCCGTCGCCCGGACGTCACACTATGCCCCGGACACCATACTCACTTCGCCTCGCCCATGCGCCATGCCACTAACACGTCATATGCCCCTTGGCTCTCTGTCACACTACCATGCTCCTTGCATCGGTCCATCCTTTTACCACACCATACGCACCTTGCCTTGGTCGTGTAACATGCTTCGACCCACTTGTGTGTAACATCATGCGGTGATAGGCGACTCTCCGGGACACTATCTCCGACAAGGAGCTCTTCAACTCCCCTTCCTCCAGGTATACGGCCCCTCCGGGATGCTACCTCGGCCAGTCAGGTAAAAGGCTTCTCCGGGATGCTACCTTGACTCGCTCCGAGTGCTCTGGCACAAGGACTCACCGCGGGGATAGGCGACTCCTCCGGGACACTATCTCCGCCAGGGAGCTCTTCAACTCCCTTTTCGCCAAGTAGACGGCTCCTCCAGGATGCTACCTCGGCCAGTCGGGTAAACGGCTCATCCGGGATGCTAACTTGACTCGCTACGAAAATTTCTCATAAATACTTTTATAGCTTCCAACAGCATAAAAAGTTATAATATAATTTTTTTGATTTTTGAATATTTTTAAATGATTTTCTTAAATACCAGAAAAAGCCCAAAATAAAAATTAAGACTTCCAACACAAACAAAAGTCCTATAAACCTTATGATAGCTTTACCATATATAAGGATAATACAAAAATTGTAAAAAAAAGTTAAAAAGCATCAAAAATATTTTAAAATCATCTGTTTAGCTAACTCAAATGCGATACGGATTTAGTACCAAATCAAATCTAAAAATTATGAAACCCCGTAAAGCATTAAGACACTCCAAAATTCATGAAAATTTCTCATAAATACTTTTATAGCTTCCAACAACATAAAAAGTTATAATATGAATTTTTTTGATTTTGAATATTTTTTTAAATGATTTCTTAAATACCAAAAAAAGCCCAAAAATAAAAATTAATACTTCCAATGCAAACCAAAGTCCTATAAACCTTATGATAGCTTTACCATATATAAGGATAATACAAAAATTGAAATAGAAAATTAAATGGAGTCAAAAATATTTTAAAATCATATGTTTAGCTAACTCAAATGCGATACGGATTTAGTACCAAATCAAATCTAAAAATTATGAAACTGAAATTAAAATTATTTATATCATAAAAAAATTACAGAGATTTTCCCAGAATTTATTAAGAATTTTCAAGACTCCAAATGGATTTTAGAAAATTTGAACTTGTGAAAATTATTAAAAATAACAAATGGTACCAGAAAAATAAGAAATTTTAACTGTAATTCTAATATTGCCCTAAAACTCTTCTTGTAAAGTTTTAGCATTTTTTGATAATTGTACGATACCCAACAGTTATGTGGTACAACTGTGCAAGCACAGTGTACCACTCACTGCATAAACCTATTTCTCGCATCTTCTTTCTCTCTTCTCTACACCCGAAATACCCACTTCTCCTCATAAACTACACACACACATCCATACACGCATCCCCTGCACACACACATCCATACACGCATCCCCTGCACACACACATCCATACACGCATCCCCTGCACACACTACACACTCATTATTTTACATTACACACAATACACTCACATTTTACACACCTATGTACACACACATAACACACAACTCTACACCTGCTCCAAGGCAGCCTTGTCCAAGGCAGCCTTGGCTGTTCTCTCCCACACACCCACACTTCACGTTTCACCCACTATTACACATTTATATGTATTTTTTTACACCACTAACTCACTACACTGTTGTTGTAGTCTTCTTCCTTTTCATTTCTCTCACACTCTCACACATATACACACAACCCACACTCATAATTTTGTGACTCGTGTAACTACCCATCAAACACATTACACGCACATAAGGGCTGCTATGCAGCTTTTTCCTTCTCCTTCCCTTCTCTGCAGCATACCCATAATACACTCAATTCTCCACAGATTACCCACATGCCTTTACAACAATAAATACACACAATACACTCTCATCACATACACCACACACGCACAAAAGCACTCACTTCACACAATTACACAACTACTGCCTCACGACAGTAGTGTTCTTCCTGCTTTCTACCCATCACTCACACCCACTCACACTCTCACACACTGCACTCACCTCACATTTGTTGAGCAGTTTTCCCCCTCTCCATTTCTCACTTACACATCCAAACACACACTCCTTCACCCACAGTATATACTACATCTGTTTTTTTTCTTTTTCTTTCATGCAAACACACACTACCACGACTGAAACTTCAGCCCTTCACCAGCCCACACAGTCTACACTGAAAAAACACACTATACATACACATCTTTCCTGTACAAACACACACAGAGGTCTACCCACGCTAACATATTTCAGCTCTATGTACATTATACACCATTCAACACTAAAGTTCTAAGAATTTAAATTGAGGGAAAAGTGGGTAGAGGGCTTACCAAAAATTTTGTTCCGATCTCTGGATTTCACTGTCCGCAGTCATCCCTATCTTTTTTTGCGAGAATTTTTTTTCTCGGTGCAACTCTTCTTTTCTTTCTCTTTTCTCTTTTCTCCCCCTCTATCTCTCCATCTTCCTCTTCTTTTCTCAGTTGTAACCGAAAGAGCAAGGGGCTCTTTCTCTGTAACCGAAAATGGCTTAAGGCAAGCTTTAACTTCTCCCTAATTTATCTCCTTCGTTCCATTTCTATCCAAAGTTAGAGAGCTGACTAGAAAAAATCAGATTATATCCTTTAATTTAATCAATAGTCCAAATCTGAAAATTTAATTATGTAACTATCCCTTTAACTATCATGAATTGAGTCTATCATAAATTTCATATTGCTTAGTAAAAAAAGAAATTATCGCTAAAAGTTGCCGCTAAAATATCGACGCTAACTATAGAGTATAAAAATGTCGCTAAAGGATTCTCAAAATATCTTTAACGCAAATCATCGCTAAAAGACCTCAATCCATATAACCTATAACTGTTATCATTATGTTATAACTCATGGTTTCAAAAAAAAAAAATTGTCGCTAAAGATCACAAAGATTAATGCTCACCCATATCATCGCTAAAGGTCCAATAAATAATTAGTTAGAATTTTTTTTAATATAAATCTCGTCTCAGTTTTGGGCTGTTAGAAAAGTACGGGGCATTAAATATTCAATTTATTGCCCATTTGTTTTTTTAGATACGGTAGAATGTGACTGAGGTCAGATTGAAAGGATTCGGTTAACGGTTCGTGTAAGTGACATGTCAATTCAACTAGTATTTTATGAAGCGTATATGTTTATTTACCTTTGAAAAGCACTGTTTATAAGCATTGAAATGTTTTAGTTATATTTATTTGTTTTTCCTTGGAGAAAGGAACTTTGCTAAAAGAAAGTCTGTCGTGGCACTTATTTCTCGTTAAAAATCAGACCAGCATGTAAATGAAATTTTGTTAGGAATTCTAAGAGAACTCGGATTGAAAATGCTTGGTGCAATTAAGATGTTTTCCTATTGACTTTATTGTGGATATGAATGTTTCGGGAAACTATCAGAAAGTGTGAGATGGTTTGGCCATCAGTGACTGAAGGATTATATTGTGATACATGAAAAGGATGTACTTTGCTTACTTGATTAGTGTTCCCCATATCTAACGGGGAAAAGTTAAATTTCAAATCCTTGTCAACTGGACGGAATATTGACGTGCAATATTGTTGCTCGTGGTTGCCCCTACTTCAACAATGATTGTTATCCCGATATGAGATTTCGAGTCTAAGTCAGTGGGACCAAACGCTGATCGCAGCATATCGTTTGTGCTAGTGTTTGGTTGGAAGTGTCTTGTGATGACGTTTTTGTGCTAAATGATGTTTATGCCCTCAGATTTGTTCCCTTTACTCTATTTTGTTTACAAAATGATTTCATATAGTAATATTTATTTACTCTCTAATACTTTATCTCGTAATGTTGCTAAATTGTAAATTAAGTTATTATATTGACATGCAATAATCCATCTAGTTGAATCATTGGTTATAATTACTTACTAAGCACATTAAAGCTCATTCTTTATTCCTCATTTCAGGTTAAGAGCAAGTTGATGGTGACGATCGAGGGCTTGGAAATTGTAAGGATAATGCTATGGATTTAATGAGTGTAGTTATTGCCTTTGGGAATATTTCACAATTGTTAATATAAGACTTGTTGTTTTGAGACTAGAAATGAAATTCTTTTTTTGGAGTTGTATGAGATTTAGTTTTGTTGTAGTTGTATTGATGATTAGTGAATAAGGCATGGCAGCGCCCTTGGTCAGAGTCCATTGGGTCAGCGGCCGGTCACGAATCCATTTCACAGGCCAGCCCTTGGTTCGGGTCCTGACATCAGGCCTTATTGCTGGGGCTTTCACACGAGGAGTTCTACTTAGGCAAGTGGTTGATACCCCAGCATCACTTAGAGCTCGAGCCCCTGATTCCATTCTGGTCACTCCTCCTACTGAGATGTATAGGCCGGGGGCTAGATGCAGAGTTGTCACTACAAGAAAACTTATCTTTACCAAAGGATTTTTAGCGACGGAGAAAAATCTGTCGCTAAAAATGATCTTTATCGACGGATTTATCAGTCGGTAAAGGATCCGTCGCTAAATATAAACTCTGACGGAATGTCTGTTGGAGGATATCTTTAGCGACGGACTTTTACCGACGGATTATTACCGACGAAAAATCTATCGCTAAAAATCATTTACAAAATTTTGATTTTTGGTCAAATTTTTTGGCTCTTGAGAAAAAAAAATTAAAAATTATTTAGCGACGGAGTATTGCCGACGGATTATATCCGTCGGTAAAAGTAAATTTTTAAAATTTTTATGACTTTTAGCGACGGACCTTAACCGACAGCCAAAATCCGTCTCTAAAAGTCATTTAATGTAAAAACCCTAACTCCATTTCTCTTTCTCCCACTGCCGCTTTTCCTTTCTCTCTCTTTTCTCCCTCTTCTCTCTCTTCATGTTGGCAACTCATCCGTCCTTCTCCGGCCACCTCCTCAGCTACCCCGCCATGACACATCCCCGTCACCGCAACACTCTGGCAACCGCAACATGCGCCGCCGTAACAACAGCGACCGCGACAGGATAAGGAAGCAATCGACTTCCTCGTCGTCAAGAAAGATCACCGAAGAGGACATTGCCAAGTATTTTGCCAAGAAGGCCTAGAAGAAGGTAAAAGCTGGTATTTAATTGTAATTCCGTGTGGTTTTAGGGTTTCTTGGGTTGGTATTGGCGATTTTGTTGTTTTGGATGATATTGATTTTGATGGTTTTAGGCTTTGAAAGTGGCGAAGAAGCCCGAGTCCCAGACTGTTTCTGGCTAATCGACCAACTCCACTTTCTTCGGCGATGCTAATCTCCAGGTTTAGGCACTTGCTGGTTCAGATAATTTTAATTTTGTTTTATAGATTGCACCAATAAGGTTTAGGCAATTGATGTGCACGGATTCCTCTAGTCCTGGCTTATATTTTGTATGTTTCACCACAATTCTGTAGGATTAATGCTTACATCTTGTGCTGCTGGAGACTCGATGGCCACCTCAGGATTTTGGAGCAAGGTTCCTGACTTATATTTTGTATGTTTCAATGAAAATTGTAATTTTGTTTTATAGATTTTTATGATGTGATCAATTATATTTAGTGAATATCTAATTTTGTTAGTTTGGTATTGAGTTTTAGTTGGTGGTTTATGACTTAAATCATATTTGTATTACTTGAAATTTGATAAAGAATGAATGCTAGCTTTAAGAAGGAAATTGTTGTTAGACCGGTTGATTATGGTTAATGGTCGATGGACATAGGTTTGAATATTTAAATAAATAAAAATTGAGAAATATTTTTTTTGCGACAAAATTCTGTCACTAAAAGTACTTCAAATAAATCATATTTGATTTTTAGCGATTGAAATATATCGCTAAAGACTTCATTTTTTAACATTAGACTTTTAGCGACGGACAAAGTTGTGAGCGATGGATTTTTAGTGTTAAAATTTAGCTACTGAAAATGGTCAACTATTTGTGACAGACTTTTAGCGACAGATATTATGTCACTAAAAGTCTTTTTTTTAATTTTTTTGCAAAAAAAAAAAGGAAAATTTTGGAAAAATACCTTTAGCGACGGAAATTTTCGTCGGTAAAAGTATTTAATTCCGTCGGTAAAACTAATATTTTTAGTGACGGATCACCAAATTCCGTCGCCAAACTTTTAGCGACGGGGTTATGAACAACTGACTTTTAGCGACGGATACCCCGTTGCTAAAAAGTCTTTTGCAACGGAATGAGGACTTATAGCGACGGAATTGTCCGTCGCTAAAAGTCCTTTTTCTTGTAGTGTGTGTAGAAGGTAGCGGAGAGGAATCAGATATCCTCTCTTAGGTGGCCGAACAACCCTTGATCGTACGAGACATTGGTTCAAGAAGACTTGGGCCCCCTTTGACTATGGATGGGCAAGACGAGGTCGGGGTGCTCGGGGAGAGAGGAGAGGAATATAAGGAGGAGGTCAATGCGAATGACATCCTTTTCCCGTCATGGACCATGTGACATAACTATAGAAATAATCTTTAGGCAGAAGCGAGATGTGGATGTGTTCGGGCATAAGGACCTAGCCCAACAGAAATGGTAATTTCCTCCTCTCCTCTCATAAATTCCTATTTTTTGTCAGATATTAATCATCATTCTCTGCAAGTTCTGAGTAGGGTGGGGAGGGGTAAGTACAAGATGACTCAGCTTGAAGGAGATGGTTGCCTCACTGAGAGCTCATATAGTGTGTGAGGATATCACCGACGGGATACTAGGGTAACTATGCCTCCACCATTTACACCGCGATCTAGGGGGGAATCGAAGTCCTGGCAGGAAGGAGGATATACCGATAGAATTGAATCTTGGGCATGGACAAAAGACGTGTCAGCTATGCAGAGTGGTGGCAGGGTAAAAACGCGAGCTACTAGCGCACTGGTTCCTAGGCTTGGCTGTAGGCCTACTCCAGAGTTGAGGAAAAGTGCAGATCCCCCAAGGGAAAATAAAGGTAAAGTCCCTATGGTAGATGCATCCACAGGGGGGAAGAAAAATTACTGGTTCGCAGATCCCAGAGAATACAGATCATATGGGCATCTCCTCGACGACATGGATGAGTTATGATGCAAGAACCGACTGTGATATTTTCCTCCAGGGATTTTGAGGACGAGGCATATAAGGAGGATCTAAGTCTAAAGCTGAGACCACCCCCAGTTCTTCAGAAGGCAAGCCTAGCTTGAAGAAGTCGAGGAGAGGACATTAGTTAATTACCCTAGGAAGAATAGCTCCTTTTTTTTCCTTAACTAGACTTCTAACTTGTAATAGCGAACTATCAACATTATAACTCAAATGCATTCCTATTTCATTATTTTCAATATGTACATGCACACACAGTGCATGGGGGCGCGAAAAAGAACATTGAGAGATTGTCCGAGAACAGGTATAGGGATAGCATCCTAAAACAGTTATATAGTCCCAAATTATATTAACACAGAGTCCCAAAATAAAATTTAAACAACAAAAAGTCTCCAAGCTACATGATTAAATGCCAAACTGGCCAAAAATAGTGATACAATCCCCAAATTACTCTACATAGACTTCCATATTAAACATCTAAATTCAAATAATTCCTCTTGTAATGATTTCTAAAAAAGCCAAAATAACTTCGAAATTAAGCTGCTAGCTCTCAGTCATACAATTAGCCCTGTAATCCAGTCCCCTCTACTAATCACTTGAATGAAAGCAATAAATGAGTGAGCCAAATGTCCCGTAAGGTTGCTCATTAGATCATCCAAAAAGGATAGAAAGTATCCGGGTAAACAAAATTATAGACGGCATAGAGAGCTTGAAGAAAACTGATACGTGACCAGATTTCGTAATAGAAGATGTTTTTAATATTTAAGCCATCTAAAAATAAAGTCAAACATGCAATCACTGACATATAAGACAAGGTTCAAAAAATAATATCATGCTATCTAGCTCATCCGTCGAAGCTAACCCTTGTATCAATCCGCACGGTAAGTCAGAAAACAGAATTGTCACGTACATTATGACATGGCTCACAAAAATACGAGACACTTGTGTTTAACATATTCAGTGAGACACCAAAAAGTCACCTCGACAATGTAAACTAATGGGTTGTAGAAATATGGCAGCCTATGGCCACGGTAATCGATGACACCAGTCAGTCGCATGAAGTCAAGTGGAAAAAAAACTAAACGAACATTGGTACATTAGCAAACTGGCCATAAGAGAGACTGTGGCCCAAAGGATTCAAATGCTGAACGAGAATTGACTGAACAACCTCGAATTCAATCAATTTTTAGTAGTCGTGATAACGAGAATAACATGTAAGCAAAGTGGGTCTTATGCGGAGAATACAGAGCAAGGAATTTCTAGCAGCTTCAAATGGGGAACTCAACGTGAAAAGGGTCTTAGACAGCAAACAAGACCCAGATTCATGAAGAGAAATCTGAACTTATAGGATCATCAAGGGATTAGAGTTAAGGTTGAAATATGGAAAGCAATCCAATAAATTGTCGCCTAATGGAAATAAAAAGCTATAATCCTCTACTGGCCAGCATATACTTCACTAATATATTGTTGGTTTATGAGTTTCAACAATATTCAAAAGATATTTAAATACAGATACAAGCCCAAAAAAAAAAAAAAGATTCCAACGCTGGATAAGGGGAGAACAATAAGAATAATAGTCCAGCAAGGGGAGTAGGCTAAATGACACAAAACCTTAGTGGCGGCAGACCAAAGAATGCAACTGAAACCTTGGCCAGTTTCCAAGAAGCAATTGTAATGGACAAAAGGTTACTATTCTAAGTTGGCCCAACACATGCTTTAACTTTAATAAGAATATCTTAACAGCAGTGTATCAGTCGAATTAAATAAGGTACACCCAATAACAAGATGCTGATAAGTAGTCAACAATAAGGCATTGAGTTAATTGATTAGCAGTGGAAGGGTTATATATGACAAGATGATGTAGGGAAGATGTGAAGGATAAACTTTCACAACATAAGATTGATCAGTCAAACGTTGATTCAAGTTTTAAAAACAGTTAACTCTTAACTCAATCGTGTGAAATGCCCGATACAATTCCCTTGACAGAGTTTATCAACAGATTCTAAATGACACTTAGGTCAATCAAGAAAAAGTCAAGGCTTAAGGGATCTTACTTCTATGTAAACCCTAATTCAAGTATTAGATTATACCTCTTACCTTATATTTCACGCCAATAGTCCATGGTCAAGGAGACTATAATTGCTTGTTCTTCTTGTTCTTCTCATGAGCCCAAAACCAAAAGTAATGATACTTACAAGCCATCTAAATCCTAAATATTTTTTGCTGAAAATATTTTTAAAAATACTAATCGCATCCCTAACTTCTCTAAATTTCAAAATGGGTCTAAATTGAGTCCAATCTGGTATACTCACTAGGACTCCTTCAAATAAAAAAATGTAAAATAAAATAACTCTTTTAATCAAATTACTAGACGGTCAAATCTAATCCCTCCCGGTCAAGTAAGTAAAATCAAGCTCCAAAAGTCGCAGAAATAAAATCTTAATTTCACCAAAAATTTTGGGTGTTACATTATTATCCTGTTCTAAGAATTTCGTCCTCGGAATTACTCAACATCAAATTTCATAAGATTGTCCTCAAACAAACAAATACTAGCTTCAAGTTTTGCTTCAACCTTAATACCTCAAAGTTTTTCTTGAACAATCAAGGCACTGTTAGCTCTATGATTGGATAATTTAGGCTTATATTTTGTTTTGATGATAACTACACACTGATTATGTTCTAATGTGTGTTTTGAGTGGATTCTTAGTATGTATATACATATACACTCATCAAGACATATTTGAGAAGTTGGAGACGTGGATTATAGTCAATCAAGCTTAAAGCTTTATTTAACATGCTCTGTAAGCTTCATCAAGTTCAATATTAAAGAATTCATAGGCTAAGTTACTATCATTTTTGATTGATCTTATTACTATATAACTAGTCTTGGTTTGATACTTGGATTGATAAATAAGTCTTAAAATGACCTTAGGACACCTTGTGCATTACATGTGAGTCCATAAACTTTCAAACAAGTGTGTTTTTTAAAAATGGGTAAACTTTGGAGTGTACTCGGATTTTCTCAAAAATATTTTTGGTGATAAAATTTTCATATTTTGATAAAACGTTTCATTAGGTTCTTACAAAAAAAATTACTCTTCAATTCCATTTTTCTAGAGGAAGTTATGCCCAAAGCAAGAAATGGGGTTTTGTGGGGCAGTCGAGTAATGGGCAGTAACGCAATGCAGTGTGACTACATCCCCAATATTGTAGACTTTATTGACCATTGGATGAAAAATAACAGCTAGTTTTGCCCAAAATCATGCCAAATCTTGATCTTCAAATAACGGTTATATTTGATATACACCTTATATTAATCAGTTTGGGGCTTCATCATACACTGTGGAAACCACATTCTAAGCCTCCATTTATTTGAGAAACATCAAGGTTATAGATTAAACTTTTCTCTCTTCATCTTCATAATTTTACATCACTAAAGAGAGCATCATCATGAGAAATTCTTTGAGAGTGAGCATTCTTCAAGTCATCAATCATCTCATCTCTTTATTGTACTAGAGTTTCATTTGTACCCATTTCCTTTTAAAAGAGATTCTTTGTCCACATTTGACCTTTATAAAAGGATTGTGATCAAGGATTGGGTGAGCTTTGTGGCCTCAAGGCTTGTGCTTGCTATGGGGATATCACAAAGTGTTGTAAGGATTTTAATTTTGACCTCAAAGAAGTTTGATGTTAGTGTATTCTAGTGCTCTCGCAAGGGACTTCAAGAAAAGGGACTTTCTTGAAAAGGTGAAATAGGCTTGAAGGTAATTCAAGCCGAACCATTTAAATCTTCTTGTCGAGTATCTCTAACTCAATCTCTTCATTTATTGCTCTATAATTTCTTGAGATTGTGTAGTTAGCATATTCGTTGAAGTATTATATGGTTTGATTGAGATCCATCCCCATTAATTTTCAAGAACACTATTCAACCCCTCTCTAGGGTTATTTTATTGGTTTCAGACACTTTGCCAATGAGCCTCATTATACATATTGATCAACATTAAACAATTAATCAACTTATGGAACTTAGCGCACTGTTATGGATCGTCTAATAGCTAACCATTATGCATTCATACATATAGTCTAAATCATAAAATTCTTGTAACACCCCAACATTTTTGGAGCGTTAGCCAATCAATCAATCAATTCTTAATTGTTCAATCATCTCAATTTTTGCTAAGAAAATCCCAAGAAATATCTCTATCAAAGCTTCTACAATAACTCAAATTCTTAACTCATTGTTCATAAATGGAAAGACTACATTAATGAACTCAACTAAGTAAGTTAGACATTGATTTCCCTCGTTGGGGCTTAAGTAAACAAAACAATGAAAATCAAATCTAAACCAACTCCATAATCAAGCTCTAACCCATCCAAGAATCTACTGATGGTTATTAGCTGCAGAAAGGGAACAGATGAGCTTTTGAGAGTTCAGTAAGGTCATTTAAAAATTCAATAGAGGGATTTACAAATGATTAGCAGATTTATTTCAAAGACAATGAGAAAGAGATTCAACCCTCTCCCCTAAATCAGATATCAATGAAAACAATTCAATTACACTGTAAACAATGCAGATGATGTTGAACATGAGTAAATTTGCAAAGCCACATAGGCAGTACATAGTAACACTTAGCAAAGCCACAAAGTGATGCTCAATAACCCTGATAACTACATATGCATATGTACACTTGCTAGACCATTATGTTACTAGCGTTTCCCGCAATAACAGATCATTCTTATATCACCTTCAATACAAACCATCCTTATAACTCCTTAATACACTAACTCATGTCAATATGCAAAGGGCAATAATCGATAATACAATTATTAAATTGATACTCAATGAGTAATAAATACTGAGTATTGATAAGATTTCTAATAAACCTATAAGGCTCAAAATAGGGTATTAAAGTCAAATGATGCATATGAAAATTATAACATAGTGGAACAAAAATTCGATAACAATTCAGAAAAATATTTACAAGTCAAATAGATGAAATTTGGTTTCGGATAAAAATCTTTTACCTCAGTCCAAGCTATACTAGTCTTAACTGGATAATCCTCAGTGTTGACCTAAATGGAAACAATCACATTATCAGATACAATTTATTTTTACGATATTGTAAACATAGCACCAACTCACTCTTACTCCTAGAACGACCCACTCGCCGGTTATGCCAAATTTTCAGAATACCTCTCACACGAAAAATTTACCCAAAACACCCCTCATGCCTAAATCACAAATATATCTTCCTTATAAGTAGGATCCTTAAAGTATTCTTATTGGAGGTGAATTTTACCAAAATAGCCCTCCGGTAGGTAAAATTACCAAAACCCCTTCTCAGATGGCAAATTACCAAAACACACCTCAATCGCCCTCGCTCCAAAAATTTTTTAAAAAATACTTTAAAACACTGTTTTAAGCATATAGAAGTTATTTTTTGATTAAAAAGCATTTTAAAAAATTTCAGTTCAAAAATCCATAACCGCTAACTGGATCAAGCGTTGGGAGGTCAGATCTAGTAAAAATAGCTATTGGCCTAAAACAATACAAAATTTAAAAACTAAACCATTTCTATATTATAAATTTTCCCTAAAAATTTCAGATAAAAAAGATCTGATTTGATATCCTAACTAAATCGGGAACTTCTCAGTATTGATAAACTATTTAACGCTTTTTGGAACTACGAAAAAATCCCAAAATTATTGACAAGGTAGATGTCATAAAAATAATAGGGGTCTCTTCTTTGCACTTTGCCTAAATCATTCGCTAAATAGATTTTAAAAATCCTAATAGGGACTGCTAAAGGAAATCTCACTTTTAGCGACACTTACACTAACTATTTAAAATTAAACACACCTTTTCATACACACGGCCTTCTTCTTCACTCTTACACTTCACTGTTGACTGTTTGATGCCAAGGAAAGTGGGTTCGCAGTCGACATGGAGGTGCCACAAGGAATGCAGTCCGAGTCAGATGCCAAGTGTGATGACGCGGGACACAGCAAGCGTGCAGCAAGGGTAGAGACTAAGGGCTTCCCAGACAGAGCCTGAGGGTGGCAGTGCTGCGAGGGCGATGGCGTAGGGTGAATACACGATGACAGTCACAGTCCGATGCTTAGGTCCAAAGTCAGGGTTCTGTATGTTTCTCTCTTTAGAATTCTAGAGTGAAAAAGTGAAAATGTCAGAGTTTCGAGAATCTGAAAATCTGAAGTCCTTCAAATGAATTCTCAAGACCTTTATTTATAAAGGTTGAGATGATGATGTCGTCACGAGACACGTGGCGCTCCCCGGGAGTGACACATCACCGAGGTGTCCAATCATGTATACAAACACACACACACATATGTGTGTGTGTGTACCACACACACACATACACACTGTTTCCAACCCATTCTGGTCACACCCAAGAGCCCACTAGGGACCCCGCTTCGAGCAAACAAGTCGACAAATTCAACAGTCAAACTTCCAACGCATCAAACCAGTCAGCGCGCACACGCTTAAGTCACGTACATTTTTCTCTCCGCACATGCATTTTTATCTCCGCGTGCGCCTTGTGCGCAACTTAGACAACTTATTTCACGTTAGCGTGACCTACGGTAGCACGACCATCGTACCAAGACCACCCGAACACCTTTTCACCAAAAACTTCGACTAACGGTGCAACCGGAGAGACGGGGTCAAGGGGAAAAAGCCTTGGCCAACCCCATGGGGTCGGCCTCGGCCTCCCAAGGGGGTTGGCCTTGGCCTTCCCCCCCCCCCGGTTCTTCACTTTGCGGGTAAAGTTCCTTTTGTACTTTGTTTTCTCTGTACGCTCTTTATGTAATTTCGGTGCTTTGTTCATCATATGGGTACGATTCTCGACAACACGCTCGTCACGACACAACTTCTGAATTTGTCATCGCTCATCAAAACACATACCGTCGGCGCACCCGAAGTTCACTAAAAGGGGAAGTAGCCTTGGGCTCCAAAAATGGAAGAAGACCATTTCGCCTTGACAAACCCCAGGGGGTAGGCCTCGGCCTTCCCCAGGCCTAGGGGGTTGTCCTCGGCCTCCAAGGGGGGTTGGCCTCGGCCACTTTCCCCCAGTGGTTCCCCCCTTCTCGCATACTCCTTTCGCATTTTTTTCGCCTTGTACTCTTCGTACGTAATTTTGACATCTTGATCGTCACATGGATACGACTCATGTCGACACACTCGTCATAACGCAACTTCTGAATTCATCGTTGCTCATAAAGACACCAACCGTCGGTGTGCCCGAAGTTCACCGAAAGGGGGGAGTGGCCTTGGCCCCCCTTCACGGGAGTTGGCCATTGGCCTTGGCCACCCCCTAGGGTCAGCCTAGGCCTTCCCAAAGGGTCGGCCTCGGCCTCCCCAGGGGTGGTGGCTCTCCTTCCCCCGATTTTGGCCTATGACCTCACCTTCCGCGCGCACTTATTTTCTAGAGTCTTTACACCTCCGCGATGTTTACGGACGAGCGTACACCAACCTCACGACGTCCGTCGTGCATCAACCTCGCGACGTCCGTCGTCCATTAACCTCGCAATATCCTTCATCCATCAACCTCACGACGTCCTTCGTGCTTCAACCTCGTGACGTCCGTCGTCCGTGACCGCATACAGCTCTCGCGATGCCCATCGCCCAAAGTCGCACACTACCACTGAATAACCCATCGCCGATGACCGCATATCATCACTCGTGCCCCCGGCACCAAGTATTGCCTCTGCGACGTTCGTCCCCGCGCCCATGCGCCACAATCATGTTACATGTTTTCGGGCGGCTCCGTTGGTAGTACCCTGGCATGACGACCCCTCCCAACGGGATGGGCTCATGACCTTAAAGCCATCGCCGGCACAATCAACTACGGGATGGGCTCACGACCTTAAAGCCATCGCCGGCACAATCAACTACGGGATGGGCTCACAACCTTAAAGCCATCGCCGGCAGAATCAACTAGGGGATGGGCTCACAACCTTAAAGCCATCGCCGGCACAATCAACTACGGGATTGGCTCACAACCTTAAAGCCATCGCCGGCACAATCAACTACGGGATGGGCTCACAACCTTAAAGCCATTGCCGGCACAATCAACTACGGGATGGGCTCATAACCTTAAAGCCATCGTCGGCACAATCAACTACGGGATGGGCTCACAACCTTAAAGCCATCGCCGTCACAGTCACGGGGGGCTCCGGCACAAGGACCCCTCACCACAGACCCTGAGCACTGAGCTGCTAGCATGTCCACTCATGTTACCATTGATCGTCGACACCACCAGGTCAATGACCCTCAGGTCACTCCAAGACGGGAGCAGGTCCCCTGAGGGCATGGAGCCTAGTCCGCCTGACAGTTGGCTACAAAGGCAACCTCACCACTGTCAAGTTCTCCGCGCGTCTCTTGACGCACTTCGTGGATTCAGTAAGGGCTTGGATTGGTGGCTGGAGCAACGAGCTTAATCTCATCACGCCGTCATAGTGTGGTCAGTCTTCTCAAACAAGTAGAGCGAAGTTGTAAGAGGCAAGCAACGCAAATTTGGGAATCGGCAGTCCAATGGAGAATCAGTATTTTGGGACCCCCTGGTGAGGTGTCACTCCCAGGGGATGACATGTGGCATTTTATGACATAAGCACACTGTTTCCTATAAATAGTGAACTTTACAACGCAAAAAGGGGACTTTTTGCTCATTCTTTCAAAAACCATCTTCTCACTCTAGAATTTGAGAGCTCTTGGGTTCTAGTGAGAGAAACATAACTTTGGACCGTAACATTGGACCCCGACTCGGACCTTGACTTGGATTGTCGACTGCCAGCCCTGTTCATCTCGTCCTCGTCTCCACAGCACTGCCACTTCTCAAGGCCTGTCTGGGAAGCCTTGCTCTCAGCCCTTACTCTGTCCTTGATGTCTCTCATTTTGCACACTTGGAAGTTGAATCGAACTGTAGCCTTTGTGGCACCTCCCCATAGGTACGAACCCATCTTTCTTGGCATCATTTTGGCGACTCCATTGGGGAGGTGAGCATCGTACTGCAGTCTTCCTGTCCGCTACACTTAGGCACCATGCCTCCACGACGAAGAGTTACGAGGGCTACCAGCCAAGGCCTCATTCGCACCGTGCAAGGGGAGGATCAACTCGGTGAACAAGAAGGGACTAGTGCCATGCGTCTCCAAGACCAGCCACTAGCTGTCGCACCTGACAAGTTGTAGTCAATGCGGTCATCCAACAGTTCATGCCCGCTATAGCCAACCTAAAGGACTCGCAGGCTACTCTTATGACAGTCATCATGGAAATGCAAAAATCCATGCAGGTGATGCCCCCCCTCCCAACATACCCTTGCTCCAGTCCAACCTCCCGGACGTGGGTTGGCTCTTGACGCCGCTCAGGCCCCAGTGTCGCGACCACCACCGCCACAATCATCTAGACCTTTGGCGGTAGGACTTGCGACATCTTCGCCTCCTGCAGCTGATGTGCTGCATCCTGTCAGGCCATCATGAAGACCTCAGGCAGACCTTAGACCAGTACTGCAACAGATTCACCCTATCACGTCCCCCCAGCCCATGCCGACACAAAGTTCATCCAAACTCATGACTCCATTGAGATGGAGTCAAACCCTTACCTAACTGAACAACGTCAAACCACCGGCCAGGTAGTGGACATGTCTCACCCACCCAACCATGCCCATATACAACTCCCACCACAAACCCCTGTCATATATCAACCCTCCGTTGTACCTGCCCATCAAGTTGCTCCTTCTGGGGGCTCAGGGGCTCGCAGCATCCCAGCCAGCCACCACCCTTTGACCGTCCATGACAACCCATCTCCCGACTATGTCTCCAAGCTAGATTTTGATGCACTTATCCACCGCTTATCACAAAATTCTACACCTAATCCCTCTGCCCACCTGACAGGCCATGCCCCATATGCCAATGATATTGCCGCCATACCCTATCCCCCGTACAAACAACCAGCTTTTGTGCTCTTCAACGGACGTGAGGGCAACGCCTGTGAGCACTTGATGAGGTTTGCAGGCTCGTTAGAGCAGTATGGTCCGGGAGACAGCTTGAAGTTGAGGGAATTCCACAAGTCCCTTACAGGCTTGGCTTACACTTGGTATCACCAAATCCCTACGGGGACTGTTTGTCACGACCCGAACCCACGGGCAAGCCCGTGAGCTAGTCCCGTGACCGGCCGCAGACCCAATGGACTCTAACCGAGGGCTCTGTCAGGCCTTACTAGCTAAAACCAACATATGTCGCAGCGGAAATTAAAACTTCTACAACTTAAATTACGTTTTCATACTTGAATACAACATTTATGCTAACACTCATCATAACACTGATTTGTTAACAACTAAACTAACCCAACTATCTAAATCTTTAGCGACTCAACCAATACAGTCTCCGGAGCTCAGTGCCAAATTGTTCCTTCTTATGCTCGTCACCATCACCTTACTTTCAAACCTGAAATGATAAGTAAGGGATGAGCTTCCACGTGCTCAGTAAGTAACCACTGATTCAACTAGGTGGACCATAGCATGTCAGAAAAATAACTCACTTTATATTGTAGCATCATTAAGATATCTAAAAATCATAGATTTGATAATCATCAGGTAAAACAAAACAAAGTACATGAAACCAAAAACTGAAGTATATAATGATTATCGCAAAACTTCATAACAACCAGTTCAATCCCAACATTAGCTCAAACGATATGCTGCGGTCAGCGTATAGCTCCACTGACTAGGGCCCGAAATCCCTCCTCCATCCAGGATAAAATTATTATGTGGACGCAAGGGCGCACCACTAGCCACAGTACTGTACATCAACAAACAAGCCTCGTTGACCAGGGCCCAAAATCCAACTTCCCCCATTGGATACGGGGCACAACAATCGAATAAACCAAACCCCCCCCCCTTTGGGTTTATCGTAAACGAAATCACTCATCAATTGATTGTCAACCATCATCACACCCTTTCAATAATTATCAGATGTTTAATATTTACAATAACGCCAAATACAAAACATTTCAAATTCGAGTTCCATTTAAATTTCTAAGTAAAACATCATTTACACGCTGGTCTTGTTTTTCTTTAACGAGAGATAAAACTCTAAAAGCTTTTTGGTAAATTAAGCCAGAGCAGTTAAACATAATTAAAGCAGTTAATGTTGACAAATACCACTTTTAACCGTAGAAAACATATACATTGTATGTAAAAATACTTGTTGAACCAAAGGGTCACTTACATGACGTTATGCATTTGCCACATCAAAGTCTCTGGAGTGACAATCTGGCAGCTATATTTGGCTAAAAGACGGTCAAGGCCATTCTTTTTATCTCCATGATCCCAGCTTTACTATAATCCAAAGCATCATCAATTACGACACAACATTCCCTTTGAACATGTCTTCAAGTAACTCCATGCCACAGTCAATTGCCCGACCTTACGCGCCCGTCCAATATCGTATCCAACTCACTATGTCTTTCTCGGGCATTTCATCGAAAGTTGTCAAGCTGCTCTCAACAACTCGATGTCACAACCTACCAAGCATGCCCTATTGCTACAATATACACAACCGCAATCCTCCTGCAATATACCTCAGATAATAGTGTCCCACATGCACCGCTGTTACACCCACGTCCAACAACAACCACACCTACACGCTTGCCCAATCCAGTACCGTACACCCACTGCTCTACAAACACAAATCACCCAGACACCAGAGTACAGTATACACATTCCACTCACCAATGTTCCATTCAAGTACACATGCCACAACCATCACGAATTGAACCCGACAGCTTGTCTCATCAACCTACACAGTCTTAAATTTTATCAACCGCCGTCATACACCACCACAGTTACTCCGGTCCAGTCCCCACAAACACCATAATTTAAACCACCACTACAACCACAACAATATCGCAACCGTACCACCGAACTTCTTTCATTGTCCATACCACCAAAACCCAACACACGACTGCTGACTTCCCCAACCCACCTACTACTACATGTGCCACCTTCTAATAACCCCACAACTAGCTCACCATTTCACACACAAGTTCACATGCCCAAACTCACCCATTTGTTGACCGCCTCACACATAGATACGTGCCAATGCACCCATCATTTGTTCATCCTAAAATGCACACTAGGACACATACTGCTAGATACATCACTTCACCCTCCAAGGTACATGCCCACAACAATATTCACACAGCCGCACATAATACACCACCACATTTCATGTACCCGTCCACTCACAAACACCTGCACATACTAACCCACATATCTAGACATATACAACCGCACATATAAACATGCACGCACACCCACTATGCGCACACGTTTATGCCGAACTGACCACTAGTCATCATTACAGGAAACGGTCGTCTCAAACTCATTGCTTATTAATCGATAACTCGCCACAATGACCACCAATTTCACCCTCACCCTCGTAACTTTTACCCAAAATAAAAACACACTTGGTTTACACAAACACACAATCTCACAAAACACAGCCATACACCCTCCTTCGCAACAATTTACACGCACATATACCACCATACTTCAGCCTATCCCAACCGTTGTTCCTGCCGTCTCAAACACCGCCATGATACCTCTACTCCACACCGCACCAAAAATTAGAACACCACTACTGCACATTCAAACCACCTAATTCATTCCATTTCACCCATCGTCAAAACTGCCATTAAATGATTACCACCACCAATACACAAGTACACCACCAAAACCCATTTACAAAATCAGCCCCAACTGGGGACTGTCGGCCGTGATCATGAAAGGCAGATGGAGAAGACGGTGCCGCGGAGGTGTTGGGCGATCTAATCAATGAAGGCGCCGGCTAAAAAGAATAAATTGCCGGAGACCAAGTGTGTGGTCGGCAATGGAGTTGACCGAAGTTATGGTTCGCTAGTGACAGGAAAAATTGGCAGCACACAGAGGCGTCAAGCGGTGGCATGGGAATGGTTGGAGGTGCCAGGGGATGATCGAACGGTGTAGCTGCGTGAAGGGCCGTAATATGGGGGTTCCATGCTGGCAACCGTAGTGTAGCCGAAAAAACGAGGGTGGTCCAGATCTGTGGCGGCGATTGATATGTGTTGGGTGGTGCGTTTGGTGGAGACGCCGGCCGGAGTTGATCGCCGGTGGCCCAAGGCGTGGTTGATAGCAGTTGGGTCCAAGGCCATCGCAGCGGTGAAGACCGGTGATGAGTCCTATACGGCAGTTGCAGCAGCACCTTTGGCTACGGTATGGTGGTCGCGAAGGTGGTGCAGTGGTGTTCGGCATAAGCGTGGCCAGAGTTCATCACCGGCGGTGGAGCGTGGCCGGCAATGGGATGCCGGAGATAGGAGCGGCACTGCCAGATTAGGGACTGCGACCTGCTCACATCTTCTCTCCCTCTTCTCTTTTTTTGTATTCATTTTCTGTCCACATTTTCTTTCTCTCCCGTTTTCTTTTTTTTTCATTATTTTCTTTTGTCTAGCTTATTTACAAATATGCTTTCTTTTAATCTTTTCCAAAATCTTCTCCTTTTCTTTATCCCCAAATTACTCTCTATCATTTCAAAATCCCACATTTTTATCCCTAGCTCTCTCTCTTATTTTAAAATAATCAAATAAGATCTAGACATTTACATAATAACCCTAATTTAATTATAACTTCTCCAGAGTCACGAGCTAAGTTTCGTTTATTTCTTTATTGCATCAACTTTGTTTTTTTTAATAGCTCTGGTATTATAAATTGTCGATGATAAATTTTTTCAAACCAAACGTCACTATGTCCTCAAAAGAACATCACTCATAGAAATTGTGGTTAAAGTAATAATGACCGAGTAAACCTAGTTTTGGGGTATCACACTGTCCACACATGGAATGACATGGTCCAGTTGTTCTTAGACAAGTTCCATTATGAGGCCGAACGCGTGACTATTGTTGACATTGCTGGCATTCGCCAAAACCAAGGGGAAGACTTGAATAAGACTTGAATAAGTACGTGCATCGCTTCCATCTCAAATGCCTTGAATGCACGGACTTCAGGAAGGATGAAACATTGGTTCCCATATGCATCAAGAATATGACTGACATCTACCAGGTGCAAATGGAGAACCTACAGTTGAGGTCATGGGGACATCTCAAGGAAACAACCCGCTGTACTTACGAGACAGTCGGTCCTGTCAAGCCGTGGAAGCCGCGATCGCAAAATGCACTACTGGCTTCGGCAGACACACCCACCACTCAGCGTAACAATAACAGTAGCAACAACTGCACTGGCTTCAAGCGTTAGTTACCAGATGAGGACCAACGCCCCGACAAGCGAAGGCAACAGGGGCTTGCACCCGACTATCCATGTGATTTGAATACAGTGAAGGAACTCTTGGCGGAGTGGGTGGCACATGACAAAAATTTTCAACTACCACCAATGCGGAACAACATCACGGACGAAGAGAGGACCAGACCCAATTACTGTCCTTTCCATCAAGCCATTGGCCATCCTCTCAAAAACTGCAATGCGTTGCGAACTATCTTTACAAGGAAGGTCGCGTCAGGTGACCTACAGCTACGAAAGAATAACGATGTGCGTAAGAACCCTTACCCGCACCATGGTAACAACAATCGGGAGCATCAGGTGCTCATGGCCGCTACTGACCACATCAAGCCTCTCGTCCCCGAAGCTCCTACAGAGGTCTTTCCCATGGTCACGCCTTGTGTACTTCCGCTCCCCAGCCAGCGTCCTCAGTCGGGAAAATGTCAAAAATCAAAAGCTTTTTTGATCAAATGGGGTTTTCACCCGCAGCACGGACTTACCTCTCAAATTGTCTGATTGAGGTCACCACAGGCCTCAGTCCTGAATGCTTCGCTGCCCAAGCCGAACTCAAACATGTCCCTTCTACCGCATTCATTTTCTTAGACGAGGACTCACCATCGATTGAACACCACAACCGACCGTTATACCTCGAATGCACTGTTAATGGCACAGGCTTCCATCGCGCCCTAGTATACTGCGGCGCCTCAATCAACATCATACCACTCATTACCTTGCAACGAGCCGGCATCCCCACAAGAAAGATCATCCATGACCCCATTAAGATTATTGGCTTCAGGCAAGGCCCCCAGTCCACCCTCGGCCATATCACTGTCGACCTCATGGTCGGAACTGTCCGTCGCGACACTACTTTTCACGTGATAGACAGCAAGTCTTCCTTCCACCTCCTACTTGGCCGACCTTGTATTCATGTTAACAAGGTCGTTCCCTCAACGTACCACCAGTGTGTGAAACTGGTGGCCGGTCTTGCGGGACATGAGGTAGCAATGACAATCCCCACAACCAAAGCCCCCTTCGAACGTGCTGAATCTTACTTCGTCGAAGCCTCTTTCTTCACTGAGCTTGTCGAGGACGGTGAGAATGCTAGTCATATACATTCCACCAAGCTGCCAAATTGGGACGAGTTGTGTGGAAACAAGCCTCCTAAGTCCAAGACCAAGAGAAGTACCAAGAACAAGGGATCGACCTCGATGCCTCTGCCTGCTGCCACGACTAACTCCCTCATTCATCCCCCAAGTCCAAGAAGCAAAAAGCCGAACTGACCTTCCAACGCATCGTCAAAGATGGTAAAGTTATCTACCAACTATGATGGTGTGCGGGGGCTTCAGGTGGTCCGTCAGCTGACCCCCTAGACCCTGATCCGACCATGGAAACTGAATGGTGCTGTGCGGCTGAGCATTGCCTGCCAGACCCTGAACTTACCCCTGACGCTGCACCGCCTTGCTAAGAAGACGGCCCTCGACCGTAAGCTGAAGATCTTAAAGAAATCAACCTGGCTGACCCGGGCGAGGAACCGCGACTGACATACATTGGCACCAAACTCGCCCCGGGCTGAAAAGAGGAATTGGTTACCCTCCTTGGCGAATATCATGATGTATTGGCATGGAGTTACAACGAGATGCCTGGATTAGATCCCGCCTTGGTGATGCACCATCTCAACATTGCTACCGGGTTCAACCCTGTCCGACAACATCCACGGTCCTTCCATCCTGAGCTCGAATTGAAGATCAAGCAAGAGATTGAACGACTTCTACAAGCCGGCTTCATTGAGCCCATCACTCATCCTATCTGGTTGGCTAATGTTGTCCCTGTGCAAAAGAAGAATGGCCAAGTCCGTGTTTGTATTGACTTTCGGGACTTGAACAAGGCATGCCCTAAAGATGAGTTCCCATTGCCCAACATCGACATGCTTACAGAAGCAGCCACCGGACACAAAACCTTATCTTTCATGGATGGTTTCGCGGGCTACAATCAAATTCGGATGAACCCAGACGACTGTGCTAAGACAGCCTTCCGCACTCCTATGGGTAACTTTTGTTGGAAAGTCATGCCTTTCGGCCTTAAGAACGCTGGTGCAACGTATCAAAGAGCAATGACAGCAATCTTCCATGACATGATCCACCGCACAGTAGAGGACTACGTTGACGATCTTATCATCAAATCCAAAAAGGAAAGTGATCATCTCACGGACCTTCGAGCAATCTTCGATCGCTTTCGACAATACAACATGCGAATGAATCCATTGAAATGTGCCTTTGGAGTCTCCTCCGGTAAATTCCTCGGCTTTGACCCTTCTAAGGCCGCCTCTATCCAGGAAATGCCCCCGCCCAAGAGTACCAAACAGTTGAAGAGCTTCCTCGGTAAGGTTTCTTATCTTCGCCGATTCATCCCCGCCTTGGCCGAACTTATCACACCCTTCCAGCATTTGACAAGCAAGAGTGCACCATGGAGTTGGGGTGTGCCCTAACAATAAGCATTCAAACAGATCAAGGCGGTCCTCATGTCATCGCAGACCATGGTCATGCCACAATGAGGTATCCCTCTCTTGCTATACTTGACCTCCACGCCTAGGTCCATAGGGGCATTGCTTGCCTAAGAGGTAGATGGAGTGGAACGCCCAGTTTATCATCTTAGTCGATCGATAAGGGGCCCCGAAGCCAATTACTCTGAGCTCGAGAAGAATTGCTTAGCCTTGGTCTACGCCTTGTAGAAATTCAGACACTACTTCTTGTCGCACCAGATCACACTTGTCACCAAGGCTGATCCACTCCGATACATGCTCACACGCCCTGCCCTATCTGGTCGACTTACCCGTTGGTTGCTGCTATTGGCCGAGTTTGGCCTATCTATCAAGAATCCTACAGCTCTACGGAGTCAAGCACTTGCAGACCTCTTGGCATTCTTCCTACACCAACAATATGAACCGACCTCAGACCAATTGCCTGGGGAGGAGACAGCCCTGATCTTCGACATCGATGAACTGTGGACGCTCGAGTTCAACGGCTCAGCCACCACCAAAGGCCCCAATGGAGCTCCCCTCCGGCAAGGGGGTGCCGGCGTAGTCCTTTGCAATCCAAAGGGTATTACCACATCCCTATCCTTCAAGCTTGCGTTCCCGGTATCTAACAATGAAGCCGAGTATGAGGCACTCGTCATTGGCCTCATGTTGACTACTAGCATGGGGGCTAAGTCAGTATGCGTGAAAGGAGACTCGAACTTGATCATGAAACAGGCAGATGGGGAGTTTACAGTCAAGGAGCCTGCCTTGGCACCTTATCGTGCCTTGGTTCAACACTTGGAAGCAAGATTTGGTCATGTACAATATGAACATCACAACAGGTGCCACAATAGACATGTGGACAGCTTGGCCACAATCGCGTCAAAGACGGTGAACAACGAATGCTAACCATCATCAAGAGGACCAAACCTTGCATAACCATGAACTTGATCCCGAGGGACACTACCGCCGATGATTGGAGGCAGCCGATCATCGACCAACTTAAAGCACCATCCCTTGCATTCGCATCTACTCTCACAGACTACTTAATGCTAGGGGATGTCTTGTATAAGCGATGCCCCGGGGGCACTCTCGCTAGATGTTTGGCGCCGAAAGAAATGAAGCATAAGCTCAGACTTGGCCATCAGAAGTGTTGTGGCCTCGATGGTCCCCCTTTATACCGTCGCCTCCAGTGTATGGGCCTCTATTGGCCATCCATGGCGCCAATGTGGAAGCTCTTGTCATTGACGTCGAAGGTGACTGGTGCCAACCTTTCATCCAATACTTATCCCACGGAGTCCTACTGCCAGAACGCAGCTCAGCACGATCTATCAAACGTAAGTTGGTCAAATATTTCGTGACAGAAGGAGAGTTATTTCACAAGGGAATTTCGGGACACACCCTGCAATGCTTGCAGGGTGCCCAAGCAGTCGAGGTGATTAACGAAGTGCACAATGGTGATTGTGGTGAGCATCAAGGCTCTTAGAAGCTGTATGCTGAGTTGCTAAGGTTAGGGTACTACTGGCCGACTATGGAATCTGATGCGATCTCTCATGTCCGACATGTCAACCTTGCCAGAGACACGCTGACAGAATGCACACACCGGCGTTCGACCTCCGCATGATCTTGGCCCCATGGCCATTTCACTCTTGGGCTCTCGACCTCATAGGCCCCATCCACCCCATATCACGAGGCCAAGCTTGGATTATGGTCGCCATAGAACATTTCACAAAGTGGGTCGAAGCCATACCTCTACGACGAGCCACAGGAGGAGCCATTGCCAACTTCTTGCGCGATCACATTGTTTGCCGCTTTGGTATCCCCCGGTGCATCACATCTGACAACGGCACGCCATTCATCAAAATGGATGTCCGAGCTTTCATGGAAGGATACAACATCAACCACGCTACATCCACCCCTTACTACCCACAAGGGAACGGTCAAGCTGAAGCTTCTAACAAGACCTTTACTGCTGGTATTGTCACGCATGGTCCATGATGCGAGTGGTTCATGGTCCAAAAAACTAAGCCTTGCACTTTGGGCTTATAGAACCTCCAAGCACACAGCAACAAAGGCCATACCCTTTTCCCTTGTCTACGGGGACGAGTGTGTGGTCCCAACTGAGATTGCTGTAGCATCAACCAGACTCTCCTTAAGCAACGGGCTTGAGGAAGAAGAAACCAGAATGACCGCCCTTGAGGGACTTGATGAAAGAAGAGCCAATGCCTTACGCCGTATGAAGAAGTACCACGAGCAACTCACTAAGGCATACGGAAAGACTGTGAAGCAACGGACATTCATCGAGGGCGACCTTGTTCTCCAGGCCGCCAAACATGTACGCGCCAACATGTCAGCGCCCATATTCACACCGAATTGGGAAGGACCACTTCAAGTACATGAAGCCAGAGATAACGGCTCCTACCTCCTGCTCAACATGGAAGATGGACAAATCACGGCCCATATCAACAGCCGCTATTTGAAGAAGTATTATGCATGACCAATGCGGCTTGTCCCCCCAGCCTCGCCACCCAAAAGCTTAGAACATTTACACACATAGCTTTTTTTGTATATGCACACCTGTTTATGACTTGTAACTTTTGCTGACTATTACAAGTGCTTACTTTACTCATGTAATGGCATCTTGGCCTAACTACTATCAATGCAAAGATCATTTACTCAGCTCAATTACTGTATGTAATGCACTCTCTCATTTACACATCGTTCACTAAGTTGCTTGCTATGGGCGGGGAGGGGGGAACCACAACGAAAAGACACCACATGCCAGACATACAAGCACATCAACAACTAAGCCTCATCTCACAACCAACACAGGTACAAAATAACCATATGACTGTCATATCAATATCAACAAAATGCATACAGGTCACAGGTTTATAGGCCACTACGGACCAACGACAGATAAAAAAAATACAAAGTACACAACATCTACTGCAAAGAAATAAGCAATGCACCAACAGAATCAGAAGTGTAGGCCTCCAAAGTCTTTCACTGCATCTGTAAGTCGGACCATCTATCATCCAACTCGGCCCGCTGTCTCTCTATCTCTGTCGTCGGGCCTCCGCCTTGGCGAGTCAGACCCGTAACTCGGCCACCTCGTGGGTCACATCTGTCAATGCTGCATCAAGCACTCGCCTACGACCCTGCCAAACCACCTCCTGAGCCCCTATAGCGGTCAGTCCAGCCATAGCCTCGGCACTCTGTCCCCTTGCTCTAATATAATCGGCCAACCAGTCCAACTGGAAGCCAAATAATACAAAAGGCTCGAGCTCCGACATACCTCCGAAGTCCAAGTTGAGGCTGGCACAGCACCAAGTGTCGCCAACCAATCCATGAGCGTGGTGTGCAATGCCCTCGTCAATTCTGTGCCACGCGTGGTCCTAGGCCCAGCAAACGTCATCCACCTATCCGACTGAAGACCCGCCACTAGCATCACCCGCTCCTGTCACCCCATCACCAGCTGATCGCACGCCAACGGTAGCAGCATGCATCGCCAACAGAGCATCACCCACATCTACGGCTGACCCTGACAACGTATCCACCAAAGGCTCTACAACATACGGATGAGGTACCTCTTGTCGCTGTAACGAGTCTCTAACCATCCCATGTGTAGCCCATGACCTGTCGTGTGTTCCCGTCGGAACATCTGGCTCTCTACTGGTCCACCAATCATCCACCTCAAAACGTATGACCCATCGGGCCACCGAACACCTCCTCAACTAAGACCGGCGATGAACTCGGACGACTTTACTGGCTCCACAATGTAGGTTGTTGCCTGCTCCACCGCCGCAGCTTCCTCAACGGTCGCACTATCCATCGGCTCACACTCATCGGCCACCTCGGCATCCATCTCCTCGACCTCATCGGTCACCTCAACATCTATCTCCTTGTCCTCCTCGGCTGCCTCAGCATCCATTCCCCCAGTATCATCAGTGACGGCCTCAACATACCCCGCCATATCGCCAGACTCTACATCAATGGCATCCTCCGCATCATCAAGTCCCTGTCAAAAAAAAAAGAACAAGAGAAGAAGCTTAGAGCACACTCCACATGATAATCAGCAACTGTGTAACGAAAATAAACAGTAGCACTAACCTCAGAGTCCGACTCCTCAAGCACCTCCTGCGGCCTCTTCGGCCTATGTCTACCCCCTGCCGATGAACCCGCGCCCGCCTGCAGTGCACTTTCCATCATACCCACTCTCAATGATGAAATGGGACCCTTGCCGGCACCCGCGACGCGCTTGCTGGCGCCGGCAAATCCGATACACCTGTAAATAATATTGACATGCCTGACTGCCTCGCAACCTGTGCTGATATCAGCCCCAGTCCTCTGTCACCGGCAAAGACGTCGACCTGCTACCTGTCGGACGGCACCTGCAACATCCACTCTGACCACGTCGACCACACTCGCGCCCACCATCGCGCATACTCGACTGTCATCACCCTCGTCGACAATGTACCAGGCCTCTTCCACTCCTCTGTCGGTACCGGCCACCTCCGTGCCTCCTCTAGGATCGTATACCCAAAGGCCCTCCTCACATCCCAAGGCCTAGCATAGCCACATGGGGGCTCCAAATCATAACCGAAACTCATGGATAGGCTGTCAGGGTTATACCTCGCCACGTAATACCGGTTAATAGCCGTCTTCCCTCCGTCATCAGTCAATACTGGAAGCCACCCCAAAAAATATGCCACTAGTAAGGCCACTACCATGTCTGTCAACTCATCTCGACTCTGCAGTCGCACAATACTGTCCTGCAGACCAATCCATGGAGGAATACCATACGAGCTATGCATGTCGGTATATAGACGAGGAATGCACTCATCTCGATCGTCAAATATGTCTGCCAACTCATGCCCGGGCTTCTTCCTACCTGCCCAAGCATATACCCAGCCACCCGCGTACCAGGCTGATACCTCACGCGACCTGCCCGGCCGGGTCACTATAGTCCTCCTCGGTGACGGATGTATCACAGAAAACCCCATAGGCCAGTAATCCACATAGATCTCAAACAGATATCGCTGTAAAAACATCCAATCTATGTATGTCGCCACCTGATAGCGTCCGTATGACCTCTGCACGTCATTGGAAAATTGATCCAGACGTGAGTACAACGTGCCTAAGTAACCCAACGTGACCGCCCCCAGCCATCCAGACGGCCAATTTGAATACCCTTGGGGAAACGCCATCCTCCGGCGTACCCTCCAATACAAACCTACAGTATAGAACATATAACATCTATTACGACTACCCAACCCTGTTTAGATAATAAAATGCGAGGCATGGCAGTATGACTACTTCAACTTTTTTTTCAAAGCATAAATTTTTTTTCTCTAAGTATAAGACTCGGCTACAACGCATACAAAAGCAATTGAAGCACAACATGTAAGAGATGCTGAAACAAAGACAATCGAAGCGCGTACCTCGACAAGAACATGGCGAGGAAACCCGCCAGCTCATATCTCTCGTCCTTGTAGTAAGGACCCATGCAAAAGCTATTCTCCGATACCGACTTCTGCCCGGGTAGTGCGGTCGCCGTACCATAGAAGTGCTTGATCCACCCGCTATACGTCCCTTTACGATGGCTCTTTATCTCACTCGCAACCCCCTGCAGCCCCTTCACAATCAACCATTTCGGCGCCGTCAACTGCAATGCACAAGCATCCTTCGTCCCGTGCATCGGCAACCCGGTCAACATCATCACGTCAAGAAGTGTCAGCCCAATCTCCCCAAACTCCGTGATAAATGTATGAGTCTGTGAGCTCCACCTAGAAAGCAACAATGTCAAGCCCTTAAGATCTCTGACCGGATCAATCACCTTGAACGTCGCCTCTATCGCAGCCACCAATCCCAATGCCTCCTACCTCTCCACCCAAGCCGAATGCTCTAGCATGTACATGCACCAAAAGTTCCACCCTACTGGCATAGTGTTATGGCCCTTGAACATCACAGGCGACCATGGTATATCTCGTCGCTCAGCCAACAAACCCAACACATACCTCGGCCACTTCACCGGGGCAACCTCCCCACTCGGCGCACAGACATACGGAGAGGGAACCATCGGACTCACTGCCATCGACAAAGCACTCCACCCCCATAGAAACACATCCGCAGCCACTCGCTGACTCAGCTCTTGCCATAGCTCCTTCGGCGGGCAACCAGGCATCGCTCCCTTCGCCGTCAACAACACATTGCTTTGACTTGGTACTGGATCAAAGCTCCTCGCTCCACTATCAAAGCTCAACGACACCCCAGACATCTCCATCAGCCCGGCCTCATCATCCCCAAACACGTTGCCATGCGATACCCTTGATCGCCCGCTCGCTCCACCGTAACGTCACGCGCTTTGCTTCTTCCTCGTCTTTTTGGGCAACCCTCCAACATCTTCCCTTGCGTCGGACAAGCCATCACCTCGCACGCCATGCACCCGCTCGGCCTCACCCACACCGGCCTCAGCCTCTGCCTCGGCCCGCCTTTCCCTTTCCTTCCTTCTTTCTTCCCTCTCCCACTCCCATGTTCCCTATTTCCCTCCCTCTTTCTCTTTCCCTTTTCCTCTTCCTCCTTCCCCCTCTCCCCTTTCCCTCCCTTCTTCCCCGCCGGCACCAACATCACCCTTGACCTCGGCCGAGGCCGCCCCTCCCCTTCCCCTCTTTTCTTTTCCCCTTCCCTCTTCCCTTCCCTTCCCATTCCTTCCTCTCTTCTTTCCTTTCCCCTTCCTTCCTCCCCTCCCCCCTCTTTCTCCCCCTTCCCCCATCTCAGCCTCGGCCGGATGGCCATGGTCAGCCTCGGCCATCCGTGGCCTTGGCCCTCCTTTCCCAAGCCCCCATCCACCATGCTCCCCTCCCCTTCTTCCCCCATGCTCGGCCTCGGCCCGGCGGTGTTCCCCGGCCGTCACCGCGGTTGGTCCTTGGCCACCCTTTCCCCCACTTGCTCCTCCTCTCTTACCTCCTTGCATCCTCTTGGCCTCTTGTGAAGTCCTCAATCTCATGTGGGTCTTCAAGCCTTCCTCTTCTCCTTCTTATCTTCTTTCTCTTCCTCTCTTCTCTCCTTTTTCTTCGAAGTGTAAATCTCCCCCTCTCTCTCTAAAAGTCTTGAAAATGAAAGACTTCCCAACTTCCCCCCTTCTTCTCCCACAAGTCTTACCCTTTCCCCCCAAAACTTCCCCCTCTTTTTTCATTCAAAATTCAATCTCAAACTTTCCCCCCAAAACTTCCAACAACTCTTTTTTCAAACCGCTACCCATTTTTGCGCTAGCTTAAGTATTTTTTTGCGCTATCTTCGTCGGGATTAACGCTACGACTTTTACGTAATTAATTTTACCACTAATATTTTTTTCGCGAAAACCCACTTCCGGCTAAATTCTATTTTTTCGCGCTACCTTTCTTTTCACGCCAACACTAACGGATACGCATACTCCATTTTTCGTTGCTCTGCTTTTTTCTCGCTCGATACCGCTATTACTTTATTCGCGCTAACGTTTTTTTCTTTGAAAAAAAATAATAAAAAAATAAAATAATATTTCAAGGAAGCTTCCGCTCCCCCACGTCTTTCGTTACTATCGGGCCCGTTCCTCAAGATTCAACACCTGCATTTTTTTACCGAAGACTGACGTTTATGCGTGCGGCGCCCGCTCGGGTTGCCCCTCCGCTCACACCACACGCAGGGGGCTTATGTTCCCAACCCATTCTGGCCACACCAAGGGCCCACTAGGGGCCCCGCTTCATGCAAACACGTCGACAGATTCAACGGTCAAACTTCCAACGCATCGAACCAATCAGTGCGCACACGCTCAAGTCATGTACATGTTTAGCTCCGCGCATGCATTTTTCGCTCTGCGCATGCCTTGTGCGCGACTTAGACATTTTATTTCGCGTTAGCGTGACCCACGGTAGCACAACCATCACACGAAGACCACCCGAACACCTTTTCACCAAAAACTTTGACTGACGATGCAACCGGAGCGACGGGGTCAAGGGGCAAAAGCCTTGGCCAACCCCATGGGGTTGGCCTCGGCCTCCCCCAAGACCATGGGGTCGGCCTCAGCCTCCCATGGGGGGTTTGCCTTGGCCTTCCCCCCCCCCCCCGATTCTTCACTTTGCACGTAAAGTTCCTTTTGTACTTTGTTCACTCCGTACGCTCTTTATGTAACTTTGGCGCTTTGTTCGTCATATGGGTACGATTCTCGGCAACACGCTCATCACGACACAACTTTCGAATTTGTCATCACTCATCAAAACACATACTGTCGGCGCGCCCGAAGTTCACCAAAAGGGGAAGTGGCCTTGGGCTCCAAAAATGGAAAAAGACCATTTGGCCTTGACCAACCTCAAGGGGTAGGCCTCGGCCTCTAGGGGGGTTGGCCTCCGCCATTTTCCCCTGGTGGTTCCCCCCTTCGCGCATACTCATTTTCGCACTTTTTTCACCTTGTACGCTTCGTACGTAATTTTGACATCTTGATCGTCACATGGATACGACTCGTGTCGACGCACTCGTCATAACGCAACTTCTGGATTCATCGTTGTTCATCAAGACACCAACCGTCAGTAGGCCCGAAGTTCACCAAAAGGGGGAGTGGCCTTGGCCTCCCTTCATGGGAGTTGGACATTGGCCTTGGCCACCCCTAGGGTCGGCCTCAGCCTTCCCAAGGGGTCGGCCTTGGCCTCCCCAGGGGTGGTGGCCCTCCTTGCCCCAATTTTTGCTTATGACCTCCCATTCCACGTGCACTTATTTTCTTGAGTCTTTGCACCTCAGCGATGTTTACAGACGAACGTACACCAACCTCGCGACGTCCGTCGTGCATCAACCTCGCGACATCCGTCGTCCATTAACCTCGCGACGTCGGTCGTGCATCAACCTCTCAACATCCGTCGTCCATCAACCTCGCGATGTTCATCATCCATCAACCTCGCGACGTCCGTCATGCATCAACCTCATGATGTCCATCGTCCGTGACCGCATACAGCTCCCGCGATGCCCATCGCCCAAAGTCGCACACTACCACCGAATGACCCGTCGCCGACGACTGCATATCATCACTCCCAACTTTGTCATTACTACATGTTGCATTCATCATCTTGTTATGACAGGTACACTCAGCTCAAATCCCATCTTCGGGACACCCGACGCGTGCCTCGTGCGTCGTCTCCGCGACATTCGTCGCCGCGCCCATGCTTCATTCTCATGGCATGTGCCCCGGCACCAAGTATATGTCCACGACGTTTGCTGCCGTGCCCGTGCGCTATTCTCATGATATGTACCCTGGCACAAAGTGTATCCCTACTACATTCGTTGCCACGCTCGTGGGCCATCATCATGATACGTGCGCCCGGCACCAAGTATTGCTTTGTGACGTTCATCGCCGCGCCCATGCGCCATTCTAATGACATGTGCCCGCGGCACCAAGTATTGCTCCACGACATTCGTCACCTGTGCCCTTGCGCCGTTCTCATGATGTGTGCCCCCGGCACCAAGTATTGCTCCGTGACATTCATCGCCTGCGCCCTTGCACCATTCTCATGATGTGTGCCCCCGGCACTAAGTATTGCTCCACGACGTTTGTCGCCGCGCCCATGCGCCATTCTCATGATGTGTGCCCCCGGCACCAAGTATTGTCTCCGCAACCTTCGTCGCCGCGCCCATGCACCACTTCCATGACATGTGCCCATGGCACCAGGTATTGTCTTGTGACGATAGTCACCGCGCCCATACGCCACAATCATGTTACATGTTTCCGAGGGGCTCCGTTTGTAGTGCTCTGGCATGAGGACCCCTCGCAATGGGATGGGCTCACAACCTTAAAGCCATCACCGGCACAATCAACTACGGGATGGGCTCATAACCTTAAAGCCATCGCCAGCACAATCACAGCGAGAAGGGCTCACAACCTTAAAGCCATTGCCGTCACAGTCACAGGGGGCTCCGGCACGAGGACCCCTCGCCAGGACCTTAAGCACTGAGCTGCGAGCATGTCCACTCTTGTTACCATTGATCATCGACACCACCAGGGCAATGACCCTCGGGTCACTCCGGGACGGGAGCAGGTCCTTGGAGGGCATGGCGCCTAGTCCGCCTGACAGTTGGCTACAGGGGCAACCCTCACCACTGTCAGGTTTTTCGCGCGTCTCTTGACACACTTCGTGGGATTCAGTAAGGGCTTGGATCGGTGGTTGGAGCAACGGGTTTACTCTGATCATGCCGTCATAGCGTGGTCAGTCTTCTCAGACAGGTAGAGCGACGCTGTGCGAGGCATGCAACGTGAATTTGGGAGTTGGCAGTCCAACGGAAAACTAGTATTTTGGGACCCCCTGGTGATGTGTCACTCCCAGGGGATGACATGTGGCATTTTATGACATAAGCACACTGTTTCCTATAAAATAGTGAACTTTACAACTCAAAAGGGGGACTTTTTGCTCATTCTTACTAAAACCACTTTCTTTCTCTAGAATTTGAGAGCTCTTGGGTTCTAGTGAGAGAAACATAACTTTGGACCGTAACATTGGACCCCGACTCGGACCTTGACTTGGACTGTCGACTGCAGGCCCTGTTCGTCTCGTCCTCGTCTCCACAGCATTGCCACTCCTCAAGGCCTGTCTGGGAAGCCTTGCTCTCAGGCCTTACTCCGTCCTTGTTGTCTCTCATTTTGCACACTTGGAAGCTGACACGAACTGCAGCATTTGTGGCACCTCCACATAGGTACGAACCCATCTTTCTTGGCATCACACACACACACATATATGTGTGTGTGTGTACACACACACACAAATATATATATATATATATATATATATATATATATATATATATATATATATGTGTGTGTGTGTGTGTGTGTGTGTGTGTATCTATATATATACATGCATATATCTATCTAAAAGACCAACAAAATAATGTACTTTATTATAGTAAGTTTCATCATAGACTTAGACAAATAAATGAACAAACAATCGTAGAAAATTTAGGAGTACCTACAGACATAATAAATAACATGAATACTCTACAATTAGATAATGAGGTAGAAGATATAAATTATAATGAAGACGATTATGACAATAATACTAGACATGAAGATGAAGAAGACATCTATGAAGATTACTTAAATTATAATGAAAACGATAATGATTATCCATGTGATGATGAAGTCCTTACTAATCTAGACAACACCTTAGGAGGAATATAAATGTTGACAAAAAATATCGAATATCTTAATTTACAAATAGACACGAAAAGTCTTAAGATAATTAGAGAAAACTTAGACTATATAAAATACATTTTAACACAAATTATAGAAAAACCAAAACAACTTGATAAGGCAGAAATTTTGTTAGAAAAAATAAATAAACAATTTGTAGAAAATAAACAAGAGTTAGACAAATTTAAACTAAGAATAGACAGTTTAGAAAAACAAAATAATAAGTTAGAAGATAATTTAAGACACAACTTTAAAATTCAAGGCTTAGAATATAAATGAGTACTTCTAAAGACTATGAAGCAAACATAGATTACAAGCAAATCTTTATCGAAAGCAATAAATTTATAACACCAGCATAAGGCATATCAAGAAATAGTCTAGGAACCCTTAGTGATATAATATCTATATATATGTGTGTGTGTGTGTGTGTCCATCTATATTACACACACACACACACATATATATTTATGTGTGTGTGTGTGTATCTATATATATACATACATCTATCTATATATACACACATATCTATGTACACACACACACACACACATATATATATATATATGTGTGTGTGTGTGTGTGTGTGTGTGTGTATGTATGTATGTATGTGTGTGTGTGTGGGTATATAGCCTCGGATTTTGGGGTGTTATAATTCTAACAGGATTAAATGCAAAAGCACTTCATGAACCCGCCATCCAAATCACAAAAGGGATATGATAACTAGTTAAAATCTTAAACTAAGATCACGATAATGTCAAAATATAAGTTCGATACACCCATGAAGTAAATAAAATGTAACTATATTCATATAAACTTCACATAGAAAAAGGCATAGCCATCTTCCGAAGTTAGAACTCGCAAAATAACCTATAGACTAATTCAGACTAATGCTTACCAATAGTGATAGATGCCCAACTGAGTTTTTAATGCTTACGCTGCAGAACAATCACGATAGCTCACAATCCATATGGTACCAGCTTGATCACAGATGATTTGATAACTAGATACTCAGAAATCCTCCTTTCGTCAAATAATCTAAAGGTTCTAATCACATTATATTGAGTTCTACAAAATTCACGCTCTCGCAACCACAAACTTCTTATATTAGAAACTCTACTAAATACTACTGAAGCATCAAATCAACAACTTTACTTAATTCTTTATCATCAACCAAACTCAAGTCGATAGTCTCTACCAAAGATTAAATATATCAAATTGGATCCTAACACCAGTTGTTAAATGTATTAGGTTACGAGGAACTTTTCTGTTCAATAATTTCTGCCAACTATTACATCATTAGGAGGGGAAAATAGTACAAGTTTTGTGTTAGCCTCACCATGTATCCAACCACTTATATCCACCCTTAGAACTAGACTAGTCTGATAGCTCTACATCACCATGCCAGAAAAGATCATCATATTGTAAAATTAGATCAATTCTAGAGTAGTCATAAGCATTAAAATGCAGAGAGTAATTCCCACAGAAGATCAAATTTGTTGCCACGTCTCTGACTATTGTCTAACTCAAACTAAGTGGTTTTCTTTCTTTGTTTTAGGAACAAGGAAAACTCGTCCTCCTAAATGAGCTACTCCAGATTTCCTTAACAAGTTTGGTGAATCACTGTGCAGAGTCGTTCATCTCGATTTATTCCTTGACCATATGGTGCTAGCAATAATATAACAATGTAAGGGCAGTCAGAGGTAAAAAAAAAATATTCTTGCCACAATCTAAGCTTCTATAACTTGCATCCCCGGCCCTTGAATTTTAAAACATGTCTACTGGGGACAAAAAATCTTACCATACTTCAAAAAAGCATACGTCCGAATACATATCAAGTCACCAAAAAAGATATCTAGGCTCGAAAGAGTTAGTTACCTCAACATTTTCACGTCACAAAAGCCAACAAAACTTTAGAGTGGTCCAAAACGCATCAACCACATCACAATGTTGTTGTACAAGACATCATACACAAGCTACAAGCATGATTCAACTCAGAGTAATTAGACAAGATGAGCTATAGTCTCGCCTACGCCCAGCTTGATAGTAGAAAAAATAAAAAATAAATGGGGGTAACACCACAAGCTATAAGCTACTCACTGAAAAATTTATCCTTTTACAGAATATCCTTTCAATCCTAGTATCTACAGCCATAAATCCATATCTAGAAATCATATATTACTTGGTCGCATTACTGTAATAACAAGATTCACAATCTCAACTATTGACTCGGTACATAAGCATTAACACACTTAAGAGAGCTATATGTTTACCTTCACCATAACAAGTTAAAGCTTTGTGAAACTTGAACTTGACATTCGCACATTATATGGTCTAGCGTATAGCTACTCCTATCTATACAACAACACTTCAGAAATAGAGTAATCGAGGTACCCTTGGATTGCAGAACATATTTCTAATCTATGAACTAGAGTTTACTTGCATGCTTTAGTGGATACAAAATTGTGACATCAGAGCATTGAATAAACTTTCTAATGACATAGTTCAACTTCTCCTGATCAGATGTCAACAACCAAACAAAAGCCAACTGAAAGACAACATGTGTCCACCGAGGAAAGGGTATGCCTGCCTCGCACTAACGAAAAGTCCTATGCTCCTAACTTAAACCCCAAAAATCCGTTACGGCTTTGTGACTTCATTCCCAAAGCCAAGAACATTAGTTGTATGAATAATGTAGAAGTTTCTAGGATGTAAGATAGTACTTAACTGGAAACATACTGTGAAACCATAAGCCAAGACAAAACAAAGGATCACAAAATCAAACTAGATAAGCCAAGTTACCTTAGGAGCAAGATTTCCCAAGTTGCTAAATATTACTAAATCTGGAAAATAAACTTTTCTATTGAACTTAGGTTCCACTCCTACTATGTAGAGTGCCTTAATTGCAACAAAGAAAACCACTTTAACTTTAGCTTTTTTTTCTTTTTTAATATTAAGAACACGATTATCACCGACTCCAAAGACGAAAAATACCTTCATAAACTTGAGCCTATAGAACCTTGCTTTTCCACCAAGAAAATGTAGCCTAAAATAAAATCAAATAAGCCATTCTATAATCAATTTACTCATTTGTTAGTTAACCTCCACTTTTCTTTTTCCTTCTTTTTTCTCCTTAAAGTTGTCCAAGTAATGTTGGCATAAATGTACTATGTAGACATTCACCTCAGTACATAATCTAAGACTCTAAGACCAGAAAATACTCGTCCATATCTCTTGCATGTCGGTAGACACAATTGAACCTGAACAATAGAAGCATGTCGGTCTATACATATCCTCAAATGAGTAGTGCAGAACCTTATGCACGATCAATAACTTCTGATAGCCCAACATACTACTCTAAAAGAAAAGGAGCTTTGAATTGTCCATCAACCTACCAAAACACATAAAATGAGTCTCCCTAAAGAATTGCCTCTTAGAGAAAAGCCTAAGAGGACTGACAAGGAAGACATTATAGGTGGAGTAACGATAGCTTAGATCTACTTATCCTTCCACATATCATTAGGGATGGAAATTTAAATCCGACCCGGTGGATATTCGATCCACCCAGCCCTGTTAGGAGCGGGTTATTTGACTTTGACTGGGTTACGGGGCGAGTATGATAATTTTTTTAAAAATCCACAGCTGGTTAGGATCGGGTATGGTTTTCTGTCCAAATCGTCGAGGTATCCGACCTGTACCTGCCCCGGTATACAAACCCTAATTCATAACTTATCAGTTGATCTCGACAGTCCATCTAACATATATATATAGCTGCCCACAAATGAAAAAACCCTAGAAGCAACCTTTCTTTCAGCCGATCTGTGCCGCTGCCACTGCTTCCCACCCACTGTCACTGATCGGCCTCCCCACGGCCAGAAAACTTCCACCTCGACTCTACCAAAACAAGTGGCTCTGTTACCGTGGAGGGAGATCTTTTGGGACTTGGTCTTTGCCATGGCAAGCGCTTCTGTGTAATAGCCTAGTGCTTCCTCATAGTGACCGTCCCGGTACATCTGGGGAGCTCTCTCTATCTTGTTCGTCGGCGCTGATGCCATATCTTAACTTAATACTTCCGGCACCAAATCACAAGCTTCGATCGATTATTCTCGAGAATGTTTGAACTGAATGAAGAATGAGATAATAGAATAGTAGATCAAAGGGAGACTGGCTTCCACTTAAGGTATTCATGTTTCAACACCAAAGGAATGTTTCTGGGATTCTCTCTTCATCATCCGATTGGTCTTCCTTCTCCCAGTCCTCCATAGATAGATCTGTAAGGACATTGTCGAGATCTGATTTCAATCAATTCATACCCAAAAAGTTTGCTAATTGTTGGGCCTTGTTCTTCTATGGCTCAGGCTGTGGCTGCGAGTAAGGAAAGATCGGGGCGGGGTCGGGTTTCCTGAACAACCTTAGGATTGGGGATGGTAATTCATTCTTTTGACCCGGTACCAGGGCGGGGCGGGGCAGGGTTTCTAAATGAGCTGGGCAAGTTCAGATTTAATAAAATCTGCATCCAACCCTCCCCATTGCCATCCCTACATATCATCTTATACCCTAAGATTGAGTCTACAGAATCAAGATCCTAAAACTCCGATAACAATTGTAAAATACATAAATAAAGGCATAAAGCATGAAAATAGTAAAAGTCACCCAAACTGGTTATTCAGAGCATCTATCAACCAGTCTCCATGATACATAGTAAATGTCATAGCGGCCTAAAGCAGTTATATAGTCCCAAATTACTCCAACACGGAGTTCCAAAATAATCTAAATTCAAAAGTCTCCAAACTACATGATTATCCATGATTAAATGCCAACCCAGATTAAAATAATGATACAGGTCTCAGGTTACTCCTACACGGAGTTCCCTATTAAACATCTAAGTTCAAATAATTCACCACAAGAAAATATGTATTTTGCGACGGAGTTTTAGCGACGGAAGGTATTCCGTCGCTAAACATGTCTTTAAGCGACGGAATATACCGTCGTTAAAAATCCGTTGCAAAATACTATTACCGACGGAAGACACCGTCGGTAAAAGTATTTTGCAACGGAGTTTTAACGGCGGACTTTTAGCGACGGAATTACCGTCGCTAAAAATTCTGTCGCAAAAGTCTTTATAATAAGACATTCACCGACGGAGTTTTAGCGACGGTGTTATTCCGTCGCTAAAGATCCTCCATTTAAATACAGATCTGGTTTTTTTCTCTCTCCCCGTTCTCTCTCTGAAATTCTGCTCCCACCCACCCACCGCCGTTCTCACCTCCGGCGACCCTTCTCTACAGCGACCCAGCTCCGGCGACACTCCCGTCCCCCACCCGACGCCGCGCCACCAAGCCTTGCACTCCGGTCGTGCCACAAAGCCCTCCACTGTCGCCGCACAAGGAAACCCACCACTGCCGCCGCACCACCAACGCCGCCGCCGTCGTACCCACCTCGAGATTTGTATGTCAATTGCCCTAAATTATCTGAATTTTTTGTTAATTTGTCTTCAATTTAGGTTACATGCCCTAAATTATCTGAATTATTTAGATTTGTATGTCAATTGAGGTTCAATTTTTTGTTAATTTGTCAATTGCCCTAAATTATCTGAATTATTTATGATGTCATTCACTTTGTTGTTCAGACGGATCTTGGCTTATTGAAGAACTTGAACTTGTTATCTCTAATTTTCCTTAATTCTTGACGAGGTAGGGAAGAAAACCATATTCGGTAGTTAGTCTGTAACACCGATATAGATCATGGTGACGCTGAAAGGTCATAGATTATGGGCCATTGCATGACATCAGGATAAGAAAGCCTCTGTATTGTTTATTCAATTCAACCGACCACTAAATTGAAGTAATTGAACCATAATTGAACCCTAAGTAAATCCTAAATTGAATGCCCTAATTGAATCGAACCCTAAATTAAACTAATTGAACCCCTAATTAAACCCTAAATTGATTGCCCCAATCTAACCGAACCCTAATTGAACCCTAAATTGAATGCCTCAAATCAACCAAACCCTAAATTGAATCAATAGAGCCCCCTAATTGAACCCTAAATTGAAGTAATTGAATCCTAAATTGAATGCCCTAATTGAATCGAACCCTAAATTAAACTAATTGAACCCCTAATTAAACCCTAAATTGATTGCCCCAATCTAACCGAACCCTAAATTGAATGCCTCAAATCAACCGAACCCTAAATTGAATCAATAGAACCCCCTAATTGAACCCTAAATTGAAGTAATTGAACCCTAAATTGAATGCCCTAATTGAATCGAACCCTAATTTGAACTAATTGAACCCCTAATTAAACCCTAAATTGATTGCCCCAATCTAACCGAACCCTAATTGAACCCTAAATTGAATGCCCTAATCCAACCAAACCCTAAATTGAACTAATTGAACCCTAAATTGAATGCCTCAAATCAACTGAACCCTAAATTGAATCAATAGAACCCCCTAATTGAACCCTAAATTGAAGTAATTGAACCATAAATTGAACCCTAAATTGAATGCCCTAATACAATCGAACCCTAAATTGAAATAATTCAAGCGCATCGGATATGTGAATTTTGAACATTTTTTTCCCATTTGAACATTGATCATTTGTTTGATAATTTTAGGTTGTTAATTGTGCGTTTTAGAATTGTGATTATTGATCGATGATTTTAGGTTATTAGCTGTGCATTTGAAGTAATTTATTGATGTGTTTTTGCACATCCGTTCATATATATATATATATATATATATATATATATATATAGTGCCGATGATGATTTATGCCTAAATTATTGTTTTTCACGTGTTAATGTCTTTGTATATAATCTATATGAAGTCAGATATGGATAGGATACGGGCTATTTGTGGCCGGGCTGGACGCCGAGCTGCTTCCTCCCCGGTTAGTCCCACCTCGTCATTGCCTACTGATGACGAGGCACAGAGTGATCGCGGACAGCCATCGGGGGCCCAGCCCCAGCCGTCGCCGTCGCCGTCGCCCCAGCCATCGCCGTCGCCCCAGCCCCAGCTCGAGCCGTCGCCCCAGCCCGACGCAGATTCATCCCACACGCGCGTGCATTCTCCATCTTCCGTGGGTTTTACCTCAGGTATAGTTGATAACGGTGTTTCGTACATTTTGGCTAGCCTTATATTTGAACTGTATTAGTGTCTGTGTTTTGTAGGATCTCGACGAGGCCGTGGTCCGACACGCGGGGTACGCATTGACCCCCAGCGTAAACAGAGAGTTACGCTCACGCAGGAGGGTCTGTAAGTACTAAAAATATCACCCCATGCCTTATGTTTAAAATTTTGGGGTGTTAATTTATATTTGAACTGTATTAATTAATTTAATTACTTCTTTGGCAGGATCCTGGAGAATATTGCGAGGACGAAGATCGGCGTTCTTGTGAAGGGCCGATTCTTCGAGCCACGCCTGTACTGGAAGGACTGGGATGCCGCTGCGAGGGAGGCCCTATGGGAGGAGTGGCTGGTACGGTGAAGTATTTTTTTCAGCGTTAGTAAATGTTAAATTACAGTTTGTTTTATGTTGTTAATTTGTGTTATTGAATGCCTTACAGGAGGGGTTCACGTTTGACACGCCTCAGCAGCAGGTACTGGGGCAGCAGGCTTTCTTTGCCTACATCGGCAAGAATTACCGCCGATGGCTCCACGATGCACGGGACCGGGCGAAGAAGGCGCTGCCCGCGGGTGCCCCGATGACTAAGATGGCGAGATATCCCTCACATTGGATATCTCACCGTGTATGGGGGGAGATGATAGATCGGTGGGCTGCGGATCCAGGTTGGGACGCCAAGAGTAAGAGCGGGGCTGAGAACAGACAGAACAGATATCCGACGCACACGGGGGGTCGGTGCCACACGACATCGTCCGACACATGAACGCGGTCGAGCACCCGGATCTGGAGGAGGATGAGGTCATAGCTCTGACCTATACTCAGACACACGTGCGGAAGAAGGACAAGGACGAGACGCACCGGGCGGGCGACTATATTTCAGATATTGCCCGGCGGATCGATGTGAGTCAATTTATTTAAGTTAATATTTTTTCTTTCTATCCTCAATGTCTGTTTCGTTAATTAATGCCCTAACATATCGTTAAACCACTATTTTTGCAGGCCTCGTATGAACAGCTAAAGGGGTCCGAGCAGCAGTCGGGACAGCCATCAGCGTCCACTAGTACGGCTGCGAGTACTGGGGGGTTGAAGCGATGGCTGGATACGCCGGAGGTCGTGAATCGGCCGAAAGGCCGCATACGCGGCCTGCCTAGCACGACTGCTCGTGCCGTGATAGGAGCGTCCTCACCCCCTGCTGCCCCTCCACAGACACCGGCTCCTCGGCCTCAGTTGGACGACGAGGAGATCCAGCGCATTGCTACAGTGGTGTGCCGGATGATCAGGGAGCAGGGCACTGCTGGACAGGCCGCCCCGGCCCAGGATCAGCAGGTCCCCCCCCCCTCCCCGTGCCCGGCTTGTACTCTTCTCCCCTCTCCTAACCGGCTATATCCGGTTCCCGGCTTGTACATATATGAATTTTTTTTATTATAAATTTTTTTATAATTGATTATATATATTTCTTTCTGTATTGATTATTGCGCGTTGTTGTTGAGATTTGAAAATTGTATTACAGGTCTGGGTAATTGAAAAATAAAAAAAAAATTGACTTTTGGCGACGGATTAATTCCGTCGCTAAAGTATTCCTACAATCAGTTATTTAGCGACGGAATATTCCGTCTCAAAAATATAAATCCGTCGCTAAAGAATATAATTAGCGACGGAATATCCGTCGCTAATTAAAATAAATCCGTCGGTAAAAATGACATATTTAGCGACGGATTTAAAAATTCCGTCGCTAAACTATTAGTGACGGGCTTTTATACGAGGGATATTTAGCGACGGTGAATCCGTCGCTAATTCTTTTAGCGACGGATTTTTGGCTTTTAGCGACGGATTACCCCGTCGCTAAAACCCTGTTTTCTTGTAGTGATTCCTCTTATTATAGTTTCTTAAAATAGCCAAACTAACTCTCAAACTTAGCTGCTAGCTCTCAGTCACGCAGCTAGCCCAATTATCCAGTCTCCTCTACTGATCACCTAAAAGGATAACCATAGAAGAGTAAGCCAAATGCCGAGTAAGGTCACTCTCTACAGTTTTACAAACCCACCAAGAAGGACACAGTGTACCCAAGTAATCACAAGTACAAAGGACATACAGAGTTTAACAGAAATTGACACATAACAGAATAACAGATATTGCTAATATAGAGAGACACTAAAGGAGCCATTAGTGACGTGAGAGAAGGTTCAAAAAATAAGATCATGATCTCTAGCTCATCTCACAAAGTTGGCCCAAGTTTCAGTCCATAAGGGTAAATCAAATACAAAAAAAAGTCGAGGGTAAATCAAATACAAAAAAAAAAAGTCACGCACATTGTGACATGGTTCACATGATTACCATACACTTCTATTAAATAAATTCGGCGAGACACCAAAAGTCGCCTAGATGATGTAAACTAATGGGTCATATACACATAGCGGCCTAAAGTCATGCTAATCAATGATACCAATCAGTCACTTCAAGTAAAGTGGCAGAGAAACTAAACTAACATTGGTACATTAGCAAATGGCATAAGAGAGACTATAAGCAAAAGGATTTAGATGCTGAATGAACAACATGGAATATATATATATATATATATATATATATATATATATATATATATATATATATATATATATATATATATATATATATATATATATATATAATACAAAGAAAGGAATTTCTAGCAGCTTCAAATGGAAAATATAGACATGAAAAAGGTCATAGCCAACAATAGGGGTGAACTCCAAACCGTTCAAACTAATCCGAACAGCTCAAACTAATCAATCCTAGCCACTCTAATCCAAACCATCCCAAGATCTTAATAGTTCAATTTTGAACCGGCCTCGATTTGGTTCAATTCACAATTCACTTTTTTAAAATTGATCACAACTCAAACCGAACTATCTATGATATACTGATTTATTTATGGTCATATTCATTGATAATTTTCACATGCATGGTACTAAGAAAATCTAAATAAACAATACTTTGAATGTTAAAAGAAAAGAAAATAATGAAAGTAGTGATAACAAGTCTAGTGATCGATATGTCTTGTATATTTGTTCATTCTTTCTCGTACATCAATGACAAATGCATAATTGAATTTTTATTGTGACACATGTCTTCAACAATACTTAAATCATATGTTAATGCGATCACTTAGGTATTGAATGGAACAAGGCTATGTGCAATTTAGAAAAAAAAACTATAATTTCAATCTGGAATAACATTTGGATCCAAAAGTAGGTTTACAGAGTGACAAGTTTTCTTAATGGACACAAACCGATCCAAACCGAACCGTTTAAACTAACTAAACCAATCCGATGGTATTTGGTTCAGTTCAGTTCAAGATTTTTCAAACCGAGGAGTAACAGTTTGGTTTGAACATCAAGTGATTCGAGTTTAAGGCTAATATATGGAAAGCAATACAATAAATTATTGCCTAATGGTAACAAAAAGCTTTAGTCCTCAACTGCCCAACCTATACTTTACTAATCTATTGGTTTATGAGTTTTAGAAATATTTAAAAGATATTCAAATATATAGATAAGCCCAAAGAAACAACGGCCCAAAGTTTGTAAAAAGGAAGAACAATAACAATAATAGCCTAGCAAGGGCAGTAGGCTACATCACACAGAAACCTTAATGGCTGCAAACCTGTGAATAAAGTTGGAGCCTTGCCAATTGCCAAGACAAGGCCAAAAATGGGCAAAAGGTTACCATTCCAAGCTGACCCACACATGCTTTAATAAGATTTTCTTAGCAACAGCGTAGTAGTTGAATGAATTAAGATACACCGAACAACAAGATGCTGAAAGATGATCGACAACAAGGCAGTGAGTTATTCGATTAACAACAAAATGGTTATGCGCGAGATTTAGATTTACGTTAGCCAAAAAATATATAGATAAGATGAGAAGAATAAACTTTCAAAAGATAAGACTGATCATTCCAACGCTGATTCAAATTTCAAAAACAATAAACTCTTAGCTCAGTTGGGTGAAATCCTCAATATTAATTCCCATGACGTAGTTTATTAATAGATTACAAATGCTACCAAGGTTAATCACCAAAAAGTCAAGGCGTTAGTGATCTTACTTCTATGTAAACTCTAATCCAAGTATCAGAATGTACCTCTTAGCTTAGATTACACGTCAAAAGCCTATGGCCAAGGAGACTATCGCTTGTTCTTCTGTTTGTTCTTCTCATAAGCCAAAACAAAAACTAATGATACATACAAGCCACCTAATCCCAAGATAAAATTTGCTGAAAATAATTTTAGAAGTACCGACCACATCTAAAACTTCTCAATATTTTCAAAATGGGTCTAAATTGAGTCCAATCATGTAGCATTAGTAGGAATCCTTCTAAAAAAATAAAATTAAATAAGCATACCAGTAAAATTACTAGAATGTCAAAACTTCAGCCCCTGGGTCAAAGAAGAAAAAATTAAGCTCCATTTACAATCCCGAAAATAAAATCTTGATTTCACCAAATTTTTGGGGCATTGCAAAAGCTTTTCATACAGTTGTTCTTGTTATCGATTACCAACCACACTACTTCTAAATCTCAGTTGAAGAAGTATAACAAACTCCTGGCCTTTTTCAATTCAGCGTAATTCATCGAATTCATGCGTTAATGTGTGATACAAATAACAAATGAATAACAAAAACTCCAACTGTGATCCAAATAACCAATAAATAAAAAAGAAATCATTTTATACAAGTATCCAACCAACAATAGCGTCAAGCCACTAAACTAAACTTATCGACAAAGTTGACAATTAAAGTGATGGTGTGGTCGACAAAGGTGGCACGACACTCGACAATGACGATGAAGCTGATTATAGCGGTTGGAATTGACTGTTCAGTGGAAGTGGAGCTGTGGAGCTACATTAACAGAGAAAGTGGTCATATAGACTCTAATCTGTGATATAAGGGGAGAAATGGATGGTGGAGACGTGGATCTGGGGTGGACGGTGGAAAGGGATGGAGACGAGTTGTGGATCTACAATCGTGTGGATGGTAGAGTCTTGGACTGTGGAGGTTTGTGGTGAGCGGTGACCATCGTCTTGACTTGGTATGTGGGGGGGGGGGGGGGGGACGGGTGGAGGCTAGAAGAAAAGAGAAATGAGAATGAAGTCTACAAACCCTAATAATGTGTTTGGATGAAGAATTTCAAAGTACCTTACATTTCAAAATCTAGTCATTTTGAGATTTGCTGGCTTACAAATTTGTGGAATTGCAAATGCTATGCTTACGCTATTATGTAGAGGTGACTATTTTATATGTGGATTTACATCTGATAAATTGATCCCAGACAATTTGATGGTGTATGGATACAAAATAATGAGAATAAGCCTTTTTTTTTATGGAAAAAATTAGCTGAAGTTATAGAGACAAAAAAGAATCACTTTCTCCTCAGGTGCGGCTACATCATTTGACAAAAAATTTGTCTGCACCCGTTATTTTTAAGGGGATTTTAACATACAAATTTTCTTTTCAAATCCCTACTAGAATTTGGTAAATCCATCTTATCACAGTCAAAACAAGAAATTCTGTGCAATGCATTTTCAAATCCTTTATAAAAGCAAAATTCACAATTCAATTACCTCATCCGAATACAGCTAAAAGAGAGAAGGAGATGTCATCTAAACACACTTAGAGAGAGGGGGGAGGTGCTGGAAAAGAAGAGAAATGAGAATGAAGTCTTCAAACCCTCAAAAAATTTATGTATCACAAATATCTAGGTAAACCTGTATTTGGCCAGGACTGAACCGGGATTTATGAGTCAATGTGGGTATAGGTAAAAAAAAAGAACGAGTCTCTAAATTATGTGCCTGTACCCAGGTTTTTTGGGTAACTCAAGTCGACCTGTGCCTACGGCAAGGTCTATGCAAGGGGGAAGCTTGTAGACTCGATATCACACGAGATGGCAATATTACTAGGTAATTAGCTGGATGGTGATAGCTATGTTGGATCCATAAGATCCGCGATGAAAACACACCACACACTGCAGATGAATCCCAAAAAGAAAAGAATTAGCTAAGGTGATTATATCCGGTACTTGCTCGGAAGGTTTTATGAGTGAGTCTATGAACTAATTAAGTTAAAAAGCAAAAGTAAGGATATCTTTCTTCATATTATAAGGGAATTGATCTCGACTTCTATTTGAATTATGGTTTAATTGCATATAGCACCCTCGTGAATTGTGTAAGTTCCAGGAAGGTGCCTGAGGTTACAAAAGTTGCAAAGAGATACATGACACATAAGTGTCGCATTAGAAGTTCTTGTAACAAAAGAAAGAAAAAGTTTGTATTACTCTTATATATAAACACTGCAAAGTACTCTTGTAGAGTACTTATGTTGGTTCAACATATCATCATCACCACAACCTCGCACACTGTTGTCGCTCTTCTTTATAATCGTCAACATCATCACCCCCTCTTATCCTCACCATAGCCCCAACTTCTCACCATTATCATGGGTAGATAATGGTGGAACAAAATTTTAAAGGGATAAACATAGTGATTTGGAGATTGTAGATAAGGGTTTTCATTTTATGGGTGGTGCTAGATGGGGCTAGGCTTGTTGTAGGTGGACTGCACTGGGCTAGTTAAGAGCGCACATGGCTGGGCTCGTGTGGGAGGATGGGACTGGTGGCGGCGATGCAAGTTTTATGGTGGGTGGATGTGCGGGTGGAGATGGTACTGGGTTTGTGGTAGGTGGATGGGGTTGGCGAAAGTGTAAGCGCACGAGACTAGGGTGGTGGTTAATGGGTGGTGGATAGGGATGGGTTGGTGAGGGTGGCAGTTAGGGTTATCTTTGGTTGGAGTGGAGATGAAATCAGGACACAAGTGAGATAGAAAAGAAAGGGAGGGTACTTAAAGTCATTTTTATGTATTAATTTTTACCAAACGCATTTTTTAAGAGAATGGATATCACGTCCCATCAAGTTGGACTGCTTTTCTATTAGTTGCAACAGAATTAATATCGTATGGGACCATTTACAACATTTGTAGCCCGAGGTTCATGCTTTCTTGCAACTAGCCCAAAGCATGTAAGGGCTTTATACAATTAACCCTTGAACCAATACACCTTACTTTATGATATGGGTAAAATACACATATCTTTTATGAGTGACACGTGTCTCTCCCCAAGATTCCTAACTACATATTTATTCTCGGAGTAGTGGGAGGTAGCACTTCCCCACTCACCCACTCCTCTACAATCCCACTCTTCCATTAAGAGTGGTAACTGCCCCTTAAGAGTGGTAACCGCCCATTAAAGAATTGTAACTGACTCTTCAATGTACTCCTGTATAAAAGAGGCTGAAGATAAAAGAGAGGTAAGTTTTTCACATCAGACTACATATTTAGACACTTTCTCAATTCTCTCACTGACTTAAGCATCGGAGATGCTCTGCCGAAAATCCTTTCGGTGAGTCACCGGTGTCGTTTGTGTTGTGCAGTTATGTTCTTGATTTTTATCCCCAACATTTTAGTGCCATCTGTGGAACCAAAATCTCGTGTAACAAACTCCATGGCTGAAAACCCCAATCCACATGAGTTGAACCACCAAATGAACCTCGACAGTTAGACCACTTTGGAATCATCAACCTCGCTCCTGGATTGCGAAGAAGCTACTCGATTGCCGCCTGCCGATCATGGCAAGGCTATTGTTGGTACCTTAATCGCGAGACCACCTCCACCGATGAACTATGTTCCTTATACTACGTTCTGTGACTCCGGCTTGTCTGAACCCTACACCGCTGATGTGACCAGTGCTATCGGTGCCTGATGTGACCTCTGCTAAGTGGGATTTTCCTGTACGGTCCCAAGACCACCGCTCTAAGCGATTCATGACCACTCTAATCAGATTATGTGTCGAGCATTCCCAGTGACTTTGAAGGGGGTCGATCATGTGTTGTTCTAACATATATCGCCCCACTCCATCTCCTACTGAGCTCAGTTAGCCGAGTCCTTCTACGGTAATTTCTTGACGAGCTGAGTGTAGCGGAAGAACTCGTTAGTCCTTTTCTCCATAGTACAAAGACCTAAGGATTCCTTGAAGTCATACTATGCACTCTTCAATATAGAGAAACTCTATATCGATCACCTAGATCCTGGGGTGACCTTCACTTTCATGATTAGGGGCATCAAGTCGGGAATGCCATTGTGTTTCTCATTGAATAAGCGTCCCTTGAAAAATAAGCTAGACGTCCTCGATAGAGTGGAGAAATACCTTCGAGCAGAGGAGTATTCAATGCTCCCGTAAGAGAAGAAAAACTCTGGGCAGAAGAGGAAAGACCAACCAGATGGTCGAGCTCCTGACAACAAGACGAAATGCTTGCCGACATCACTTTCAGGTCCCTTTACTCTACATAACGCCTCCCGCGAGCATATCCTCAATCAAATCAAGGGCTATAATATCATCATGTGGCCTAAGCCTATGAGGATGCCAACAGAGAAGAGAGATCACCAACTATATTGCCACTTTCACAAGGATCACGGTCACACAGCAGAGAACTGCAAGCTTTTCCAACATGAGATTGAGAACCTTATTGCCAAATGTTATTTAAAGCGGTTCATTAAGATGAATGATAGACAATAAGGTGGAAGGAGAGGTGGAAACCCAAGGAAGAAAGATGAAGCGCCGCAAAGGGATCTACCCATAATCAACACCATCTCTAGGGGCTGAATGCAAGAGGATTTTTAAACTCCTAACACAAAGCCTAGGTCAACCTTACTCAAGGCCCTGCCGAATGGCCAAAAACATTGTTTTCATTAGGCTTTGATGACTTGGATCTAAAGGGAGTGATCTTGTCTCACGATAACACATTGGCCATCACCTTATAGATGGATATGTACACTGTTAAGCGCATCCTGGTCGAGACGGGGAGCTTGGTGGACATTATCTTTGGTGACACATTCTCACAGATACAGATTTCTAAGGATCAATTAAAATCAATCCCCTCGCCTTTATATGGCTTTACAGGAGCATCCAAACCAGTCAAGGGTGTCGTCCCACTCACGGTAATAGTTGGGACTGTTCCCCTCTATGCTATATAGACTATTGACTTCTTCATGGTCAAAGTCAAGTCATCATATAATGCTATACTAGGACGAATCGGGCTCAACAAGGTACAAGCTGCCACTTCAGCTTTTCACTTAGCCATGAAGTTCCCCACGCCGAATAGGGTCGGCACAGTAAGAAGAGACCAGACATGGCTTGTAAGTGCTACTTAGCATCTTGCAAAGCCAAAGAAATGTAGTCCATCAAAGACTAATAAGATGAGCAAAGCATGAAGTGTGCTGAGCCTACAGAAAAACTCATCTCTGTACCAATGAAAGAAGGAGGCAAAGCATCAATTGCGGATTGGCTTCACAATGGAGCAAACTCTTTGTAGTCAGTTGATCTCCTTCCTTCGGTCCAATATGGATGTTTTTGCATGGATTACAGCAAACATGCCTGAGATAGATCCTTCTGTGATTGTCCACCGCCTTTCAGTCGATCCCAAGTATAAACCAGTCCAACAAAAGAAGCGTCCCTTAGCACCTGAGAGACAGGCAATAATTAAGAAAGAAGTGGACAAGTGGTTGGAAGCTAAATTCATCAAGGAGATTGACTATTCTGAGTGTGGCCAATATCGTCATGGTGCCTAAGCTGGGCAACGACAAATGGCGCATATGTATCGATTACACCGACCTGAACAATGCATGTCCCAATGAGAGTCTACCATGCAACAATACTTTGATCGACCCCATGTACAGACACAAACTCCTAAGTTTCATGGACGCCTTCTCCTGTTATAACCAGATCCGAATGCATGAAGATAATCTGGCAAAAATAGACTTCACAACGGACCAATGCATATTTTGCTACAAAGTCATGTCATTCGGCTTAAAGAACGTTAGGGCCACCTATCAGAAGCTAGTCGACAAGATTTTCAAGCCCCTGGTCAAAAAAAAAATGGAAGTCTCCGTCGAAAACATGCTCGTCAAAAGCTTACGCACAGAGGATCACATCAGAGACCTGGAAAAATATTTTGCGCTCCTACGCAAGTATCACATACGCCTCAACCCGACAAAATATTCCTTCACCGTCTCCTCGGGGAAGTTCCTTGGCTTCATGGTCTCGCATCGTGAAAGAAGTACAACTACTAGCTGGCAGAATATTTGCCCTCAACCGATTCCTTTCTAAATCAGCCAAACACTACCTACCATTATTCAAAGCCTTGAAGAATATTAAGAACTTTGAGTGCTCAGCCAAATGTCAAGCTTCTTTTGAAACTTTAAAAGATTATCTTTCCTCACCCCCTCTCTTACTCAAGCTGATCGAGGGAGAAGAATTATTCTTTCACTCGGGCGTAGCTAATCAGCCGTTAATGTCGTCCTTATTCAGGAACAGAAAGAAGCTCCCAATATACTACATGAGCAAAGTCCTTTAAGGGGCCGAGCTGCGATATCCGGGGAAAAACTCGCTTTCGCTCTTCTGATTGTTGCACTAAAACTTTGTCCATACTTTCAGTCCCATTCGATCACCGTGCTCACCGAAAAACCACTTCTATGGATATTACACAAGCCCGATTTATCCAGCCGACTAATGCACCTTACCCATACAATACAAGCCTCGTCTTCTCTAAAGGCCCAAGCTTTGGCCGACTTCATCATCTAGTGTACCCTGCCCATCAAAGATGAAGCCCCACCTAATCAGTTCCAAAAGGAAAATTTCTTTAAATGGCTGTTTTTCACAGACACCTCCTCTAATGCGAACGGGAGTGGAGTAGGGCTGATCATCAAAGGGTCGGATGGCCTCGCGATTGAGTACGCCCTTCAACGTTAACTTTCTTGCTTCAAACAACAAGGCCAAATATGAAGCCTTGATAGTAGGCATCCACTTGGCCCCTGCTATGCAAGCAGAATCCCTTCATGCATACAGTGACTCACAGCTGATGATAAAGTAATTGTTAGGAGAATATGAGGAGCGTGAAACTAAGATGGCCGAGTACTTGCATAAGGCCAAAGAACTTGTAAATCATTTGCAAGTTTCAAGATTACTCAAATCAGCTGAGAAGATAATGCCTCAGCTAATGCCTTGCCCTCTCTACTAGCCTCCCTCGACCCATTGGGATCTGGCGGCACCATCCATTTGGAACTCTTACATGAACCAGCCTCACCTAGCAAGAGGTGATGGACATTGCACGCGAACCCTCATGGATGGATCCCATCAGAGCCTACCTTCAAGAGGGCACCTTGCCTGCCGACATGAAGCAAGCCCAGAGCATCGTAAGCCGCTCGGCTAGTTATGCCAGTGTGAAGGACATAATTGACAAGCGTTCACCTCCAGATCTTTGATGCTTTACGCCGTCTGAGGGCGAGTACGCCCTCCGAGAAGTACATGAAAGAATCTAGGGGCAACACCTGGGGGGACGAGTAGTGGCACACAAAGTCCTCCACCAAGGGTATTATTGGCAGACCATAAAGCAAGATGCTTTGAACTATACAAAGTAATGTGATGCATGCCAACGTTTCTCTTCAATCACCCAACAGGGATTGACCTTATTGGCTTCGTTGAACAGCCCCATGCCTCTTACGATATGGGGAATGGACATATTTTTAGGCCCATTCCCCTTAGCCTCTACTAAACACAAATTCATGATTGTAGGAATTCATTACTTCATCGAATGGGTGAAAGCAGAAGCATTGGCCACCATCACAGAGAGAAAATGTGAAGACTTTTTTTGGCAAGCAGTTGTCTAAAGAGTAGGCATTTCCCCATTCCTGTCACTGACAATGGAAAGTAGTTTGATAACCCCACCTTCAAGGCATTTTGTGCCAATCTATCCATTGAACAACGCTTTACCTCGGTTGCACATCCACAAACGAAGGCCCATACAAAAGTTACTAAATAGGCTATTCTCCAAGCATTAAGAGAAAGCTAGAAGCAGCCAAGGGCCTTTTAGGTGGACGAACTCCACAAGATTCTTTGGGCTTTCCTCATGACAACGAGGAACTCCATCGACGAAACCCCATTTAACTTGGCTTTTAACGGAGGCACTCATCCCCATTGAGACCAGCCTACCATCTCTTCGGTTGAAAGCATACGACCCCTTAGAGAACAATGAGGCCTTTTCAAGCCAAACCAGATCTATTTGACAAATGAGAGAACAAGCACAAGTTCAACTTGCCTCATAAAAACAAAAAGTTGCAAAGTTCTAGAACCAACGGATTCACCCTTGTGCTTTTCGCATTTACAACCTCATTTCTTGTCGAATGAAAGGTTCAACCCCAAAGATGCCATAGGCAAGTTGGCACCCAATTGGAAGGCCCCTATAGGGTGACAAAGTTAGGCGGACAACTCTTACCAATTAGAATAATTGAATGGTAAAGTGATCCCTTGAACTTGGAATGCGACCAACTTAAGATGCGACTGTCCACAACCAAGACCAAGGTTGCCCCCCCCCCCCACTCTGACATCTTGCTCATGCCAGGACCTCTTAGACTTAGCTCTGTTTTGTTTTGCTTTTATAGTTGACAAGTTTCTGTTCTCTAGTCGGCCTTACGTGGCATAACATTGTAATCATCTTTTCAACACTTCCATAAATAAAACAACTCTGTGCAAAAGTCTTGATTTCTCATTTAATGAACTAAGTGTTACACAGGTGGGCTTTGAGGCCATGTAAAGAAAGAGACTTAAAACTAAGTCTCCATGTGCTGCTTGGCAGACCCCCCTGCCACCTACTGACTCTTGTCCTATGGCGATCCTTCGGCTTTGCCCACCGATTGTTGAGCCCTTGTGACCATCCCGGCATACCCTAGTGCTCTTAAGCTTGGACAAGACTTGGATGTGTGTACATTTGAGCAAGGAAAACAGCTTAGGCAGCCTGGGCGATGCCCTTGTGAGCTTCTAACTCCTTGTGCTATGCGGCCTTCAAAGCAACCTCATAAGAGAACTTATGCTCGTAGGCTCTGAAGTCCAGCCCAGGGTGGTCTTTAGCAATGTCTTGCTTGCACTCATAATAGTCATGCAGATGGGCCTCTTCAAATCCCAAAATTACTGCTCAGTGTATGCTTGGGATTTCTTAAAAGCTTGGACAACCAGAGCATTGATCTCCCCCTTCTCTGCCTCATGCTGCTCCACCCGCACAGTCAGCCTGGCCTTAGAACACTCCAGCTATTCTACCATTTTCTCCAAGTCCATGACCTTCTTCTCAGAATCCCTACATAACTTATTCTCAACATGGACTCTCTTCCTCTCCTCGTCCAAAACCTTATCAGCGACAATCAACTTCTCTACTCCAATTTGGATTTGAGCCAGATTCTACAGAAAGAGACATGAAAAATGTTTCAAGCAAAATAACTTCAAAACATAAGTGATATATTCAACTGAAAAGCCAGCTGGACCATTGCACTGGCTATTGCGTTGACTTCGTTCTTAGATAGAGTGATCCTATCCATAGGGATAACTACCTTGCTCGACTATTCCCAAGCCGTGCGAGGACTCTTGAAAATAGATTCATCAATTGTCACGCTCTAATCTGGCCGGTGATGTGTGTTCAACCTAGCCGAGGAGGAAGGCCTAGCTTCAATTGGCGCCTTCCTCTTCTTCGACGTTTCCTTAGTCTTGTCCTTAGAAGCTTCCAGGCCAAGTACAACATTCTCTGCAGAGGCTAGGAGACTAGAGCTCCAAAGTCCAAATCATGGACCTTGTCATCTTCACCGTTAACGGATAGTAGCTCGTTAGTAAAAATGTCCCCTAGAACTCCTTGAACATTGAACATAAAAGGTTTTTACTTGTGCCCAATTACTGCCACTCCCATGAGGTCCTTCGGAAGACATATTCCCTACAAAAATAGCTAAGAGTCAGATTGTAAAGAAACAAGGACGAGAACACACACTCGTAAAGACATTTATCGGGATCATGCTCGCCCTCCTCTTCATCCAAGCCTTCATAGTAAAAAATAATTTCACACTCACGAGGCTGAGCATTGCTCAAAGGATATTGAACTCTAGAGGCTCGACACCTTTGAGTTATTAACCATGCTTAAGATCGGAGTCAAATTGATTTTCTCCTTCATAGCATTTTTCCACCTTAGGTGCTCGGGAAGTCTCACGAACAAGAATTCGTCCTTCCAATTATAACTAGAAGGGGGGGTTGGAAATAATTGACGTTGGCTTTGGAACGACGACTCAATAAGTACCAACGTACTTGTTTAGGCTTCTAAAATCTCTTTGCTCGCCTAAGTCATATGTAGCGAGGGATTTCATAATGCTCTCTCAAGACTTTGTGGTCATAGCTACTTAGTCTACTCCTAAGGGTATGAGCATCAAATGGCTTTGGAAGCCAAAACTTCCTTTGCAGGGAGCTGACGGAGGCACTTGTTATGGAACAATAAGAATTCTTGAAGTTAAAATCATAGGATCAAAAGTCTTCTCTTCTACCCTAGCGCTTTTAGCGTCATCGTTAAGTTCAAAAACATGTTCACTACCTTGACTCGACATATTTTTGCATCAAAAATAAGGAATTCAAAGAAGTTGAAAAGAAGTCTTGAAGCTTACTTGAAAAAGGATAAAAGTGTTCTTTAAGCCCAAGAACACCAAACTCCTCAGAAGCTTTTCCAATAAGCTCTTGAAATGCCTTAAACTCTCTTAAGTATAACTCCCTCTCTCCCTCAACATGAAACGAAGAGGAATGAGATGGATTCTCCTTATATAGAGAAACTGTTATGGTCCAATGGCTAGGATTTCACGACCGTTGGGATAACCAACATGTGGCGCCAATTGATCAGCATGATAAAGGGGCAAGTTTACCCTTGTTCCCCTTGATGGAAACCTTGGCAAAACCGAGTGGACGTGCTCTTTCACTTGAATATTCTAAAACCTCTCTGCTCGCTAGACTGAGAAGACAAGCCCCTTTAGGCTTCTAAAATCTCTTTGCTCGCCAGACCAAGTAGACGAGCTCCTTAGAGCCTCTCAAAGACTCTCTGCTTGCCAGACTGAGCAAACAAACTCCTTTAGGCTTTTAAAATCTCTTTGCTCGCCAGAGCGAGTAGAGGAGCTCAACCTTTGCCCTTTAGTCGTCTAGCCGAATAGACGAGCCCTACCTTAGGTCCTTACTCATCGGCCAAGCAGACAAACGCCCTTTTAAGGGATACACTCTTTACTTGTCTGGCTGAGTAAACGAACTCTTTAAGCCTTCAAATCCTTGTTCACTTGGCCAAGAAACAAACCAAATGTTCCTCCACTTTGCCATTGAATGAAAAATATTGCTTTTGGCTTAAATTCTTCAACACAGAAATTCCGACACTAATTAAAAGATAACTATCCTACTTTCACATTCTTTCCAAAAAGAAAATAAAATGGGGGTAAATGATACGAGTAAATTACACATATCTTTTGGGAGTGACACGCCTTGCTCCCCAAAGGATTCCTAACTACACATTTATATCCGGAGTAGTCGGAGATAGCACTGCCCCATTCCTCCACTATCCAACTCTCCCATTAAGAGTGGTAACTGCCCATTAAGAGTGGGAACCATCATTAAATAATGGTAACTAACTCTTTAATGTACTCCTATATAAAAAGGAGGCTGAAGATAAAAAGAGATACGTTTTTCGCTTCAGACTAAATATTCACACACTCTCAACTTTCTCACTAACTTTAGCATTAGAGATTCTCTGTCAGAAACCCTTCCAGTGAGTTATTGTTGTTGTTTGTGTTGCACATGTCTGTTCGCGAGCCAATCACGATTTTCGCGAATTTTGTCAACAACACTTTATAACAAGACATTTAACTAACATAAAATATAAATGTCATTTTCATTTTGTAGAAAGAGTGAGATACTATAGTTCGACTGGTGGCACCTTTTCCTCTCAATAAATAAAATTATAACAAAATTAGAGTCTTGACCCAAACCTGAGCCGTACCGTTGCACTGATCCTGTTACTTACCGGATGCTCTGAACACATTTCCTAAGGCCCCGTACGTTTACCATATTCGTTTTCTGTTTTTAGCAATGATGATGAAAAAGATTCTTTTTTTGCGTACTTTTACCATTTTCTGTTTTCGTTTTGGATAAAATTACTCAAATAGTAACTGTAATACCCCGAAAATCCCATATATTTTTATGGGATAATTTAACTTTTTAACGATGAATTATTACTATTCTTATTATTATTTCTCTTAACATCGATGTACTTTTTAGCGACGAATTTGGGGAACACTATCATTATGATCTTTAGTGATAATTTTATAATCATAAGACATAATTTAACGATAGCAGATATTATTGATATTGATTGAGGTCTTTAGCAAAAATTAGTGTTAACGATATTCTTAGAAATATTTAGCGACAAATTTATTTAGCGTCGATATTTTTATTTAAAAACTTTTAGCGGCGAATTTTTAGTGTCGATATTTATTTATTTAGCAACTTTTGGTGACAAATAGTGAAGCGGGTCAAGTAGCATACCTATTAAAATTATCCTAGCACGAAAAATATATCATGAATATTATTGTGGACCTTTTTGATAAATAAAAAAAAGAATAACTAAAGGAAATTAGAGGGGGCTTTTTGGTTATGTTCCAAATTAGGGTTATTATGTATAGATATTAGAATGGAGAGCAGCCGCCCATAATTTTTCTCTTCCTCCTTCTGTTGCATGGCTGCGAAAGAGACAGAGGCAGAGAGAACGTGAAGAAAAGGGTTCCGGCGAGGTTCCGGCGACCAAATTCCTTTCTGGTAAGTTTAATTTTTAGTCCTTCTTTGTGCTTAAACTACTTACAGTTTAAAAAGGTGGGGGCTTGAGAGAAACCATAAGGATTTGGTGAGTTTAAGGCTACCATCGTCATAGTTTATGAGTGTAAAAATTGTATTTGTGTTAGTGTGAGAGAAGTGGGGGGATACATGAATGTATGCGTGGTTGTGTATTGTGTCTATGGGTGTTTGGGAGAGGACTACCGTTAAGGCAGCCTGCGTTGCGGGTAAGAGTGTCATGGAGTGATGTGTGTGTAGGTGTGAGTATAGGTGATGAGTGCATGAGTGGATTGGTAGAGAGAAGAGAATGAAGATGTGGTATTGCCGCAAATATGTTGCGTAAAATAGAAGCTGAAAGTTTACAGTTAGAATGGGTTCTAGGCTTATTGGACAGGTGGAGGCCAAGTTTGGTTTGCATTCAAGAAACAAAGATGGAAAATATGAGTGATGGAGAAGTTAGAAATATTGGGGGAGGCTGTTAGGCCAACTAGGTTTCTTTATATGCTAATGGTACAAGAGTAGGTACTTCAATAATGCTGGAAAATGTCTTTTTTTTGGGAACTTGACGAATGCATGGAGGAGGCATGAATGTGTTGGGGAAGAAAAGAGATTGATGGAAGACCCACTGTCGTGAGGCAGTGGGTGTGAGAATTACAAATGGCTTGCTAAAATTTTCAGGGTATGGGTATTTGTTGTGAATGTATATAAGTGTGTGTGTGTGTGTGTGTAGTGCGTTGTTGTGCGCTGCGGGTAACGGCATGGAGGAAGAAGAGGCTGCCAAGGTGGGCAACTGTGGTGCTGTGTCATGTGTGAAATTTGTGGTGCGTAGGTGAGCGTAAAGGCGGAAAAGTGAGGGGAAAAGGGCTGCCATGGTAGGCAGCCATGGCGTTGTGCTGTGTGGGTGTTTAGGAGGGTGAAAAGGTCGAAAAAGGAAAGAGAATGGAGCTGACGTAGGGCAGCATATATGTGGATGTTTGAGGGTGAGCTATGAACGTGCAGTTGGGTGGCGAATCTAAAGGAAACGGTTGTGCGACAACGGGCGTAAGCAGCCTTGTTCACAGATGTTTAACATGTATATGCCTGGGTACACATCCGTGTAATGGCCATGGCTATGATGGTTTGGAATAGGTGGTGCGTGTGTGAGAGTGCGATGTGCGTGCGAGGGAGGAAAGGCAGCTTGTGTGAGCTGTGTATTGTGTTATTGTGGGTGCAAGTATGGTGGGTTTTTGGCGTGCAAGGAAAGGGGATGGATGATGGTTGTGCATGGGGTGTGTTGGGGTGTTTTTGTGCCTGTGTGATGGTGTAAAAGGATGGGAAACCTGTTGCAAATGGAGCTGCCAAAAGGCAGCAGGTGAGTGAGGTGTTTGTAGTGTTTTTGTGTGTATGTAGAGGTGTAAAAGGAAGGGGAAGACTACTGTAAATGGGACTGCTATAAGGTGTAGTGTGTGAGGTATTTGTGGGGAATTGAGTACTGTGTTCATGTGCGTGTATGTATTGTATTTAGTGGTGTATGTTTGTGTGAATAAGTGTAATGTGGTTACATATTGAGGAGTGTTGTTTGTAAAGTGGTTTATGTAAGAACACAAGTTGGGTTGTATGAGGAAGGAGATGGGTTGTATGAAGAAGGAGATGGGTTTGTATGAGAAAAGTGATGCTGCGTAGAGAGAGAGAGAAAACTTAGTTTTAAACTTTAAACGCAAAAGTGTCGCTAAAAAGCTATCCTATTCCAGCAGTCTCTTTTCGAATTTTAAAATATATCTAGAAAATCTTTTGGGCAAAACTCAAAGAAGTAACTTAGGTTTATTTTTCAAGACCTACACACAGTAAAAAGTTCAGATTTTTCGGAGCTCGGGAAGCATGTTAACTAATTTTATTCGCGATAGAGACATTAGTGTATTATAGAATAGTAAACTAAGTTATTAAATTCTGAAACTCCTACAATAATCTTATGTAACTAAGATAAGGTAGTGTCTAAAGTTTCGAAATATTTTAAGGTCGTTTGCTATGTTAGCGGCGTAGCGCCCGAACGGATATAGCGTAACGCTTCATTGTGACAATTGTTACTAAATTATTTCTAAGGACCTCTTCTGAATAGATTTAGACAAAGTGCAAATAGGTAATTATACATAAGTCGGGGGACGGTTGGGTAAAGTTTACTCATCTAAGAGAAACATAATATCTAAATGTGCCCGAACGTCAATAAATGACATCTGTATGATTTGTTATTTAGGTTTTGATAGTCAAGAGCTAGGGCCGGCATTTGAGCAAATACCGGAAACATATTTTGAGCGAGGTAAGTACCCCTGTCATGTTCCTCCGTATATTTATTGCAAAACCTATAATATGTATTTATGATTTGATCATTGAAGTTTAAGGTTTTATTCTGCATATGTTTTATTTCTAAAGTATTTGATGAGAAATGAAATTTGAAAGAATGCCATGGAATGTCGTGTGAGTCATAAAATTTTACTGAGTAGATGTTAATGGGCAATGAAACTCGTCTTGGTTGCTGTGCCCCATATCTAACGGGGGAATGTTGGATTTCGGGCCCTGGTCAACGGGGCTCATACGTTGATGCACAGTACTGTGGCTGGTGGTGCGCCCTTGCGTCTACATGATTATTTTATCCCGGGTGTAGGAGGGATTTCAGGCCCTAGTCAGGGGGGCTCGTACGCTGACCGCAGCATACCTACGAAAAGAAATATCTGTGTTTGATGCGAATGGAATGAATGATGATTGTACTCAGATTTGAAAATCTTCTCTTTTGAAATTTCATGTATATGTGTATATGCATATGAAGGACGTTTTTACGAATGACAATAATCGAATGTTCGATTTGTTGAAAGAAAACCCATGGCATGTTTTAGAAATTCCAAACTTATTTTAGGAACATGGCTGGTCTATTTGCTGGGCTTTCGCTCATTCCTTATTTTTCAGGTGACGACTTAAAGGGAAGCGGAGCCGTATGAGCCACACGGGGGAGTAGTGCCCGAAGAGAACTTTTAGAATAATTAGTGTTCACTATTCGAACATTTTAGTCTAGGTTCATTTACGTTATGCTTGAACTGATGTAAGGAGCTTGGGTCTCCTCGAGTTTTCTTTATAAGTTTTACAGACATGTAATGAGAGTTTTATTTGAATTTTTGGAGGTCCCCAAATTAGAATTAATTTGGAGTTACAGGATTGTAGTAAGGCCTGGCAGAGCCCTGGCAGGTGTTTGAATGGGTTTGCGGCCGGTCAAGTGCCTAGCACACGGGCTTACCCGTGGGTTCGGGTCGTGACAGTAACAAAAAACTGAAAACACCTAAAATGTGTTTTCAGCTATTTTTCACTCAAACTTAACCCAATATAAGAAAAAATAGCTAAATTTTTTTTTTGTGAAAATAATAAAAGTACAGGAACATGTTTTCAAACTGAATATGAAAATCGTGAAAATGAAAACAGAAAACAAATATGGTAAGCGTACCTAAGTCCGGTCCACAGTTTTACTGAAACTCTGCTTATACAGTTTAGAGAGAGAGAGAGAGACAGAGAGAGAGAGACAGAGCGCAATGGGGAGAAAGAAGGGAGTGCGGTTCGAGGAGGGGGCGCCGGACGACTTCGATCCGGAGAGGCCGTACGATGACCCGGTGGCGATGCTGGAGATGAGGGAGCACCTGGTGCGGGAGAAGTGGATCGACATCGAGACGGCCAAGATCCTGCGCGAGCGCCTCAAGTGGTGCTACCGCGTCGAGGGCGTCAACCACCTCCAGAAGTGCCACCACCTCGTCCAGCAGTACCTCGACTCCACCCGCGGCATCGGCTGGGGCAAGGATGGCCGCCACCCCGACCAGCATGGTACCGAATCTCTCTTTAAATTGCTCTCTCCTTTTTGTTACTATTGTCGTCTTTCGCTTTGAATTATGACGTTATTTTCTTGTTCTTTTTGGTGTCTCACAGGTCCCAAGGTTGTGCCGGAATGATGGCGCTCTGGCCTCTGAGGTATTCTCTCGAATTTCTACCATTGGCATTTCTCTCTCTCTCTTTCTCTCTGTCTCGTGTTCGTTAACTCGCTATATTATGTTAAATTAATCGGCATTGAGAAGTGTGTCTCGCTTTTGATTGAATGTTGGACGGGATGAGAAGTGTGTACAGATAATTTCGCTTGCGTGCACTAAATGGTGTTTGGGGGTAATAAGAATTTGTTTATTGGAACGACAAACTGCAGGACACTGTATTAGGCCCCAAGGTTGTGTCAAAATGTTTGGTCAAGCTATTCTCACAATGTCTACTGTTTGGGTTGATCGACTCTCTTTATCGTGCTGAATTTCATCGGAATGGATATATGCCTTATGGGAGTCTGTAAGATGGACTTCCAGTTAATAGTTGATTTGATGTTAGACTGGACATGAAGTTTGTAACGGTGACTTCATATATGTGCATGGTGCTTGGGGGAAATCAGAAATTCTGTTGATTGGAATTACAAAATGAGTTGTTTCCGCAAAAAGCTTTTAGGGTTCGTCTGTTACGAAGTTAAGTACATTGGTGGAGAATGTGGCGCGGCTTGTTTACTCTTCTACGTAGTATTGGTCAGATGTGGGAGTTGTTTGCTGTCCTTCAGTTGTGTTTTTTTAGTTCTGAGAATGAAAGTCGTTATGGGCCGCTCTTAAGGTCTTTTATATGAAGTTGTGTTTGATCTATAGCATGATGACCTAGATAAGATAGTTGAGAAAACTTATTCGTTCGCAAACTGTAAGGCTGAGAACTGATTTGAGAAAAATTTTAGTTAATTGTTGTAGGCAGTGGGTGAGGTGGGGAGTGTGGCTGATATGGGAGGTTAAACCAAGGCTGTAGTGGTGTCCTTTGGAGTATATCGCCAGACTTGGGCAGTGTCCAGTTTGAAGATTGTCACAACTATGAGGCAGTGTGAATCAACGTACAGTCAACAGACCAGTCAGGCAAGATGTGAGAGACTACGGGCTCAGAAGAGGCAATTCCGTCCCTGTGTTACACTCGTCAAGGATAGACTTTCTAGCCTTCCGGCGAGGTCTTTTTATGAAGGATTTTGGCTAGAACCGAGCAGTCTTATGGGAATGGATATCGAAATATTCGAGGGAGTAGGGGTTCCTTATGGAAAGTTGATGACTTTGAAGGTTGGCAGACATGACTGGGGCTGGATGTCTCAACCTGGGTGGTTTATATAGCTCAAGATGTGAGGCGAGGCTGGATTTAGTATATGGGGGAGAGCCACTAATATTCCGGCTACCCAAACTTTGCAGGCTGGAAGTGGATCTCGAGGCAAGTGTTTTGATTATGGGAGTGTGTTAGCCTGTTACTGGATTGAACTTATAATTTAGAAGTAAACTTCATGACTGGAGAGCTTGAGGCATTGCAGCTTTTATGAAAACTTTGGGGGAGAGAATAATCTATACAGAGGAGGATGCTGGGGGGTATTTATTTCCGTTTCTTCAATGGTGTTTTGACGGATAGGTGCATATCTTTTCCTTAGGAAGGTATTTGGAAGGCCTTTCCGCCTTTTTGAAGTGGGCCATTTTCGTTGGTTGCGTGCTAGTACAGCTGTTGGTAACCTTAGACGAGGGCAGTAATCATTGTTAGTTGGAGCTACATCTGTCAGAAGGAAGGGGAAATGACGACGAGCTTGTGAAATCTTTTGTTTCGCATTGTTCGTGCCGGCACATGGATTTGATGACAAGAAACCAGGGGTTCCCGCGCCACATGCAACGAGTGTTGATAAACTGGTTCATGGACTTAGGTTAGGTAGACTAGAGAGAAAGGGTTCTCATAGCACACTCGACGAGTGTAGGTAAAGAAATGGTTTAAGAACTAAAGGAGCTAGCAATTGTGATGAGCAGAAGAAGAGTTCACATAGGTTTCTTTAGGAGACTAAGTGGTTAGGAGAAAAGTCCGGGTAAATAAAGAGAAAATGTAATAAGTTGTTGTACACGCGCAAGGTTAGGATAAAAGATCGAGTGGGATTTGGAATGGATAAAATCCTAAGAAATGAGGTTGAAGATGTCAAGAGAAAGGGTGGTAGAGTTACATTAGTTAAATTAGTAACAGGAGAGAAGACTATCAATATGATCACCATGCCAAGTAGGACCAGTCGAGTCTTGTAATAAGGAAAATGTAGGGGAGGATATGGATGCAATTGTCTAGGAAATCTTAGGGGGAAAAGTTACAAACCCCTATGCTAAAAGTTATTTACAGGAGGAGTTAAATGAGCACATCGGAAGAGCTAAGGAAGGCTTTGAAAGGGTACATGGAGGATTTTGTTATGGAGATAGTATTAGATGGAGTTAGGACTTTGATTTGATGATAGCAAATGCTTTTAGTGGTAGGTCTCACTGTAACCAGATAGACATTTCATGATTGGCATGGAAGACTGAGCGTTAGGTAAAGATTGTAAGGTCATTCTCGGGTATTCTCTTGCTACACGACACAATGTTGGTAGTGCTAGAAATAACATATATTATAAGAGTTGGAATAGAAAGGTTAAAGGTGAGAGACATCCTCAAACTAGGTGGTGGATTTTGATTAAGGAAAGATTAAACACCTTTAAGGATATTTTGTGTAAAGGACCCTGGAATATGAGCCTAACATAATGTGAACTGAGATGTCCACTGGGGTTAGCAAGTTGCTAGAAAGGTCCTAGAATCTAGAAAGAATGCGGAGATTCAAAAACCGATTACGTTAAAGAAGGAATAATGAAGGGTTGCACGAGTTTAGGAAGGAGGAGAATAGTAGGAAATATAAAGTGGCCGAAAAGGAAGGCAAGAAGGCGTAGAGAGAGGCTAGATGTAAGGCTTATGAAATTTTATACCAAAGGTTATTATCGGATTTGGAACTTTGCTTCTTCCCAGTCCATAACCACAATGCACGAGATCTTGTAGCTGCCTGTACTTTTATGCTTGCCTGGAAGGAATGGGCAGACAGCAAGAGACATGATCTAATAAATTTTGTATCGAGTAGTTGGATTGGGCGATTTGGCGAAGAAAAGACTACTGGAATAAAGGGCAGAATTAAGACAATTCGCGGTGGTGGAGGAACTGGATTGGAAAAAAGAGGGATTCTAGTTGTAAGATATCTAATGAAACCGTCGCTGGAATTGAGATCTTATTCAAAGGTACTAAAGAGGGTTAAAAAGGGATCTACAAGCTAGCTAAGGTAAGAAAATGGAGAAGCATAGACTTGCATCATGTAAAGTGTATCAAGGAGTAGAATAAGACGTTATTAGTGAAATAGGTTAGAGAGGAATGGGCGATATTACTTTGATAAGCTGTTTGATGGAGAAACCAAAGCTAATTTAGGAGAACTCAGTGACTCATCTGAAGGTACAAGTTGGAGGTTTGTTCATAATATTAGAACATCTCAAGTAGTCTTATCTAATTTGTGGTTTGCTTCCGTTTGTCGTACGGGTATGGTTAAGTGGTTGTAAGAGTATGGGGTGTTAGTTGTAGTTGTTTCGCTTTTGAGGCCACGAATATGCTTGGGATTGCTTCGGCAGGATATAGTACCTACTTGTATATAACTGTCGAGTAGGTTCTTAGAGTATGGGGTGTTAGACGAATTTTAATTTCACTTATTCCCAAAAAATTTGAGTAACATACACGTGTCAAAGTCTCGGCCGTTGCACCAAAAAATTGGTGTAAGGTTCTGTTTCGGAGGCTACCGAGACCGTAGAAGATACCTGAGTCGATTGTAGCTTGATAACAGCATATTACCGACATCTTGGACATATCGCCAAGTCGTGGATAAAAGGCTGAAATCTTGGATTTAACGCCGAGTCTCGACGATTACATGTTGAATAATGCGATGGAGTTATCATCAACAGAGAAGTAAAAGTATTTGCAGGAAGAAAAGAAAAAAGAAAGAATCCATCAAAACCTGTAGAGGAATTTGAATTCCTCTTGAAAAACTCCTTTGTCGGGAAAGTGAGTACCCGAGCAGATTGATATTCTCCAGCGACGATCGATTTTCTACTGCTTCTCCTTGTCGACTTTTTATTTTCCTTTTTTAGCTTTGGTTGGTTGCATCATGAGTGGTTATCGCGAGGATTTGAAGCCACGTCGCCTTGTGGGCAGCAAGGCCTATTTTGCTATGGTAGTTTAATTATGTGATCTTAGTGAAAGTGTCTTGAATAACCAAAATAGGCTTTAGTGGTGCAGTACAGTTAGTTTGCAATAATCTTTTTGTCTAATCCAGTGTTATTAAAGGCACCTAGGTGTGCCTTGGCGCAAGGCGCATTCCCTGTGCCTCGCCTAGGACTAGGCGCAGCCCCTTCAAAAAGGCGCGTACCTTGCGTGCCCAGGCGCAAGGTGCAAGTGGAGGCGCAAAAAAAAAAAAAAAAAAAAGCCCAAAAATCCTAATTTTTGATTTTCGCATCATGCCATCATCTCAACCGTTCATTATTTTTTATTCTTTATTTCATAACATAATTAACCATAAAAAAACCTAAAATCCCAAATCCCTAATCAATCGATTGGCATTTTTTTGTTCATTGTGTTGGCGTCCCGTCTCTAATTGTTACTCTTTTTTTTAGTAAATATACTCCTTCACTTCACCTTGTAGACAAAGAAGATGAAATTGAGGAGGAATCTCTACCAGAATCGCCAGAGTTGGAGCCTATGATTCCCATTTGAGGAAAACATTGTTGCTTTAGCCTTCACTAATGATGAGGACGACGTTGTCAATTAGGATCAACTACTTCACATTGGATATGAACTTTTTCTAGAGTTCAAAGTTTGTTAAATTGCCATGTTATGTTTTTTTTACGTGATTTTATTGGTTTAATGCACTAATAACTATTTATTTTTATTTTGCTTCTCACTTCAAAAAGGCGCTCGCTTGCGCCTTGCGCGTAGGCTCTAGGGAGCCTTTGCGCCTTAGGTGCGCTTGCGCCTTTAATTAACTGTGATCTAATCTTAATCCTTTTTTTGACCAAAGAAAAACAAGTCAATTTCACATTCTGGCTTATATGTCCGACACAGCAGCATTATCTCTGTTATTATTTTTACAAACTTTTCTTTTTCTTTCTTTTTGCTCATTTGCTACGTACTAAGTATATATCTTCTCTATTTGCTTCTACTTTATTTATAATTTTGCATCTTTTGGTTGCCCAATGCTACTGACAGATTTGGGATACAAGCATTATCTTTTGAAAATTGACTTCAAAATAACTGAACTTATTGCAGATAATTTTTCCATAATCTTTTTTTTTAAAAAAAATTAACTGTAGTTATTCTAAAGTGGTAGTAAATAATTTGGAAGTCTATTTTCTCAACATAAGGTATGGGTCCCCTGTTGTTGCTTTTTTTACCTTACTAGGACTTAAATGTTAACATTTACTAGAATTTGTGTGAGGTAAAGATTGTTGTAAGTCCGCAAGATTTTTTTATTGTCATATAGACAACGTCATATCATGTAACATATTACCTGATAGTTTTTACTCGTCATATTGAGCAATCTCCTTCATTATATTCAGAATATCTTCTTGATTTTTAAAGAAAATTTTGGAGCCTCGAACTAGCTTAAAGTTGCATACAGCGTGCAACCGAGACAGATGTTGCCGCTAACGATACAGATGCCGCACCAAAATCTTGACCGCTACTGCGTTTTTGAACCATGGTAATGTTGCATCGTACCAAAACTTGTGATTGATGTAGGACGACCTTAGTAAGGGTATATAACAAGCTGGTATGCTGGGCCAGGGCTTAGATTTCTAGGGTTTCTGATAAAGAAGCTAGAGTTTAGAAATTGAAAGGGATATATTATATGGGATTTTTTAGGGTGCTGAACAGTGTTATGGTATTAATAACTTCAAACAAACAAGGAAAGGATAACAAACGATAGCAAAACCTTAGAGTCTCACTATGGCCTTAGGGGTCTCACCATGGAAAGAATGCAAAAACTGCTGTAATCTATTACTCAACTTGTCCCATTGGCTCTTACAATGCTTGTTTATATTAAGAAAACAAAAGAGACCTTCCCTACTAAGCAAAGGATTTTGATATCCTAGAACCTACCAGATGACTTAAACCAAAGACTCAACCTGATGATAAAAGCAATCTGAAAATATAGTGACTACCAAAGACTAAACCTAATAACAAAATGACTTAAAAAGTAAAATAACTTCTAATCTGCCTTAAATTACTCATTAGAGCTAAATACCGTTTGCTCAGAAATCTGCACCATCAATTACCTCGGTCATGAATGGACTCGACTCCACTGACTTTTGAAGCTTGATAAAACTTGTAGAGCTCTGGGAATTAACTTCTCAAAATCTCTTGCAGTAATCTATGTGCTTTCCATGAGTTGTTTACCATGCCCCTTCACCAAAAAATCAACGATAATTCCCGTGACGTATTGAATCAACATTGTCTTCAATAACGTGCTCATAAAGGAGGCAGTTTTGAAGGTGGAGATACTAGGAAGCTTTAATTACTAGCTTTGTCATCTTGATTTCCTTGATAGAGGTTTAAATCTCTCACATTAAATATATAGAACTAATTTGAAATTCAAAAGGTAGATCTAATAAATAAGCATTCTCACCCAGATGTTTCACTACTTTGAGCAGACTGACTTGTTTAGAATGTAACTTTTGGCATGTGCCAGCAGGAAACCGTTCTGGTCTTAGACGTACCACGACTAAATGACCCTCCTTGAATTATAGAAACCTTTTATGTACAGCTGCTGCTCGCTTGTACTGTTTGTTGCTAGCATTTAGTCTCTAGTGCACTTCTTCATGAATATCACGAATGTGATGCGCAGAAGAGTCACCATCTTCACTAATATGGAAGGTTATAGGTAAGGGTGCAAGGTCCATGGGCTGCCTAGGCTTCGATAAGTGTGCAACTTCAGAAGAGAAGACCTTCTTGTGCGACTATGAAGCACCGGTGCGGCAGTCTAGGGGAAGCACCGGCACCGGATGCGCGTCGGGTGCGGGTGCGCGCTAGGTGCGGCATGGATGCGCACTGGGTGCGTGTCCGAAACTTTTTCTTTTTCAATTTATTTTTTGGATCTTGGGTGCGGCTCGGATACGCACCCAGGGATTTTTGGCAGAGAGTAGAAGAAGAAAGAAAGAGAAGGAGGAGAAGAGAAGAAGGAGGAGAAGAGAAGGAGGAGGAGGAGAAGAGAAGAAACAACCTGCGCCGGAGCGGCAAGGGTCTTCCGGCGATCGCGAGGTTCTTTCGGCGATCGGCGAGGGTCTTCCGGCGACCGGCGAGGGTCTTCCGGCTATACTGCCCCTCCTTGCCCAGATCTGAGTTGTGACGGCTAACAGGGATAAACTTATAAGGTAGGGTTTTTTCTGAAGTTTCTCTTTATTATGTTTGACTCCCCCACTTTGTTAACAATCTTTTAAAATGGCCCCAAACTTTTAAAAATATAACAGAACTTCTACAAACTTTGTCATAATTGATTATGCACTTTCAATATTTCTAAAGCTGCCCTCAAAATTAACAAAATACCTTATTGTTAGTCTAAAATAGCATTATTTTTCTTACATATAAATAATATATATTAATAAATTTTTGCCGTATCCCCGCCGCACCCGTATCCTATTTTTTAAAAAAATGACGTATCCGCGTATCCGCACCCGTATCGCATCCGCACTCGCACCGGAATCCGTGCTTCTTAGTTGTGCGATTTACATAATTGTTGAAAGCAAATTCAGCTTGCGGTAAAATGCTGTCCCAAGTTGCGATATGATCGCTAGCAAGACAGTGCAATAGTCTTCCAAGGCTATGGTTGACAACTTCCCTTTGGCCATCCACCATGAAGCACGGATACTTCAAAATGGGTGAAGCATCGAGGTCGGGTGCGCATCGCGGGGTGGGTGCGTATCGGGTACGTGTCCATTTCTTTTGTTTTATTCCTTTACTTCTAGAAAATCGGGTGCGGTTCGGATACGGTTCAGGTGCGTATCGGATTCTTATGTAGGTTGAAAACATAATTTTGAAAAGAAATTTCGGGGGTCAAAACGTAAATACTTGCGTAAGAAGTGAACGGGCAGATCTGTGAAGAGGGGAGAAACTCAGAGAGAGGGAGGGGGGAGAGAGAGGGCAGCGCCAACGGCAACCACAAGGCGACCACCCGTGATCACCGGTAACTCCAGCCACTACTCGCGACCACTGGCGAGGACAGACTCACCTTCGGCAGATCTTTGAAGAGTGGACAGACTGAGAGAGAGAGAGCACCCGCGACCATCGTAGACCACCTGCGACCATCGGAGACCACTCGTGACCACCGGTGACCACTCATGATCACCGGTGACGACGGGCCTCACCTCCGGCAGATCTGTGAAGTGGGGGGGAGAGAGAGCAGCGGCGACCATTGCAAGCCCTCAGCGACTGCCGGAGACCAGTGGTGACCACCGCAGATCACCGGCGACCATGTCAGTCCTCTTATTTAAGTTTCCTTGCCAATAGGCTTTCTCCCTACCTGTCGTAATCTACTCCCTTTGATTCTTCCTTTTTGATTCTCCATCGATAGTACTTTCCTTTCAATGGTGCGCCTGGACTCCCAAAACAAAAATAAACTTCAACCGCCTCAAAGGCAGAAAGAAATTGATGAATTGATTATGCTCTTAGAACCGCAAGTGGAGAATTTGACCACTGGACTCTAATTGCCCTCCTTCGGTGTGTTAGGATCATGTTTAATAGTTTCCGTGTGTTTTATGTGTTTTAGTTTAATTTTATTTCACTTTCAGTCATTATGTAAACTATCTGTTGTAGAATGGTTAAATTAATATCTCCTTTTATTGGATGTTCTTAAGATTCAAGTAGTCCCTGGTTTGTTTAGAAATTCAGGACTAAGTGTACATAGTTCAAAATATATATGTAAAATTTGCCATATCCCCGCCGCGCCCGTAGAATTTTTTAAAATGCCATATCCGCGTATCCGCACCTGTGTCCGTGCTTCATAGGCCATCCATTTGGGGATGAAAAGATTTTGAGAGCATGACTTTCGTACTCGATTTGGTCCATTATGTTTTCCAGAAATAACTCACGAAGTTTCCATCACGTCGGAAACGATGGACTTAGGAAGCCCATGTAGGCAAACTTCTTCCTTGATGAACAAATCAGCCACGTAAGAAGCATCAAAAGCCTTCTTGCAAAGTATAAAGTGAGCCATATTGGAAAAATGAGTCCAAGGCAATGGTGTATACAAAAGACGGTATTTTGCTTAGAACCCTTTCACAATCGACAAGCTCTACATTGTTTGATGACTTTTCGTCATCTTTCTTTTAAGCTTGAGAAAAAAAGATCCGCACTCTTCTCTTCTTGATGATTCACTCGGGCAACAAGCTGATTTTCAACTTTCGGATATTTGTTTTATAAAAACTAATTATGCTTGTCAAGAACCTCCCTCTGACATCATGTGATATGGGAGCTTCATTGGGGAGGTCTAGGAGGACATTTTTGGACACGATAAGACTATTGCCATGGTGGGCTACCTCGTTCACAGCCAAAGGGAAAATAACATATTCTTCTTTACTAGAACTTGAAGTTGTTGCCTTTTCTCGTGTATTACACCGAGAAATCCAGGGTCTTCAAAGCAACATATTGCCGATTTTCATTGGCAGGATGTCAAACCAGATAGATTGTTCAAAATCTTTGCGGATTAAAAATGTGACCTACGAACGAAAAAGTTACCGGAATTGAAGTATCATTCACCTAAGCGACCCTTTGAGGATTAGGATGCTTTTCCATCTTCGTACCAAGCTTGTCAAGAAGCTCTTATGAAGCTACGTACAAACTGCTGCCTCCGTCGATAATAAGGGTGCATATTCTTCCTTGACAAGAGACTTGGATGTGAAAAATATTAGTTCGACCGCAAACCTCTTCCCCGGCCTTCAGGAGTGTCAACAATGGTTTCATAACAAGACTATAGCCTTCTGTAATTCTGTCACAATAATTAACATCTTCAATGCTTTGTATTTCATTGTAGTTTGCATCTTGTTTCGGCGTAATTTCAAGTTACGCTAGCGGCTCTTTCACACTGAAGTGCATGAGCTTGGATGGAGAAACAATAGCAAAATGATCACGTACAACACACTTGATGCATAGTTTAACAATGTTGTCTTTATTTCATCGGTATCACCATTCATAGGACTCAAAAACCCTTGTTCCTGCCCCTCCCAGGAGGTTGGTTAGAGGGTTTGGTAATATTGCGCAGACCGAGGTTGCGCGTACCTCGACTAGTAGCAGGCCGTGTTGTATTACCTGGTCGCGCTGATGATCGAATTTTATGGGCTTCCTCAACTTTGAGAGAGCTGATAAACATCATTTAAGGTAACAGAATATGTGGCTGCCATCTCAAGTTGGATGCCATTTGCAGGCCAGATTTTATGGGCTTCGTACTGTTTTGTATCGTCAACTGATGAAACTCTTGTGTATTCTTCAATTGCCCTATCACCCTGCCTAAGATAAAACATCTTGAGTACAAAGCTTGGTCATAACTGGCCGGAAGATGGTGTCCTATCATCCTAAGCTTCATCTGATCCCACGTAACAGAGATTGTTGATCAGTTCTAGTTAAGCAAATCCTCAATGCTATGCCTTCACAAATGGCTGCAACCTTCAATTTTGCCTTCACAAAACGGACTTTCATTTTTATCAGGCAGAGATACCATTCAAAGTAATCTTCTATGGACATAAGCCAGTCAAGGAAGGCCGTTGGAAGTTCTCCATAAAATTCAGCAACTTCAATGACGTACCTTTTTGGTGATATCATCAGGTATCTCAATGTTTTTGGGCCGAACCCCTTGATTTCCCATCAAATGACCTCGACCTTCACGTTCATCTCTTCGAGGCCTTGTTATAGAGTGTGCATCTATATCAAAGAAGATTCGGCCTCGATATTCCTCTTATCTTGACCTCTTTCCAAGATCTTTAGTATGTGATCAAATTGATGATTGATGTTTGCAAAATCTTCTTTATGCCGAGGGACTGAGCTTTGAATAGAAGAAATTTCTTTTGTCGAAGAACCTGCATCTTGGACGCTAGAATGTGTTGGGAGCCCAAAGTATTATAAACACTACCCCTCCTTAATTGCATATAACTTGAAACCAAGAACTTCAGGCTCTGATGCCAATGATGTAGGACGGACCTTACTAAGGGTATATAATGCTATCCTTAAAGTTAGTACGGTGGTCTAGGGATTACATTTGTAGCGTTTATGATTAAGAAGCTAGAGTTACGGCTTGTGATTTAAAGGGATATATTTTTGGTGCTCTTTTAGGGCGTCGTAAACAGTACCCGAGAACAATGAACAACGAACTATGTTTCGGTGTTTATTTTTTTTTAAACAAACAAGGGAAAGATAGCAATCGATGACGAAACCTTAGTCTCAATAAGGCCTTTTAGATGTTTTACCTAGAAGAGATTCAATCGAGTGTCACCACTTAAAGGAAGAAAAGGCTGCCCTTCTCCCAACAGCTCTTGCTATGCTTGTAAATACTGAGAAAACAAAAGAGACTTTTCCTACTATGTAAAGGATTGCTATATCTAGAACCTACTAGATTACTTAAACTAAAAAATCAACCTAATGATAAAAGCATTCCGAAAATATAGTAACTACCAATGACTAGTTCTAATCTTAGTTGCAGGAAACTCCTAATAAGGTGACGTTTCTCTCTCGGAAACTCGCTTTTGCGATCCCAAGTTTGGAGCTCTATGGGATCTCGTCCTAAGCTAATATGGGAACTCAATTCCGTCAGCTGGATAGAGATGCATGGAACAAGTGAGAGAATACCTGAATATCAAGCCCTTTTCAACTCAATTCCTTGATTCTCTCCTCCTTCAAGTCCTTAAAACTTGTTTGTTGTTGCTGGCTATGTAAACTATACTAAACAAATGATAATACTCTTTACGCATTTATTTATTCAAGCCGCTCCCAACCTCAGATTCTTCTTGGTGCTTAAACTCCCCCGCACCCATTCCCGCTCCCGCCCCCGCCCCCGCCCCCGTTCCCGCTTTGTGCAATTAAGGTCCTAATAACAACAAAACTTAGAGAATAGGGTAAATTACACTGTCCCCATCCTTTAACTTGTTGCGAATTTGTCCTTTATCTTGACTCTCGTCAGTTGGATGGTCCTTCCATCCGGTTAAGTGGTTTCATGCTTGACATGTGACTAATCTTAGGGGTAAAATCATAAAAAATCTAAGTGGGTGTTTGCATTTTTGGTCCTTTAAATTTTTGTTAAAATTTTAAAGGTCCCCGTCGTTCTATTTGCTTTAAGTTTGTCCTTTATCTCGCTACTGTTACCAAAATAGTCCTTGCATCTGCAAAGAGCTCATTGAGTTGTGTGATGATAAATATGTGGCATTTTGCCTAATCAAGAACATACACGAGTCTATTGGTTAAACCAACTATACGCCTCACTGATTAGGTCACATAATAAGTTCACCCAGCACCTCATGCTTAGGGGTCAATTGCACTAAGCACCCCATGCTTCTAAATTTGGTAGCACCTTGTGTTTCTGTAATCTTGGTTGCTAGCACCAGATGACAGTCAAGATAACCTTTGACACACGCCTGCTAGTTTTTTAAGGGTAAATGCGTCTTTTTGCCTGTTAAATCCACTTGGCCTCCTACTCAGAGCCTAATGGCACCAGTTATACATACCTGACCCTTCCATCTCATTTCCCTCGAATAGCCACAATTCTCTCTCCTTATGCATGTAAGAAAAGCTTGATTCCCAAATTTCCCAATCAATTTCTCTGTACACACGTCGGTTTCTTCGCACCATCATCATAGGCATCATCAGAATCACTAAAGCCAACATCATAATGAGATTCAAAATGCAACAGACCAACATGCAAGGAATGTTGGTAGCTGCATTTGCACCAACAATGAGCTCAAGGTAATCCAGGCAGATGTACTGTAATTGGCCTGCTGAGTGTGCCAGTGATGGTAGCGGTAATGGATCTGCCGCCACGACCGCTACGGGCATACTCTTATGCAGACATAATCAACGGCTGACATCGGATAAGAGACTGGTAAGCACAAGAAGAAATGGTTGCAGACTAGAAAATTGATATCGTATTAGGTAGAATATAATGCATTAATTAATGAAGGGTGAGAGATTGAAATTCTAAATTAGCGCATAAAGATTGGGGATCCTACCGAACCACTTTAGTTGGTGCTTACTTTTGCTCTGTTCTCTTTTGTGCCCTATTACAGGTATTAATGTGGCCCAAAAATCTGTGATCTGGGAAGCAATATTATGGAATGTCATTATTCAGTTACCGGGAGAAAGATGTAACGGGTTATCCGTATCGATGTGTTTGTGAGGGTGGAAACCTGAGAACTACTTGAAATTTTTGTTGCAGAAAGTGTTGAAGCAGATTATAGTGAATCTTGGAAGGATAGTATCGCCAAAAGTATTCTCTCAATCTTATACCTTTTTCTGGTTTAATCAAGAAGAACTTGGACTGTTCTTCTGTAATTTGATTGTGAGTGAAATTGATGGCACGGAAAGAAGCAGAAACCCATCTTCCAGAACTGGAATAGATTCATCCGCGCTATTCTTGTGAAGGGGCTTGTGAAGGGGTTAGATGTGTAAAATTGGTGCCATTTGGAGCTTAGTAGGATGCCAGGTGGATTAAACTGGCAAAAAGATGCATTTGCCCTTAAAAGTTAATAGTGTTTGGTCAAAGGCCATCTTGACCATCATCTGGTGTTGACAATCAAGATTTTTGAAATATGAGGTGCAGAGTGCCAAAATAGAAGCATGGGGTGCTGAGTGCAACTGAGCCATAAGAATGAATGAGGTGATGGGTGGATTTATGCCTTAGGTCACTTAATAGATGAGTCAAATGATTTTTGTACTCACGACCTTCACCTATCATTCTATTCTATCACTATAGCAATTCATGATCCACCTTATGTCACTTACCAACCTGCTCCCAATATCAATGTGTATTTACATGAATTTATATTAGCATAACCATTTATATGCACATGCATTGAAACCAAAACAATTGTCAAGGAAAAATGGTCATGCAAATCATCTGTTAGCCTTCCAAACCCGTTACCACCCTTTTTTGCTATAACAAATTTGGTTACAATTGATTCCACAAAAGGGGAATACTACATTGATTTCATAACCTCTAAAATGATTTGTCGCCAATTCTAAGGATTCCAATAATCCATCAAATACACTATGCCCTCCCCCCTTTACACTTATCATCTTGACAAGTTCATTTCCCCAGATTATCTGTGATGGGAGGCTGCCAGTTACTTAATTGGGACTTCCTTTGATTTCCGTCTTTTAAAGGTAAAACCTGCTGGAGTCCAGTGGTGGATCGCTTTGAGAAGAGATTGGCAGGTTGGAAATAACAGTACCTTTCCGAAATTGATGGCTTTACTCTTGCTAAGAGCACCCTTTCTAGCCTCCCAACTTACTTTAGGTTTTTGCTGGCCAGTCCGGTTAGTTGTTCCAAAAAGATCAGAGAAGCTAAAGGGAGACTTCTTGTGCGAAGGAGCTTCAGAGAAAAAGAAATACCGTTTGGTTAAATTAGAGGAGGTTTGCTTACTGATTTGTGGAGGGGGTTGGGGGGTAAAAAACTTGGTTACTTTTAATTTGGCACTTTTGGGGAAATGGTTCTGGAGTACATGAGGGAAAGAAATTCTTTTGGAAAAAGCTTATCATGGAAAGTTTGGGACGGGTATGAATGCGTGGTCTCTATATGTGGTTTCTAGATCTCATGGTTTGAGCTTGTCGGTTGGCATTTGCAAAGGGTGGCAAAGCTTTACAGAGCATGTTTGTTTCTCCATCGGACATGATAGTTGGGTTCATTCAGGCAAGATGTATGGTGCGGTGACCGCTGCCATGTTATCTATTGCAGTAAATAAGGACGCTTGTGTGGCAGACATGGTCTCTTATGTAGGCAGTGAATCCACGTTTTAGAAGGAACCTAAATGACTGGGAACTTGATTTGTTTTTCTCTTTCCTTGAGTGCCTACAGTCTATGCCTCTCTCGAGGTCAATTACAGAGGGTGATAGGGAAAGAAGACATTAAGGGACTGTTCTTGGTTTGTTCTTACTACGTACTTTCTCGTGGTAACTCTTCTTTTAGATGGAACGAGATTTGGTGCTCGACATCCTCTCTTAGGGGGTCTTTTTTTGTTCAGGTGGCTGCTAGAAATTCAGTGGTAGCGGGGGATAACTTGAGGAGGAGAAAAATGGCTTACGTAAATTGGTGTTTCATGTGTAAGAATGTTGGTGAATTGGTCGATCATCTGCTCTTACATTGCCCGCCAGGCTAGTGTGGGCTTTGGTGTTCGCTCTGTTGGGGTGCTTGGGTCATGCCACGATCTATTGGTGATATGTTACAGGCTTTGTCCTTTACAAAATGAGACTGCGTGTGAAAGCCTCTTGATGTTGATCCCTTATGCTATTTTTGGTGTTTATGGAAGGAAAGGAATAGCACAAGTTTTGAAACGTTGGAGAGTTCTATTGGGAATCTAAAGGCTCTAGTGTTCTAGGCTGCGGAAATTGTTACTTCCAGTGAGGGCTTTCTTAATTTTATGGATAGTTTTACACTTTTGAGTAGGTGGCTGATTTGGTATATTGTTTATGATACATGGTTTTGCCCCCTGGAGTCTTTTTGAATATTCTCTTTACCTTAAAGGGGAAAAAAATTAAGGTTTTTGTAATGAATTTGCTTTCCGTCAAGAACTTTTTGTGGCCAAATTTGTCATCACAACCGATGGTGGTGACGGGTTTGGAGTGATGGCAGAGGCCATTTTTACTTTACGTTGGTTTCGGGTGCAATGCATGTGCATGTGGATCGTTATGCTAATGTAATTTCATGTATATAGCATTGATATAGGGAGCAGGTTGGTTGCTGGCATTAGGTGGATCATGAATTGCTGTAATGGTGAAATAATGTGTGCAAGTGGTGACTCAATATATCAATTGACTCATTTAGTGAGGGACATATTCAATGAGTCCTTAAGTTGACTCAAGCAATAGATCACGTGTGTTCTTGACTAGGAATAATGACTTTTTCTTCTTTAAAATGGGTCACATGTTTATTAGACAACTTAACGAGCTTTTGGTGGCCAAGAACTATCTTGGTAACAGTGGTCAAGTTAAAGAGCGAATTTGGAACAAATTTAAGGACGAGGACCATTTAAAAATCTACCCCTAATTTAGAAGGACCAAAAGTGGAATCAACCACTTAACTGTATGGAAAGACCATTTGGTATACGAAAGTCGAGATAAAGGACGAATTCACAACATTAAAGGAGGGAGACTATTTAAACATCTACCCTAAACTTAAAGGACCAGAAATGTGATTTGCCCTATAAAAAATAAAGTAACTTCTTATCGGCCTTAAATTACTAACAGACCTAAATACCTTTTGCTCAGAAATCTGCACCATAAAAAATACTCAATTTAAATTCGCTAGATTTGGAGTACCAGTTTGCCGGAGTAGCAGGAGGGAGGCCTGGGAGGGGTATTAGGTAACTCTGATCTATAAAGTGAATGAAGCTCTGAAAAAGATGAAAACAGGAACAGCTATTGGACCCCACGGTACTCCTATAGAGGTTTGGTATAGATGAGTTAGTTGACAGGCTTCTTTAAGTAGATCCTAAATTTTAAGGAAATGCCAAAGAAGCGGAGGAAAAGCACTTTGACATCTATATATAGGTATATAGGAGACATCTAAAGCTGCAACAGCTATAGAGGGATGAAGCTCATGAGTGGCACTATGAAGCTTTGATAAGGGTAATTTGAACATAGACTAAGAAGAGAGACTAAAATATCCTAAAATTTATTCAAGAAATGCATTATGGAAGCTATTTTCCTGATTAGGCGATTGATGGTCAGATTTATAGAGTAGAGAAAGAGAAAGGATCTTCACATTGTCTTTGTAGATATGGAAAAAGCTTGGGATAGGGTACTAAGAAAAGTTATTTGGTGGGCTCTGTGAAGAAAAGATGTTCTCACACTTGCAGTTGTTTGCAAGTGTGAGAACAAATGAGTGGAGGAGCAATGAGTTACCGATTACGAGGACTTCACCAAGGGTCAGCTTTAAGCCCATACTTTTTACTTCGGTTATGAAAGCTCTGCCCACCTCTGGATTAATTGAGTTGAAAATTAGTACGAGGTACTGATTTGGAACGTTTAGTAAGCGAGGTACTTAAGGCTCAGTGTTAATAGTGGCCCATAATCTAATATTGTAATCAAGTGAGTCTCAGTTGGTCTCCGATATACAAAGCATCTGCAGTACCTCAAGTAAAGGTTGAACATACCAACTCAGCACAGGAACGTTTAAAATCATAAATTGACATAAGATGGATGATGAAAGTAATCATGCTTTCTCTCCATTACCAAACTTACTTGTAGGGATCCGTCCAAGATGCGTCATAGAAGTGCCAAGAAGAGTCCCTAAAGTACCAAAGTTGAAAATAAAAACATAGAAGTTTGACCCCCTACCAGCGTGTCCGACCAGTGTAGGTGTGTCAGGGTGTCTAACATTGACACATCAACGATTTGAAGTGTCTGCCTCAAAGTTGCTAACTATTTCTGATTTATCTAACCTAGTATTGTTGCATGATTGTTCGTTCGCTCTCCTCGTTGTCTTGCTGCTAATTTGCTCCCCTCTGGCATGCACTTGTGCTGGCACTTGAGTGTAAGTTTTGTTTCTGTGATACTGTGGATTTTGTAAAATTGGTTTGTAAAAGGTCGACCATATTAGTATGTTGCATAACATATAGGATTTCTTACTCTCCTGAGGGGTCTGGGGGGAATACAATTTGAAGTTTTCTGGGCACAATACATAAACACTCCCCTTGATAGCCCCCTACATCCGAGTTGGTTTTTCCTCTCTCTTTAATGCCTACATATTATGGTCATCGCTCAAACCCCACATCATGATCTACCATCAAATGCCTACAACGGCCGCCACCAACCCCCCTTATTTAATCCATCACCTAAACCAGACCGGCTTCTCTGCAATATTAATGTGTATAAGCTCAGCAGTATAAAGTGTATTGCAGCATGTGTCCTTGCTCACGTGATACTAAATCCCAATACCTGCTCTTCTTGTATTTTTTTCTCTCCCCTTTTATCCCTTTTTCTTTCTTGCGTTACAGTCTCTTCCAAATGTTCCTTATTTCTTTCTCCAAGTAACTTTGTTCTCTCTAACCATCATCCAACAAGTGTTGAAGGGTGTTTATGATTGAACCTTAGTTGCAGGAAACTCCTAATATGGTGACGATTCTCTCTCGGAAACTCGCTTTGGCGATCCCAAGTTAGGAGCTCCATGAGATCTCGTCCCAAGCTAAGATGAAAACTCAATCCCGCTAGCTGGATAGAGATGCATGGAACAAATGATAGAATACATGAAAATCTAGCTCTTTTCAACTCAATTCCTTGTTTCTCTCTTCCTTCAAGTCTTTAAAGTCTCCTTGTCTGTTGTTGCTATCTATGTAAACTATGTTAAACAAATGATAATACTCTTTACGCATTTATTTATTCAAGCCGCTCCCAACCTCAAATTCTTCTTGGTGCTTACCCGCCCCCGCCCCCGCCCCCGCCCTCGCCCTGGCTTTGTAGAGATGTTAAACGGGCCGGGCGGCCCGCGGCCCGGCCCGGCCCAGCCCGAAAAAAGCCCGGGCTGGCCCGGCCCGTTCATGAACAGGGCTGGCCCGGAGGAATTGGGCTTAGGGCCTGGGCTTGGACCAGGCCGAAAAATTCTGGGGAAAAGCCCGGGCCAGGCCCGGCCCGGTTCCGGCCCCACCTGTTTGAATTTTTTTGTTTTTCCCCCCCTTTCTCTCCCCCTTTTCCTCCAACGGATATATTCCCCCAAAATTCCACTTTTACCCCCCCCAACAGCAATATAACGGCTAGTTATGTGTTCAAATTTTATTAATAAAGATTACCAAGAAGAGTAAGAAAAGATTTAACATATAGCAAAAAATAAAATGAGAGACAAATAAATATATCTATACATACATACATATATATGAATATTACATATAATGAAATAAAATGATAAAAATTAGATTTGTCAAAATTTGAAAATTGGACATGCCTAAAGATGAAATTTAAAATTGAATAACAAGAAAATTTAAAAAAAAAAAGGGCCCGGGCCGGCCCAAGCCCGGCCCTAGAAATTGGGCCTAGGGCCAGGGCCTGGACCGGGCCTAGCATTTCTCCTCAGTCGGCCCGGCCCGGCCCTGATGGCTGCATCCCTGGCCCGGCCCCGGCCCGGCCCCGGCCCCGGCCCGGTTTCTCTTCAAGCCCGATGGGCCCAGGCCGGGCGGCCCAAGCCCGGCCCGTTTGACATCTCTATGGCTTTGTGCAACTAAGGATTGAACCCTTTTTGGATTGGAAGGTAACTAAACCACTTGCACAACTCCTTCCAGCCTCCAGTGATCAGAATGGGTACGTGCTTGGATTAACTAAACCTTACTCGATTTAGTGGCCTTTAAGTTGCCTACATTGATTATAATGCTTCAATGTCTAAAGTCTGAACTTCGCTTGACAAAATCATGCTAATGTGTTGACCCAGGGTTTGTTTATGAGGGAGTTGTATTTTGCACACTTATAGAGTTTGGCATTATTTTGTGTTAAGAGAGGTGTATATATATGCAACAAGTATAGTAACGAATGTAAGATTCATAGTATATTTGTATGGAATCAAGTGAGGTGCTTTTGCAGATTCGGTGCACAACTACTTCCAGCCATTTTTAATTAGAAAGGACGATTAACTAAATATAACTCATGTTAGTGGGGCTTGAAGTTGCCTACATCTTGATCAATGCTTCAAAATTTCTATGGAACTCAAGATGGTGGTCAGTTTAAGCTCTGAATGTCGCTTGACGAAATCCATGCTAATGTATTGATCCCGGGTTCTTTTTTAAGAGGGTTATATATTATATTAGCAGCTAAATGCATCTTTGTTTTGGTAATTATGGAATTTGCCGTTACTTGTGTTAAGAGGTGTATATTTATGCAATATAAGTGTAGTAGACTATGTATGATTTATGGCATACTTGTAGGGAATCTGTTGCATGACATGCCTTAAATTGTGTCACGATCTAATATTGAGTGAAACATAAGAGAACTCTGTCAAACAAGAACCACGTAGGAAATTCAGTTGTGCTTCCTTGTTGCAGGTAAGAGGAATGGCCTGCAGTCAAACTTATAAAATGGAGGTGTTGGAGCATGGCAGCTTTGTTAATCGTCCAGATGTTTTGTTGTTGCACTCTCTTGCTTTATCTGGGACTTCTACCATTACCTTATTTTGTTTTTCCCTTCGCGGATATGTAGATGCCAAATGTTACCGGAAATGGCGTTCGACTTCCTTTTGTTTCTTACAATGAAGATGACTGATGGTGGGTTGAAAAAGCCTATACATCTTTGGGTATCAATTCATAAAATAAGCTCATTATCATTGATTTGCTGTTACTGTCGTCGTTGTCTACATTTTTTCCTTTCCCCACCCCTCCCTCTTTCTCCACTGGGGATCTGATATTATGATGTGAGGAATATATATGCTCAGGAGACTGGGTCGGAGCTTAGTCATGAATTTAAAACATCGAGTATGAGCAAATAAGACAACAAAACCAAGACGATAGCAAAAGCTTCCCTTAAGATCGTTGGTTTGCTTTTTTAGGTGTGTCTTGGTGGTCCTATAACTATACTGGCAAAGTAGCATCGTTATCAAAATGACACAAAATTAAAAAAAATAAAATAAAATTACAAAACTGGTGATGTATATGATGAGCGGATCATAAAACCTAGAACACTTGGAGCTATGTCACATTACGAGAATGCATTTCGGAATGTTCACGTTGAACGATGTATCTTTTTTCCTTTTTCATAGGAACTAGAAAGCACCTCTTTTGACTTTTTGATGGGGACTACAAAGCACCTCTTCCGTCACCACAAAATGGACGAAGAGAATTAGAGTGAAGCTAGCCGGAGGATGCTTCTGCTATCATATTTTCCTGTAAGACAGCAGAAGTACGGGGAGACAATATATATAACACAGGAAAGTTAGTCGAAGTACCTTAGGCAGGGTGACAAGTTAACACAGAAAACTTAGGGACACGAGTTTAAGCAATATCTTCAGAGCATCACTACCTACATACCTTGCTACTAGGGTTGTTTTATCCACAAAGATTTGCCTTGAGCTGGAAAGGGAAGAGAAATAACAGAAGAGGGTTCAAATATAGTTTAGTTTCCTGATACAAGAACAAAAATGTTTAGGAAAAGACGTGATTCACCGGGAGCTCCCTTCAGTCCAATAGGTGGGCGAAGTACACGGAAGGAGTTGCTCTCGTATCATGCACCTGGCTAAACTTAACTTTCTTTTCCTCCCGGTGTACGTTGCATGTGCTCATTGACCTCCCAATGTTTAGGAAGATACTAAGCATAACCAAATGCATGACATGGCAGCTCTAACCGCTCCTCAACCCTCGTCATTGGACTCAAAGGAGCTCCTCAGTTCTCCATATACCTACTCTCTCTCTCTCTCACACACACACACACACGCGCGCAACACAGGCACACAGCTAGAAGAAGAGACCGAGATTACACAAGAAACTTTTCTTTATACAAAGTTCTTCTCAGCCCAGTAGAGAGGAAAATGATTCTTGGGAATCTTCTCACTTTTCAGGTTCTCGTTTAGAGTGTACAAGAGGATTTTCGCTGATACATATTTTGGACTTTACCCCTTCACACACACACACATCTTTAATGACGTTGTGCCACGTCACAGGGAGAAGAATACGACGGATTGCCTCTTTCGGCTGATATTACTATTAGTTTACATCATTTTTATGTTCTATGTTCTTTGATAGTTTTGGTAAAACTTCAGACGTCTTCATAATGTGAGGCACATCACTCACGAGTGTAGCTATGCTAGATGTTATTGGTTAAGTGTGCACCAGCCATTGTTATCTTTATTTTTCGGAATGGACTCGTCCAATTTTTTTCTTACCTTGTGTTTTAGACTTGAAAGAGTACACGGTGGATCCAACATCCGACATTGTATGTTAATTGATAGGTTATGAGATTGTTAAAGCAAACATCGCTCTTGACAAAGTAACGACTTTTATCAAAGTAATGCTTGTTTTGAAGTGATTGTATTTCCTTGCCAACCGATAACTGTGCATTACTCTGTAAAAAGTTAATTATACTTCAACATTAGGGCTATTTTATTTCTAGCATGCACAAGAGGTTTAAAAGCTTTCCATGAGCTATTATTTTTTTTTTCACTTTGAAATTATACAAGAAGAAAGAGGAAAATGCCTCATGAAGCAAATGTCTTGTACATGAAGATAAAAACCAACAGCAAGAAGCCAACTTATACCCGAGATTTCTGACCAAATCTTTGCCGTGTGATGTTATTTGCTGGAAGTCGTAACCTTGGAGTAAGGCTTTTCCTTCTCACCTTTTAAGACTTGAGTGACGATGGTCATAGTTGCGCGAGAACCATACGATGCTCACTTGGCACGAAAATTAAACATTCTTCTGCGGAGATATATCCGCTTCCAGTTACCCAGAAAACAACATAAAATACCAATTGGCACCGCCAAATCTATTTCCCTTTCATGGAATTTCATCGATAAGTATATTCGTGAATTGATAGTAAAAGATAAGATTGCATAATATATTTATATAACTCATTGATGTCACTAAAATGTTAGCGTTTGAAAATACTTTCAATTTTGATTTTTTTTTAATAAAACAAAAATAAAAATCAGTTTAGTAATAATTAATAATTAAAACTCGGCTCTTTAATCCAAGAAAATCCTATAATAATCATTAATAATTAAACTCTGTTTTAGAAAGCCAACTTCGTTGCCAGATGTATAATTAACATTCTTTATTACAAGATTATCCAAAGTCCTCTCGTATACTATTTAACTCCCTTTTTGTTATTAAAATTGTATTTTAGTGACGAATGCTAACTTCTTATTAGGGGTGAAAATAGCCTCTCCCTGAATAGTGTTGAAAAATTATATATATATATATATATATATATATATATATATATATATATATATATATATATATATATACTTTTGGATTACACATGTACTCAAAAAAACTTGTTTTTACCTTTGCACACTTTTTACTTGGATGTTTTACGTTGTCCGTTACCATATTATTAGCAAGCATACATGTGAAGAACTGCCTTCGAAAATTTTAGACCTAGGAAAGTCCAGATTCAAGCACCAATTATGGTTATCAATGAAATAATGTGAAAAATAACAATGACAACCCTATGTGACTTTAAATTTCCCAATTTGGGCTTCTAATCGTACAAAATCAAAAATTTGGGTCTGGAGACTAAATAGTAGAACATAACGTGTTAGGCACCCCCTTGTATCCTGATAGTCTCATATTTATTTTTTGTGATTTTCATTTTTATCTAAATAACAATGACAAACTTGTATATAAAGAAGAAAACAAACCATAAAATAAGCCTAATTTTGGTTTGAATCCAACATCAGACGTCGAGTGACCTACGTACCCGACTGGACTAACCGAAGTCAAAACCACGAAGTTCTAATCGACCATACAGGAACGACCTAGTTCAATCGTATTTCCTAGATACCTAAATGCACTCAACTTCTTCTAGTTAGATCAACATTCTTATAATTCTAATTGACTAACATTTCTAGTTGTCTTAGAACTGTACTTGAATGAGAAGACTAACCCTAGTAGACTTAAATGCTACTAGAATTCTAGTTTCTTGAGGATTCTTATCCTAATTTTATTTTTGCATTTTTTTTGTCTTTTTTTGTACCGAAATCCGGTCGCATGGAAGGGGAATGAGTCTAAGATTCCTGCACAAGTCTACCAAAACCTATATGACCAAAAATGTGAGATATGAACGACAAAGAGCAAGTAATGAAAGGTAGGATACATCTTGCCTTGACTTGTCTCGAACGCCTAATTGAAAGTTGGAAGGTACTCCATTCTTTCTACCCAAATCACACCCTAACAATGCAATTCACATCCATTTATCGCCTCTCTCTTTCTCTTTCTCATTACATTCACACACCATATATATTAATAGACACACATTGCACTATATACACTACACTCTTTAGACCCATTTTACTCCACTCACGGTTACATCACCTCCCACTCTACTCACCTGGTTCATGCTATACTCAGATCATCTTCCAAAATACAAGGTATATGAATTTAAAACTTATCAAAGCAACACACAGTCCGACCCATTATTCTCACGGCAACCATGAATCCATCATCAATAAGACCACACATCCACACAATTGCACCCTGCTTTTCTATGCACAAACCACGCTTCACCCTTGTAAACCGTCCCTTAGTCTGAAACATTTGGTTGCATCTGAAACGTATATTTACGGCATCATCAAATTCTCCTATATAACACTTACAAAATACACCTCTCTCTCTCTCTCTCTCTCTCTCTCTCTCTCTCTCTCTCGTTTGGGGGTGTATGACAGCTTGAATGGAGCCCTTAGTCGATTGCCCAGATGTGCTACGCGTGTGTGTGTGTGTATATATATATATATATATATATATATATATATATATAACCCTAGTTAGAAAATGAAAACCCTACCCAAATCATTTGTCGCTAAATCTTCTTTCCCGAATTATTATCGCAAAATGGTCCAACAATAATGGAATATTTATGATAAATTATGTGTTACAAATATTATGAATGCATCGTTACGCCAATCCGTTTGACAAATCATTGCTAATAAGTACACCGCTACTAAAAATTTAATTTCAAGTAACCTCTTTTTAACTTTCATTAATTCACTATTGTACTCTGTTTTGAAAAATTGTTGCTAAAAGTTTTCGATAAAAATTCGATCATGTTAATCATCACTAAAGACATTAATTAGTCTCTTATAATTGCTATCGTTAAATATAATTAAGGTTTCTAAAATTCTAAGAATCAAAATGTCTAATATTTGTCTATTTGTCAATTTGTCGCTAAAGATCCAATAGATGATTAGTTGGGATTTTCACCATAAATTCAGCTTCAGATTTTTGGGATGTTACATTCTCCTTCACTTATAAAAATTTCGACCTCAAAATTGTATGTAGCTAATATTGTTGTCCTCGAAATATTTAGCCAATTCTTATAAGTACTTGCACATCAATGCCTCAAATATCAATAATCTTAAATCACAAGCTCTGCTTCACTTTAAACGCCATGTCTACAATTTACCTTTTCGCCATTTGTAATATCAAATCCTCACTAATACCCCATGTAAAATTATAATAGTCAACCTTAATCTTAATTTATAACCGGTATATTACATTCTTCTCCCGTTAAAAAAAATTCGTCCTCAAATTTCATAGGATTGACAATGTCTAAGGCTTCCATTACGTAACTCTAGTAGCAACCAATTAATACAAGTGTACTGCCTAAACTCCACTTTGAAAGTTATGTCCCACGAATACCCAGATGTTACAATTCCCATTCAAGTCATATCACTAGTTCAGATCTATAGGACTATCACTTATGTTTTAATGTTCGTAGAACCTCAAGGTCGACGGCTATGAAGTTTGAGACTTAGTTGTTTTTTCAATGTACTTAGAACTGAAAAGCTCCTATATTACCAAGTTTTTATCTATATCCTCTTGGTTTTTGCAGTGCCAATGAAGTTGTGGCAACTCCTACCATACACTTGTGAGTTTTCTAGTCACCCTTGCCATATCCTTTATAAGCTAGAAACACCTTATAGAATAAACAAGACTGTATTGAGCACATCAACTTAAATATAGCTAATGACTTACTTTCAACCCATATATTTGGGCACAACCTAGTTTTCAATGTCAGAATAGCCCATGACTCATATCACATTAAGATTCAGCGTAACACACCTAACTTGAACAACAATTGCTAATGTGCCTCTATTCCATTAATGTAATACATATTTTAACATTTACCCAAAATAATTCTAGGTGTTCAATCCAAAGGGCGTACAAGAGGATTATCGATACACCCGAGGTCCAAAATCATGTCTCAGACTTCAATAGATCAGCGTACTTGAAAGATATATCTAACATAACCTTCATGATAATGCAACCCTATCATCAATAAGGCCCCAGCTAATTATAGTAAAACTCTTTTCGACAAACTAAAGCGGCCTTTTCACTGTCATTTCATGTGCCACATTTTTCAAAATAAAGAAGTTTACATAAACATATACCACCTCATAGGTCAAGGGCTAACTATACATCTCAATCTCCAAGCATCAAAACGTATACACATCATTTACTCTTTCCAAGTATTTCATTTCCACCCAAAGTGCAGAATCGTAGAATCAAGGCTACTAAAAACAACACCCACAATTTATTATTATTATTTTTGCAGATCGAGTACACTAAAACATGAAACTAACCTTTACCAACAACACCCTACTAGTAGAGCTAAATTTAGAGTTTACAGGCCTATGTTTTGTATTTAAGATCTTCGTTTTTCATCTTGCTGGTAGCGTAAAAATATTCATGACCTATGAATATTGACCAGTCACTGTTCAAACGGAATTCCTACAGCACCAAAATTCTATCATCACCTAATTTCTAGGAACAAAACTTCTCTCTCTTTTTTTTACTGAACTTTTTTAATTCAAAACTTTAAGGTAAGCTAATACCTTAATTGACCACTACTCAAGCCTATGAGAAAAGTTACCTTAACCATTTCTATAATCACTTACGCATTATACCAAAGACTGAAACTGTAACAACTATGCTTTCGTTGCGCACTCCGATGTCGAACCCAAACTAGTTTAAACTATTTTTGAATATGTCACAGAAGGTATAACTTAAAGGATCCCAAAAATCTTATTTTACACACACATATCACACACCCATTAGCAATCACAATCTCCACTCATAGCTATAGTTAGTGGAGCTGCTCAGAGAGAGCAAAAGATTGTAATCTTATCATTCAATCGTCTTTTTTGGCTTATACTTAAAATCCTTGAATCCCAAGATAAGTAACCTATCTACCATTGCTTCCATCTAATACTAAAACATCAAATAGGTCTTTAAAACCTAATGCAAGTTTTCAAAGTCCAGTATCAATAACAGATCATCTTAGGCTTATGAGTCTACAGAATCTCATAGCTATGCCCTGATACCAACTGTAATACTCCAGAATTTCCAGAGAATTAACCGATCAATCGATAAAATCCTCAATTATCTAATCAATTCAATACCACTAAGGATAACCCAATAACATCCATATCAGAGCTTTACAATAACTCAGCTATCTCAACAAACCGTTCTTATTCAAAATAAATGTAAAGTACTTAATTTATTGAGTTACACACTAGTTCGCTCGAAGGGGCTTAAATAACAAAAAATGAAAATGCTAATTTAGTCCATAATCAAGCTCATTCGTTCCAGACTCTTACTGACGATTATTTCCTGCATAAGGGAATAGAAAAAGGGAGTGAGCTTTAGACAGCTCAGTAAGGTCAATCAAATTCAGTAGAGAATACAAACGATTTGGAGAATTCATTTCAATGGCAACATGGGAAGAGATTAATCTCAATCCCTCAAATCAAATAGACAAAAACAATTTTAATTTCACTAAAAACAATGTAGATGATATTGAACATGAGTAAGTTTGTAAAGTCACACAGGCAGTGCGGAGTAACACTTAGCAAAGCCACATAGGTATTGCTGAGTAATTACTTAGCAAAGTCACAAAGGCGATGCTCACTAACACTGTGGTTACATATGCATTTGAACACTAGCCAGACCTTTAAGGTACTAGCATCTCCTGACAATAATAGACAATCCTTATATCACCCCCGGTACAGACCATCCTTATATCTCCTCAAGGCACTAACTCATATCAATATGTAAAATGCAATAATCGATAATGCAATGATTAAATCGATGCACAATGAGAAATGAATACAGAGCATCAAATAAGATTTTCAATAAACGTGTCATGCTGAAACAAAGGTTATTAATAGCAATCAAAGCAATTTTATCACAATTATAACTGAGTCAATGAAAACATCAACAACAATTTAGAAAGAATATTTACGATGTCAAATAGATGAAATAGGGTTTCGAAAGAAATCCCTATCCAAGTGCTGAAGCTAAAAACGTTCTCAAGCAAATCCTCGGAGTTAACCTAGGTTGGCAAAGTCATTTATCAAAACACTATCTATCCTACTATATTATAAACATAATATAACTATTCACAGCCTACCCATTTCTCTACTCGAAAGTGATGAAATTTGGAGCAATGTGAAAGTATAAGGGTTACAGTTTTAATCTTTGGGGTAATGTGTAAGTGCTTATAGAAATAGTTAAGGCAAATTTTCTTATAGGCTCGAGTAGTGGTTGATTAAGGTATTAGCTTACCTTGAGGTTTTGGATTAAAGAAGTTTAGTGAAAATGTTGTTCTAGAAATTAGTGGATGATAGAAGTTTGGTGTTGTAGGAATTCCGTTTGGGCAGTGGCTAGTCAATATTTTTAGGTCATTAAAATTTTGGGCCAACAGGATGGGAAACAAAGATATTAAGTATCATCATAGGCCCCCGTAAAGTCTAAATTTAGCTCTTATAATAGGGTGCTATTGACATAATTACTTTCGTGCTTAAGTGTATTTTGGAGGAACAAAAAAAAACCAAAAAAAAAAATGTAATGGGTGTTGTACTTAGGCAGTCTTGATTCCACAATGCATGATCGGTGGAAATCAAAGACTAGGTTTGCATTTTGTGAGTTTAAGTATCGATTAAAGAGTTATATTTTTATTTTTATTATTTTTAATTGTGAAAAACTTGGAAAGGGAATTGACTCTCGAACTTCATAGCCATTGGACCTGAGGTTCTACAAATGTTAAAGCATAAGTGATGATCCCAATTAAGATTTAGGATTTATTGTGATAAATTTACTCCGGCTATTAGCTAGCGACGACTTAATGGTATACATAAATGGAGAAAGGTAAATTGTAAAAATAGCGTTTATAATGTAGCAGGATTTGTGATTTAAGACTACTGATATTTGAGGCAATATTTATCGGTGAATATATTAAAGTGTGTTAAATGCATATCAGTCAGTCTTGACATTGAGGTCTTTAACGCATATATACTTTGTAAGCCCCTTTTTTGGATTGTTTTGCGAACCATTTAAATGGGTCGGGTCTTATAAACATTTGAGATGTGTCATTGGATATCTGAGAATGCACATGATTAAAAACAGCTAGTTAAGGTACACTAAATTTCGAGGACAAAATTTTCATAAGTGGGGGAGAATGTATTATCCCGAACGTTGGTACTTTCTAGCCGATTATTTTATTTCTTTAGCGACGGTTTTTATAAGCAACATGTAGAGTCGATTAGTGTGACAGAATTCTATCGACAATCTTTAGCGACAATTTTAAGAAACAATAAGTTATGATTGAGGTCTTTAGTGACGATTAGCGTGACCGAATTTTTTATCGGCAACTTGTAGCGATGATATTTATTTTTTTCTAATACTTAGCATAGACGTGTATTTTTAGCAACGAATTGTTTTTCTTAGCATTGATATACTTTACCGACACTTTTAATGCGAGACAATATAGCAACTAATGAAGGGTTAAAAGAGCAACTAATATATATTTTTTACTTTAATTAGAGTGATCAAGAAAAAAAGAAAATTTATTTATTCAACCTTGTAATTTTGGTAAGAGAGGAAGCAAGCAAAGAAATAAAGGGGAGGAATGAGCATATTTTTGTCAACTTTAGCGATCATTTCTACGCAAATCTAGAAACAATGCGCATAAGTAATATTTTATCAACAAAAGTCAGTGATGATTTTTGTAGTTAGCATTAATATTTTTTTATTAGCAACAATTAGTGTAGCGGGCTTAGTTTTAAATATAAATTTAAATTGGGGACTATTTAATAAATAGGAGATTACATCAAATCTGATTTTTTTTTTTTATAATGTCTACTCTTTATTTTTGGAAAGCATAATTAGAGGGGGAGCAAGGAGAGGAATCAACAAGAAATTGGTGCAAAGGGGATTTATTTCCCAATTTCCATTACAGGTCATGAAAAGAGAGAGGCACAGAAAGAGGATTTATCTCTCTCTCTTTCGGTTACTCAAGAGGAACAAAGGTAGAGAAATCAAAAGAAAGAGAGAAAGAGAAACACAAGGAGTATTCTCGAGAGCGAAGGATGAATTATACAGAGAAGGAAAACCACACGGGAAGAGTAAGAGAGAAAAGGATGGCAGTCATAAAACTCCAGCGACAAGTCCAAAATCTTCGGTGAGATTTCCACCTTTCTTTTCTGAATGAATCTACTGTGTAGGGAGATTTATGTGTGTGACTATGAGTGAAGTGGGAGATAGGAAGCACATGTAGGCGTTAATCAAGAGAACATGGCGGCTGAAGGCAAAAAAACCGCCGTGCCTTAGGTGATATTAAGAAAGAATCTAGTCCCAGTTCATGGATGGCAAACAAATTAATCATTTGTCAAAAGGAGTTTTTTTGTGTACGATTACTTGCTAATGCACAAGCAGCAGTAGCAGAAAACAAGAAGAAATCCCAAACTTTTACTTCAACTCTCACTGCTAGGAGCAAGGCTACTTGTGGAATTACTGGAAAACCAAAGGTACAGATTATGGATATTGATGCTCAAGATGACAAGAATTAAGTTGGCAGTTATTGAGTATGTTGAGGATATTTAAAAATTTTATAAGCCTGTTGAGCATGAGAACTGGGCTCATGACTATATTGATTCGTAGCCTGAGATCAATGGCAGCATGAGGTCCATCCTAGTTGATTGGTTGACTGAGGTTCATAAAAAATTTGAACTCATGCCTGTGTCTCTTTACCTCACAGTCAACATTTTGGATCTCTATCATTTCGGCGAAGTAATTTTTTTTTTTTAAGTTTCCATTCTTTTTCACCTCTTACATTACTGAAGTTTAAGGTGTTTAGAGTATGCCACGAATTTGTATATGTAGAGGTAAGGGACTAGGACTGAAAATTAGCCATGGGTGTGCAGGTACTCTGTGTGTGTGGGTGGGTGGGTGTATTTATGTGAGATGTGAGGTGTAGTGTAAACTGTGAGTTGAATGTGAGTGGTGCGTGTATGAGTGCAATGCATGTGTAGTGTATATATGTGTTTGTGGATGGAGTGAAATGGTAGGTGTTCCCAACCTATCTTGGTCGGACGCAAAGGCCCACTAGGGGTCCTATTTCGTGCGAACACGTCGACACATTCAACAGTTAACTTTTCAGCGCATCGAATCGGTCAAAGTGCGCACGCCCAACTCACATGCATTTTTCCCTCTGCACACCTCGTGTGCGACTTAGGCGCCAATTATTTCACGTCAATGTGACTCATGGTAGCACGTTCGTCACGCCGCGACCACCCGAAATCCTTTTCACCAAAAACCATCGGCTGACAGCACAAACGGAGCAGCGGGGTCAAGGGTCTTGGCCTACCCTATGGGGTCGGCCTCGGCCTCCCCTTTGCCGATAAGGTCGGCCTCCCATGGGAGTTGGCCTTGGCCTTCCCCCACAAGTTTTCCACTCTCCGCGCGATGTCCTTTTTCACACGTTCGTCACTATGTACATCTCGTGTGTGACTTTGGCACCTTGTTCATTATGTGGGTGTGATTCACGGCAACAAGCTAATCGTACCTCGACTACCCAACTCTTCGTTGTCCACCAAAACACCAATCATCGGTGTGCCCCAAGACCACCAAAAAGGGGAAGTGGCCTTGGCTTCCCCTTTGAGGGATGGCCTTGGCCTTGGCCACCCCTTAGGGTCAGCCTCGACCTCCCCAAGGGGGTTGGTCTTGGCCTTCTCCCAAAGTTCAACCTTCGGCCTCCCCTTCCATGCGCACTTGTCTTCACGGGGTCTTGCGTCTTGCGTTTTATCATCAGTTAGTTTTCCTTTTTAGTGAAGTCCTCAGGCCTAAGAGGCAAAAAGGATCCCACACTGTTCATTGGTTTTGTCGTCTTGCGTCTTGCGTTTTACCATGGGGCACAGCCCCTAAAGGATATCGAGATCCAATGATTCATCTTTCTAAAGATGATTTCGAATAACCTACTCAGGCGACATTCTAAGACTTAGCTCTCGAGAGCTAGGGTTCTAGCGCCCTACTTGGGCAAAGTTCTAAGGCTTAAGCTCCAGCTTAGGTCAGAGCACATGGAAGAGAGTAATATTGTTACCCCTACAAAGTGGATGAGAATCACTTACAAATCTGACACATGTCTCGAGACACCAGGTATAAACTTCCTCAGCCAAACATTTTAGCTAAGGAAGTGGGGGGCTTATGATATAACTCAAATATAACTCTTAATAATTGGAGAATATCCGGCAATCCCAGTCAAACTGGGAGATCAATGATTATCTTATTAGGATTGTGACATGATCCTCGAAGATCCTAATGCGATCCTAACACATCTGGCCCACGGCCCAGTCCTACTAGGAGTCTTCTCCTACAGCTATATAAAGGGATCTACCCCTTCAGGTATGGGACGAATGACACAATTCATGCTTTTTCAGAGTTACTATTCTATAGCTGTCCTCTGACTTAAGCATCGGAGAGTTCTCCACCTGGAACCCCACCCGGCGGTCACTCGTTTTCTGTCTTACAGGTCATCGGCCTAGGTTCGGGTTCCACAATGTATGTAGAGCATGTTTTTAGCAGCAACATACACCAAAACTAAAAATAAAGTTCTCATTATATATAGTATAAATATATAGTATAGATATAGATGCTAGAATTTACATTTTACAGGCTTAGAAGGTAATCCATTTGTTACTTCATGAATTATGCCCCCTACTTTCGAAATTCGTACCCAGCCACACTAGACTAGACCTCGGCCCTAAAGCCCAATAACCTTCGGCTCACCCCAAAACCCTAAAATCCACACTATAAATATCCTACCAAACCATCTAGGGTTTTCCTACTCATTTGCAGTCACAGCCTCTGGTCGCTCAACACAAGCACGCACGCGCCCCCACAGAAAGAGAGATCTCCTTGAAAAAATGGCGGAATCCCTTGTTCTCCGCGGAACAATGAGGGCGCATACTGACTGGGTGACCGCAATCGCCACTCCGATCGACAATTCGGACATGATCGTGACCTCCTCCCGTGACAAATCTATCATCATGTGGCATCTGACCAAGGAAGACAAGACCTATGGCGTGCCCCGCCGCCGCCTGACTGGCCACTCCCACTTCGTGCAGGACGTGGTGCTCTCCTCTGACGGCCAGTTCGCTCTCTCGGGCTCCTGGGACGGCGAGCTTCGCCTCTGGGACCTGGCCACCGGCATCACCGCCCGCCGTTTCGTCGGCCACACCAAGGACGTCCTCTCCGTCGCCTTTTCTATCGATAACCGTCAGATCGTCTCTGCCTCCCGCGACCGCTCCATCAAGCTCTGGAACACACTCGGCGAGTGTAAGTATACAATCCAGGACGGCGACGGCCACAACGATTGGGTCTCGTGCGTTCGCTTCAGCCCTAACACCATCCAACCAACCATCGTCTCTTCCTCTTGGGACAAAACCGTCAAGATCTGGAACTTGTCCAACTGCAAGATGCGTTCGACACTCGCTGGCCACGTGGGGTATGTCAACACCGTTGCAGTTTCTCCTGATGGTTCCTTGTGTGCTAGTGGGGGCAAAGATGGGGTGATACTGCTGTGGGATTTGGCTGAGGGGAAGAGACTCTACTCGCTTGATGCGGGTTCGATTATTCATGCTCTCTGCTTCAGTCCAAATAGGTATTGGCTGTGTGCGGCCACCGAGGCGAGTATTAAGATATGGGATCTGGAGAGTAAGAGTATAGTGGTGGATCTGAGGGTTGATCTTAAGCAGGAGTCTGAAATGGCTGTTGAGGGTGTTGCTACCCAGACCAATGCTGGCAAGAACAAGGTCCATACTTTCTATTCTCTTACTACGTTCAATCTAATCGTCTTTGACATTTATCTTCTATCTTTATGTCCTTTGGTTTTTGTGTAGATGTGGGTGTCACTGTTGGTATCTTTTTATATATTGCTTAAGAAAATGTGTGATTGAATGGAGGTACATTTTTTAAAATGACGGTGGAATTGGATTTTGGGATGGTCTGATATGTTTTCTATGTGGGGTAGTTGTCTGTAATTTTGTGTATATGTTCAACGATCTATGATGCAGTGCTGGCAATATAGGAAATGAAAAGCAAATTGACAACATTTTCAATCGTAGCTTTCATAGCGATATTATCTTGTTACTTGAAACAACTTCATGTTTTTTGGCATGATCAATTGTATCAAATGAGATTGCCTAGTGTAGAATTAATTTAAATATAGAACAGGTTTTTTTTTTGTTGTCCCCATTACTTTTCCAATGTCTGTAGTCATTACTTGTTTACTCGTTCATGATTACTTAATTTTCCTTGTTCATGAGTTCTTTATTCTTCTTGGTCATGATTTACTTGACATATGTCTGTTATTTGAATATACACGTAACTTCGTCTTGGTGTTGCTTGTATCTGCGTTTGCTATTCCGTTGTAAATAAATACTTGTAATTGAAGCATGGTTTTTCCCAGAATATTCTTTCCGTTAGCATTTATCATGATATAACTTCGACTATTTTGATCACATCTTGCGCAAACATTCAGCATGTTCTTCTTATTTCAAGTGTTTTTTCTTATTTTTTTCTGTATTCCACACTTGAATAACACATTGGTTCAACCTTATCAAAACTGTTTGACGGCATGTATTGCTACCTTATAAGAATTGCTCGTTTTTGTGAGTTCCCCAACCCAAAATAAAGTCCTCCTGAAGAAATGACTTAATTTGTCCTCACCCAGTCACAAACGTGATGCATTTTTAGTCAATGCAAGTTTCTTATAAGTAGAGACGATGGCATCCCTCTATCAACAAAGATACGCAATGTTGAGTAGACGTTTGAACAACCTGCAAACCCTGCCTTGATTGTGATCGACCATCTCTGTCAATATATGTAGTTGCCTGGTGCACTGTCGTCCAATTGGTCCATCTGTATGTTTTAACATTGACATATTTGTCTTGCGGCCTTCGCTGCCAAATACAAAAATGGCTAGGAAGCATGGACACCTCTTTATGGTTCAAGTTACCGTGTTCATGACCTACCGGCCCCAGGACCGTCCTTTTTGTTTGTTGTGTAATTTTAAATAACCATACACCTGCTGCATAAGTGACCGCTACGTATGAGGCCAGAATGGAGTATTAGGGAACAGCTTGGGTCTTTCAAATAAACCAAGGTTAGGGCAATGGACGTGATCGGCAGAGGGGCTGGAACTTTTTCTTTGCGTCTCCTTTTTGTTTGTACTTTGTGAGACTCTTGCGTCAACTTATTAGCATCTCTAGTAACCTGACTTCTGATATTGACTTGTTTTAAGTTTGGGGGCGTTTTTTTATGAGGGGGAATATGGTTGAAACTTGGATAAACCTTCATATACATACAAAATTCTCAGGCTTCCTGTGGTGTCCAAATTTTGTTGTTTTTGGAAATTGTGTTGTCTGGTGTCCCACTTAGGCAACGGAAAATAAGAATGGAGATTTGAAAATGGAGAGATTGAGTTGGTGCATCTGATGCTATCTGCATGTACCTACGTTTTGTTAATTGGATGTATAGTTGCCTTCGTGCCAACATCTTTCGCCCCTCATTTTATACTAGAAATTACAGCAGTAACACAATCTTAGTGATAAGATGAGATGTGGACAGTCGGCAGGTTGTTGAAAACTTTTTGCTGGTATTGAGTTAGTTACCTTGATGCTGTTTGCCCATTGCGTGCTTTTGCAAGGACCAGCTAAATTTCACTCTACATTGAAATGCTTTTAAGCTGACATTTCATAAAAGAAAAAAAATTAGCTATTACTCGGGTTGATAGAATCTTCCTCCTACCTTCCAATTAATGGCCTACCTTCCAATTAATGGAAGTTAATCTTTCTAGTGGCTTTTATTTAGTGACGCTAAAAAAGTACTTTTAAGAAATGTCGATGAAAGTGTTAACAGAAAAGTCACTAGAGACATTTAGTGACTATTAATTGTCACTATATATGGGGTTGGAGGAAGATCCCTACAACCGGGCAGCAGCCAAAATTTGTTCTTCTTAAAAATCATTTTGCGCTATCTCAGTCATGTTATTTTCTCTAAGTTACCTTTTAAAATTTTTTTGCTACAATGAATCCCAGAAGTGTTTGACTATACCCCCCCCCCCCCCCCCTACCTATGTTCTAATATTTTCTGCTGGATTATGCAGGTTATATACTGCACTAGCCTGAGCTGGAGTGCTGATGGAAGTACCTTGTTCAGTGGGTATACAGACGGTGTAGTCAGAGTTTGGGGTATTGGGCGCTACTAAAAAGCGATTCCAAAGGAAGAACTCCAACGCCCTTGATCATAGCATGGAGTTATTTAGGCTAAGAACTGCCAAACTTAGTAGTCATCTAAATTAATTAAGGTTTTGTGAAGGATTTTGGGATCTATCTTTCTATGTTGGAGGGCTTTTTGCAAATTTCAATTTTGGATATTCATCAATCGTTAACTTGGGTTTTATGACTACAAAGTTATTTTTGCTTCCGTCTCTGGCGGTGCTTAATCTGCCCTTTTTTATATATATATAAATAAAAGAGAATAGCATTGAGAAGTAAAATGTTACAAAATTTGCTCAGCGGCGTATAAAGGTCATAACATTTTCGTGACTTATGCGTGTACAAGATTATGAAGGTAAAAATTGAATAAATTATTTCTAAGTCTATAAACATTATAATTAAATTGAAGTAGAGTGTATTACACTTAGCTTAATGTTAAATGATATGTCAAGATCTAAAGGATACATTTCAACACTTAATAAACTAAAAAAAACTTAAGTATAAGATTCTCTCTCTCCCCTTTCCATCACGAATATCTCTTCTAAACTTCCATTAATAAAATCTTTTTTCTTCTCTCTAAGAAAGCTTTTCTATAGTATTATTTCATTTCTCTCTTTGCCTCTAAATAGAAAGTGAGTATGATTCTCTATCCATCATTTTTCTTTTCATTTGTTATCTCTAATTTTCAGTTTAATTAGTTGTAGTAGTCTAGTCTTCTATTAATTGAATTACTTAGTGGCATATCTTCACACTTTATTCTGAATTTGTAGCATAATAAGTTGAAAAGGAAGAAATTAAAGGAATTGTTGCAAATTGTTCTCAAATGCATATTTATAGTTCGGATTGGATGGATTGACTTTTTCAGGTAGGAAATCTATACCTCTATTTGATTGTGCACATATTCATGTTTGTTATACTACTTGAAAATTAATATATGTTTATGTAATATTATTTGTTAGCGTACATAATATATATATATATATATATATATATATATATATACACACACACACACGCTAAGTAAGATTAGTAGACAATTATGTATGTCATGCTTAACTATGAATATAGAGTTCTTATTTAATAACATTGTTGTATTTATATGTTGACCTAATATGTTTAACGACCAAATTAGTATTATATGTTTGGATACTAGTTATGTAGATATTTTGTATGAAGTTAACTGTATAACTATGACTCACATGTTGAATTGCTTGGTTGTTAGTTATTTGGGTGCTTATAGAGAGTGCATTTGAAATATGTTTATTTGCACCTGATATTCTTATTTGCATACGTGGAATTATATGTAAGTTAGATCGCATGCTATGTGAACTATTTGCATTGGATATATATATGTTTTGTTACAAAACATGCTTATTTGGGATTATGTGATTTAATATGATCATTATGCATCCATATGCATTCATGTAAGTGAGTGCTCGAAAGTAGCGCCAGGGGATGAAGGCCGGCAGATGGGGTTATATAGTAACGGAATATATGTTGGGTTTACTCAGCAGGTCGACCTCCCAAGGGTATACGTTGCATGTGTCGTGTACTGATAGCCCTCTTGGGTTTATTATGTTGGTGTTTTTTTTGCGAGATTTAGGCTTTAATCAGTTATGGACTGGTTTGATCGTCTCAGACTTTAAATTATTAGTCTAATACTTCACAAAGGGAAGGATGGTAGGTGAGCGAGTATGTGATATGTAGTCATTGATGGTTGGGAAAACGATGGCTACTCATGATATATCTCACATCAGCATTATCAGAATAATTTATAACATGATGTGTCTCGCTCACGATATAATTTTATGCCACGCATAAGTACAAGCTAAACTTAAGACTCCTCACGGTACTTTTATTATGATTATGATATCAGTTGCTTAGATCAAACATACATGCTTAACTGGTACGGGACATTTGAGGATGAATGGTTGATCAACGGATTAATTTTTAACATGTTCACTCCTATTATGTTCGGGATATGCTCCACTTTTAAATAAGTTAACCACATATTCTTTTTGTGTATGATATAATAAGGCATGTGCTATACACTTATTATCTGCACTCGTTCGTGACGTGATTATATGCTTTGTGTAAATAGATGTATATAAATCCTACTGAGTTGGTGAAACTTACTCTTTTTCCTTGTCCACACTTTTTGGTGTGGGCATTTGACGGGTTCTTTCTGATGGAGCGTGATTTGGACAATAGTGGCACTAATCAAGTATGTTTGATTTGTATAAGTTTGTCTAGAGAGAAGTTATTGGATGTACTGTTTAAATACAAAATTCAACTGATTAAGAAGTGTACTTGAATTAGACATTTGGATTTATCACTTCTGCATATGTTTGAAGAGTAATAGTGATGCTCTGCTTACTTTTGAGGTTGACTTGCTAATAATGTGCTTAGGCGGTGAGGCCCATTTCGAGGCGTAACAGTTTAATGGTATTAGAGTTATAAGGTAGCATAGACAGGATATGATCCTTGGATTTGAGTGCAAAAAGCGTGATATTGTACGGCTTAGTGGATTTGAGAAGCCTTTGTATTGTTCGTAAGGTGTGAGTACTGGTTTAAATTAGAGATTTGATTTATGAGTAAGAACGATATTATCGAAGTGATTGTTGTTAAGTTTGAAGGTTTGGTTTGATAATACGAAAAGAAGTACGGACTCCTACCTTGTCATCTTGTTCATTTATTTGTATGTTGAATATTGCGACTTAATCATATGCTAACTTGCTCTGAGACGTCGGAGAAGTCGTATTGAGTCATCTTATTCCTATTCTTGAATATTTATCTAGTTCTTTTAATTCTATTGGAACTTGGTGGGATAGTGTCTAACCCACTAGTTATGGAAAAACTACAAATCCTATTAAGGACCTATAACCCTTACTAATCATTATTTATGTCGAGCCATTGGGTTGACCTTGTTTCATCATACTTACTTACACTATTGTTTCAGTACTCATCACCTTTCTTAGAATGTCGTATAGTCGCATCGCGAATCTCGATAGCCAGTAGGTATGATCTCTTCTCTTTATAGATTTTGGCATTTTGTTGGTTTAGGTGCCATTATTGTTATTGTCATTTGTTCCCTACATACTTGATTGTGATAATTGTTTTGTTGTGATTAATGTTAGATATTTTATTGTATGATTATCATTGTCTTTTTCTAATTGGTGTTTGCTTAATAGTCTCATTCAAAGTAAGATCAGAAAACGTCATAAATAACATTCCCTAAAAAAAAAAATCAAAAACAAATAAAAAAAATTAACATAATGCCGAAGCCTTAAAAAAGGCCGGCACAGCCTTGCAGTCGAATCCTAAATAGGGCCGGCGCAAGAAGGCATCAACGGGACACCGCCGATGAAGAGAGGGGAATGGGGTAGGGGGAAGGGAGGGGAAAAGAGAAGGGGACGGACACCGGTCACCATCGGCGAAGGGAAAAATGGGGAAGAAGCCGCAAAACAGAGATTTGTCAGCGACGGGACCTCGGCAAATCTGCAAATCTGAAGCTTAGGCCAGGAAAAATATGAAGCCCGCGAAACGCCGGTGACGGGACCTCGGCAAATCTGCAAGTCCGAAGAGAACAGGTGCCTCACCGGACGGGAAAACCAACACAGATCTTCATCTCTGCGAATCAAAACCCAAAGCTGCTGGGAAGACGGCCAAAACACGACAAACAATGGGACGATGCCGTCGAAAAGCTTCAGCCAGCCAAGGAGAATCACGAACAGAGATTCGGCCACCTAGAGCACCGACACCACCACCACTGTGTAGAAAAATTAGAACCCAACCACCAAAATGGCAAGGAGCTATGATCATGGCCAAACCACGACACCTCCATCCAGATTCAAGCCACCAACCGCTATAAGTGAGGTTGCTGGCCGCTGGACTCTGGCTACGGCGCCAGAAACAGCTTCAACTTCACACACACACACACACACACTCACTCACTCCCTCTCTCTCTCTCTCTCAAATCTACTTAGTTGGCCACTAAGGTTGAATATTTGCGCGCGCGCACACTCTTCTCTCTCCGCCGATTGGGATTTTAGGTATCCTTACCGTTTGTTTTGAACCAATTCTTTTAAGATTTGGATTTCAAATTTGGAATTAGATTTGAAATTCAATTCACTTTTTTTTTTGTTTAGAACCAAAGAGAATTCAAATCACGGAATTTTTATTTTGTGTTGGGAGAACAGAAGAAATGGAAAGGTAATAAATTTTTAGACAATTATATCCTTGACTTATGATGAAAAATAAATTATGGTAAGTGGTTTCAAGTGTGCTAGTGCCACCACATGGTGGTGGTGGTGGTGGCAGCAGCACTGCACAGGGTAGTAAGATCGACAGTGAAACTGGTGGGGTGGTCAAGTGATGGTAGTGGTGGTATTGAGGTGTAATAAGGTGTAACTAGTGGTCGTCAACTTACGTCAATAGTGATGCCAGTGGCAGTAGTGGTGGCGGTGGTGACAATAGTGGTGGCAGCGGCAGTAGTGATAGTGTTGGTGGCTGCGGTGATGGTGGTGGTGGTGGTGTCGGCAGTAGTAGCGACAGTAGTGGTGGCGGCGGCGGTAGCAATAGTGGTGGCAGTGGTGATGGTGGTGGTGGCAGTAGTGGTGGCGACAGTGATGGTGGTGGCATTATTGGTGGCTATGTTGGCTATGGCGGCGACAGTGGTGGTGGTGGCAGTGGTGGTGGCGATGATGGTGATGGTGGCAGTAGTGTTGGCGACAATGGTAGTTGTGACAGTACTGACAGTGGCGGTGGCAGTGGTGGTAGTGATGGTGGCGACGGTGGTAGTTGTTGCAGTACTGGCGGTGGTGGCAGTAGTGGTAGGGGATGCAGTGGCGGTGGTGGTGGCAATAATGGTGACGGTGGCAGTGGTGGTGATTATAGTGGTGACGGTGGCAGTGGTGGTGGTTGTAGTGGTGGCTGAGGTAGTGGAGGTGGCGGTAGTGTTAGTGGTGGTTGTGGAGGCAGCGACAGTGGTAATGGTGGTGGCGTGGTGGTGGCAGCGGTGGTACTGGTGGTGGCAATGACGGTGGTGGTGGCGACAATAGTGGTGGTGGTTATGGTGGCAGTAGTGGTGACAGTAGTGGTGGCGGTAATGTTAGCGGTGGTTGTGGCTACAACGGCAGTGGCAATGGTGGCGGCGTGGTGACGACAGTGGTGGTGGTGATGGTGGCAGTAGTGGTGCCGGTGGTGGTAGTGGTGGCGGTAGTGGTGCCGATGGTGGTAATAATAATGGTGTGGATGTAGCGGCAATGAAGATGGTGGTGGTAGGTTTATTGTTGGAGAGATCCAGAAGAAAAGTAAGATAGGTAAATCATTAATTTTCATTCAAGTAAATTGAAATCCCATGAAATCTGGCCATTTTTCATCGGATTTCACATTATAGAAACAAATCCAGTCAAATCCCATGAAATCCAATTCCAATTCCTTTTTTTAATGTTCCAAACAACAAAATTTGAAAATTCGAAATGATATTCCATCAATTTCATGGTTCCAAACACACTCTTAAGAGCTAACTGAAGGCATAAGCCAAAGACAGCTATGGACAGGGCCAGGGGTATGGTATGATCCGACAGGCGAAAGGGAAGACAAATGTAGGTGAAGGGGAAGTTTCAGGCAAAGAATATGGTATAATCCGACATCGCTCATCGTCCTACCGTTCGTAGACAAATGGAGCTATGAAGCTGACAATAAGAATGGAAAGAACATACCGAGTAAGATGATGGATTCCTATCGACATTGGTCGGATAAGCTTACATGTGCCCTCTGGGGCTATAAGACATTGGTAAGAACATCAACGAGGGCTACTCCCTACCGTCCTCCCAGTGGAATTGGGAGTAGATTCTCTTAGGGAACTATTGGAGAACCAAGTAGCCGAGGAAGATTGGGTACGACATTGTCTTGAAGAACTAGCCTGGCAGATGAGAAGAGGTTGAAAGCCTTATACCACATTCAGGGTTACCAAAGGCAGATTGTCTGAGCTTTTAATAAGCAAGTTAAAGGACGTGGCTCGAAAGAAGGAGATCTAGTATGAAAGAGAATGTTGGACAAGTTTGGAAGCTGTGAGGAAAGTTTAAACACAACTGGTCAGGTCCCTATATGATCAAGGAAATCATGACCTGGGTGCAGCCTTATTAGTCGACTTGCATGGGATATTGCCACAATTAGTTAATCTAGACCAATTAAAGAAATACTATACATGAGGGAAGATTATAATGAACTATGAATGACCTAATCCTCCTTAAAAATACTATTCAGCACAAACAAGCTAATGTAACACATCAGATGAAGGTATGTAGGCAGCCCGTAAAGTTACCTCAGGAGCAGTCAAATTTAATAAAATTATTTTGTTCCATTGGCTATGATATCGACTAACATTTTTGAGAAAAATAAAAAGAGCTTGCTAGGATGAAAACCCTGCAAAGGTAGCCTAGGCAAAATGAAAAAAAAAATGCTAAGTCAAAATACTAGAAAAAATAAATAAAGCCCACTTGGACAAAAACCCTGCATAGGGAGGCCTAGAGAAAATTTAGGGCAAAAGAAAAAAACTTCTAAGTCCTATCAGCATCCTAAAAGTAATCTACCATCACGTTTCTTTCTTCTTCCGCGAGGAAGGACGATCACCTTCATCTAGAACAAATGTTCAACTGAACTTCTGCTTATCCCACTTATAAGTCACCTTTCGAGATATCAAAATCTCGCCTTCTATAACTTCTGCTTTAACCACTGGGCCTTAGTCCACTCTCTCAATTTTTGTGCCCTTCACACGCTTTCGATCAAAACGACCCGCGACATAAGCACCTATGCTCTTTTCATGTTCTGGAGCAGCTTTGATAGCCAGTGTCTTCTTTTGGTGTTTTTTTAACCGACAAGGAACTGCTTTTTCGAGGTTCATCAACGTGCAGAGACCGTAGTTGTCACGCCCCAAGAAGCGACAACACATATGCTAACACGCTAACCTTCTTCCGAAGGTAATCAGAATGCTCTAGTTTGCATTTGAAATGAGAAAAAAAATCACCTATAAAGTCCTTAAGACATATATTACAATCATCCATCTTTAATAATTCAAATTTATGGACACATAAACACACGACACTTTCTCACTAACTCAAGACATATAATACACAATTACACAGCACACCTCACTCCCTATTTACAGGTGAACAAGGACTTACTATCATTGATTCTCGGGCAGGAAAGGGTACTCAAAGTTTTTCCTCACCAATGCTCTCGCCTACCACTTCTTTATTCTCTCTAGTATCTAAAAAGTAGAGATGGAAAGGAGTTAACCATAGCTAAGTAGAGCAAACACATGACCAACATAAACACTATCTTAATCATAACGAGCGTGCATAAGCCAAACAATACATGATTATCTTCAACTCATGCATGGCATATGATAGAATGCAGCGAACGAGCAATAATTAACTCAAGCATAATACATATCATAATGACTCTAAGGAGCCCGAAACATAATTCGAGTGCTCGTTCACCTACTATCCTTTCTTGGTAAGACCCTAAATTGATCACTCAAAAGTTGAGCCGATCAAATTCAGTTTATGAGTGATAAATTTAGACCTTACACAAGACTTCACACATATTGATAGCATACATGGCACAACGTAATGCCCCTGGGAGGTTAACCTGCTGAGCAAGCTCAAGATATATCTTGTTTCCATATAACCCGATTTGTTGGCCTTGTACCCCCAGCCACTACTTCTAAAGATTCACATGATATAATGCATAGAGAATGTTAAATACATCAAATGTCATATAAAATATTAATATGCATTTCTTAACACACAACAATTTCAGTGAAAGCTGAGTAGTTCCAAATCTAACAACTTAAGGTAACATACAGTTCAAATTTGAGAGTGATATAAAAGAAAGTGTTGAAGCACACATCTTAACCTTTCCAAAAAGCTATAGACACTCAAATCTGATAAGTATTGAATTAGATATGCTTGTTTAAGTATCAACATAGAAACTGCCCATATATCTCTAATCCAATTTTATCACTCCATAAGCATAAAACACACCATATATACACACAAACCATGATTAAGACCATGCTCAACGTTGCACATATGCAAAATCCAACCTTTGACAAGATTAGGGTACAACTTGTTCTACATAAATAGGTCACAATAACCACTCACATAATGCATAAGATATTTCAATTAAGAAAGATATCACGCTACAACAACAAGCATGAAATAAAGTTTACTGCTAGGTTAAACTAAGGTCCTCACACCTACCCCTCCTTAAAAGAATCTAATCCCAAAATTCATATCTCACTAAAGGAAAAAAGATGGGGATACTTCTCTCTCTGATTTCAGCCTCTCTCTCCCATGTAGCGTCTTTAATTCCACAGTGTTCCCATAACACCTTAACAAGTGGTCTACTTTTGTTCCCTAGCGCTTGTTCTTTTCAGTCCAAAATCTGAATTGATTGCTCGGGATAAGATAAGTCATTCTGAATCGGAATCGGTTCATGATGCAATACATGTGAAGGATCAGGCTCATACTTCCTCAACATAGATATGGAAAACAACATGTATACTAGCCAGCAATTGTGGCAATGCAACTTGATATGCTATTGCTTAAGTCCGTTCCAAATTCTCAAAGGGACCAATGTAGCGTGGTGCCAGTTTTCCTTTCTTTCCAAACCTGGTAACCCCTTTAGAAGGTGAAACACGTCGAAATACATGATTTCCTATAGCAAATTCCAAATCTCTTCTTCTTTTATCCGCATAACTTTTCTTTCTATTCTTAGCTCACGAATCATCTTGATTGTTTCTGTGGTTTCTTTCACCAATTTGGGTCCAAGTAACTGTGTTTCACTAACTTTATTCGAACAAATTGGAGATCTGCACTTCCTGTCATAAAGAGCTTCAAATGGTACCATTTCAATGCTAGAGTGATAGATGTTATTATAAGAAAACTCTACATGTGATAGTGATCATCCCAGTTACCTTTCAATTCCATAGCACATGCTCGTAGCATATCCTCTAAGATCTAAATTGTTCTTCCACTTTGACCATCTGTTTATGGATGGAAAGATGTGCTAAAAGCAAGTTTAGTTTTCACTGCATCTTGAAAAGCCTTCCAAAACCTCAAGTAAAATGAGGATCTCAATCTGAATTAATGCTTACCGGTACTCCACGGAATCTAACAATCTCTTTTATATACATACATGCAAACTTCTCTTCAAGGTGTAAGTCACATTTATAGCAAGAAAGTGAGCAGATTTAGTAAGTCTATAAAAAATTATCCAAATAGCATCATGTCTATTTCGAGTTCAAGTAAACCTGATACAAAGTCCACCATGATTAGTATCAAGGATGTGTGCAATGTAACCCTCACAACCCTTACGAAGCATACGACGAGCCGAAATAGCTGAGATAATAGACAACCCGCTAGGCTTTGAACCCCGAAACTCAAACTCAGATGAATCAGATAAACAGAAACGGACTCGCTTATCAAAGCAATCAACTAAGGCATGATAGGATGCCAACCAATCCATACCCAAAATCACGTCAAAATCATGGATATCTAAAAGAACTAGATCCCCAGGAAGGTCCCTATCACAAATGTGGATCTTACAATTCCTCAATACTGACTTAACTACCACAGAATCCCCAACAGGAGTACCCACAGACAACTCACAGTCAAGAGACTGGGGTTTAACCTCAAGGCGACGTGCAAACGAAAAAGAAACAAAAGAGTGTGTGGCACCAGAGTCAAACAATACATGCGCATCAATTGAGTTAATCTGAATCGTACCTGCCACCACATCCTTCGAACCCAATGCATCCTTAGCTGTCATGTTGAACACCCTACCGGTAGTCCTAGGTTTCTGCCCTCCAGTTGACTGACTCGTACTCTGCCTTGGGCCTGAGGCTGTACTCCCTGCAACAGAACCCTGCGGCCCAGATTGCCCTGATGTTGGAATAGGACAATCTCTGATATGGTGACCCTTCTGGCCACACCTAAAGCATGCTCCTGTATCCCATTGGCAACTCTGGCCGCCATGTCATTTATTGCACCTCTGACAAATAGGGTCGGAACCTGAAGATGGGGGCCTCTAAGCAAAGTTCTGAATAGAGCCCCTACTGAAATTGCTCTGACCCTGACTCTGTCTCTGACCTTGGCCCCTCCGACCAAAAGAAATCGAGGAAGAAGTCTGTCTGCGCTTTCCATCACCCTGTGCCGTGTGTGGTTGGGATATTTCTGGACGGTCTCTCTTGCCTGCCTTGGCGTCCTTCTTCTCTCTATATTCCCTAGCCTCAGCTTCGATAGTCTTCGCAATGTCAAAGCACTGAACATACGTGTCTATTGGAACCGGAACAATGCGCTGCCTAATGCTAGGCTTGAGACCCCAAGTAAACATCTGCACTCTATCCTTCTCGTTTACAACCAACTGCTTACCATAACGAGACAGCTGTGTAAACTTGACCTCATACTCAGCAACACTCTCGTTTTCCCCCTGCCTCAAGTTAAGAAAATCACGATACATTTTTTCTTTTACACTCCTAGGAAAATAGCGGTCGAAGAACAAGTCCTTAAACTGATCCCATGTCATCGCTTCACGTTGTTCCACCGTTTTACTATCCTCAATAGTTTTCCACCAGTGGTCTGCTTCCCCGTCTAGCTTATACACTGTGAGTTCTATCTTTTCCTCATCAGTGCAACCCATAGGCCTAAATACTTTCTCAAGTCGAGAAATCCATTTCTCTGCCACAATCGGATGGTCTGTCCCTCCAAAAGGTTCTACGTTCTTCTTGTCAAACTGCTCTAATAAGCTACGAGTCTGAGTCTGCCCGTGGTTAGGATTCGGATTCGGATTCGGGTTCGGCTGATTCTGTTGATTTAGCTGAGCTTGTTGGTTCGCCAGTAACTGAGTCAGCTGAGCTTGCTGATTTGCCAGGATAGTCAGAAGATCTTGTGGATTCTCATTCCCTGTGACGTTTTGACGCTCCGCATTTCGATTGTTGGCTCGCCTATTATTACGACCGCTTGCCATTACTACAAAAGAAAAACTAGAATCAGATACTGACTAGGACAATAAATTAAATCTACCCATCCTACCCATCTCACAACTTATCTGATCCTAAGCATATAAGTCAACAGGAGTTTAAACCTATAGCTCCGATACCAACTGTAACGCCCCGAATTTTCAGAGCGTTAATATCAAATAAACAAAGTCAGAAAATCTCAAATTTCCAAAGGTCTCCCAAACAGGTTATTCAGAGCATCTAATTAGAAAATCTCCAATTTACACAATTAAATGTTAAACAGGCCTAAAACAGTAATTTAATCCCGAATTTACTCCTACAAGGAGTTCCGAATGAAACATCGAAATCCAAATATTTCCTCTTATTATAATTTCTAAAAAAAAATAATCAAGGTAGCTCTGAGATTAAACCGCTAGCTCTCAGTCAAATTGCTAGGAACGTAATCCAATCCCCTCTACTGATCACCTGAAAGTAAAATAATAAGGGGGGGGGGGGGGGGTGAGCCAAATGCCCAGTAAGGTCGCTCAACGGACCAATCAAAATGGGATACAAAGATATCTGAAAAAAAAAAGATCGGACGTACATAATTTTAACAGAACGTATACGAACCAGAATTGCAAAATACAAAATATGTTTCGCAGAAAGACAAATTTTCAAAATGTATTCTTATACAGAAACTGACACTAGAGAGCCATTCAGAATAAGGTCACACATGCCATCACTGGCACGTGGAACCAGGTTCAGAAAATAAGATCGCGATCGCTAACTCATCCCACTGAGCTAGCCCACGTTCCAATCTACGTGGGTAAGTCAGAAACAGATTGTCACATATACAGTGACATTGCTCAACACAATAACCATTTTATGATATTCAATAATAAGTAGGTTAGACACCAACAAATTTCCCCGGAAAGAAAAGTTTACTAATGTCTGCACCTGTTTAATGGCTAGGGGCTCACGTCAAAAGGTGACACTCATGAGTCAAATAATTAATTATGGTGAACTACGATAGAAGGAATAAGCCCAAGACTCATGAAGAGCCATGATATTAGCTAAAGAGGCGGCATAAGATTATGTGACTGCCCAAGTATAATAAGAGTTATCTTGGTCAGATGTCAACAAATGTTTCAGACATAATGCAAAAGTCTGAAGAATTGAAGCCATGAAAGTAGTTTACACATTTCAAAAAAAAATTGACAATAGAATGATTCCAAAGAATTGACAATAGAATGATGGCATAAGTCTAGTCAGTAGCTACAAAGTTTCTGGGTTCAAAGAAACAATAGACTAAACTAAGGTCACATAGGACAAAGTAGTTTTAGAAACAACACAAGAGAACAACTGAAATTCTCATTACTAATGAAGACAAGCTGACAATAAATGACCATGTTGGTCCTGAACTCCTTTGTGCCTAACACATAGGAACGAGTGCTCAGAATAGGTCTGCGAATATAATAAGAATTCATGATTAAGCACAATGAACCTTAACAGGAAAAGTTACTGGAAAAAGATGGAAAAAGGCGGGTTCCGTGTACACGCGGCTCCTTGGTCGATTGGACATGTACAGTGGGGCAATGCTATAAGCAGAAGTAGCCTAGCATCAAAGGCGATTTCAGTTTTGTAGAGGGTGCGACTCGATTGCGAATAATAAATAACATTATAACGCAAATTCAAAAGAATAACCCTCACAAACACATAATTGATTGGTCCAACGCCGAATTAGATTTCAAAAGAATAATAAACCCTTACCTTTGATCACAATTAAACCCAAAATCTTGAACCCTTCAAATAAAATGTATCCAAACCCTCAAAGTGATGATCAAAATCTCCAAGGTTTCTTTCTAGGGATTTTTTGGAGGCTCTGAAGTTTCTTCTACCCCTAACCTAAAGAAATACAAATACTTATATTCCTAACATAATTATAATTCTAAAATACCCATCATGTCCCCATATTATCTAATTTATTATTATTTTTCTTTTTTTTAAGCATTTAAATATGAGGGGTCTAACAATTAGGGTGTGGAACTCATCAAGAGCTCCCTCTTTTGTCAAAAAGAGAACATCCAACCATTAATGGTTACTAATATGAAATTATCATAGCAAATTCTTTTTTTTTCTTTCTTCTTCAAGCTCTCAAACCTCCTCTCTAGATTTTCTACAAGTAGCCACCTCCCCTCTCTCTTCCCTTCTTGTTTCTACTTCAAAAGGTAGAAGACACGAGTCACTAATGTTTAGAAAAATCTGTCGAGTTCTCTCCCTAGAGAAACAAGTGTTTCAATAGTATTAGACCCCTTCCAAGTCTTACCAATAAGAACATGACAACCCAAATCAATTTCAGACTTAATTAGCTTATTTAGTACTAGTTAACCTAGATTAATAACTTAGTAATCACAATTAGCTTAATCAAGATTAGGGCCAACTAATCCATGTTAGTCACAAACTAATCACGATTAACCTTGACTAATCCATATTAGGACAATCACGATTAAGGCTCAACTAATCATGCTTAGGGATGACTAATCATGCTTAGTGCGACACCCTCAACCCTGGTGACGTCACTGGGCTGAGTTATCGATCATAATCACATTCAAAACCCTGTGCTGAATACAGAGTAACTACATCCTCATACTCATACATCATTAATAGAAGCTCCAAAAATGCGTCCTTACAAAAAAAATTTCTTACAAATATACATCATTCTGCAGCGGAAGACTTTCAAGTCTCTAAACAACATGAATAGTTACAACCTAATGTACCACTGTAGTCGTGTGACTCTTATCAACCTATTTCATAGCTTGTCTTATCTCACATAACTTATCCCCTTGCTCAAATTTTCTAGCTTGTTTCTCTTCCCTTCTCTAGAGGGTTCTCCTTGATCAACCTTACAGCCTGCACATTACAACATAAAGAATGAGCGCAAATCGCCCAGTAAAGACAACACGAGGAGTATCGTGTACAAATGATTCAAAAGACTCAGAGGAATAATAATCATCTCAGCGATAGCAATGAATCAAGAGTAGTCAATAAATTTCAGCATCAATATGATTGTCAAACGATATGTTCTTTCGTTAGACTGAGCGGCTTTAAGGCCCAACAGAACAGCATTACTGCCACCTCCTCATGGACTGGACTGACTGACCATACAAGTGAAAATCCAAGGTCGTAAAGATAAACATCATTGAAATAAAAATCATTAAAATCATCAACATCAAAAGAAAATCAAATGCAATGCACATGGACACGACGGACAGGACTCGAACAGACTCGACCAGACACGACAGACTCTGCTCGAGCGACATTCATCCTCTTTGGCCAGTGATCATAATTCATAGGCCATCCTCCTCATATTGATGTCCCATTTTACGGGATGTTCATCTTAGTCTCAAGTAAATGGAAGAGACACTGTCAACAAGCAGGGAACTCATTTAGAGTGCTTTTCCCTAACCACGTTACAGCCAAGCAGCAAGACTTCATCAACGGGGCGGACTAAGGGAAAATATATTCCACCTTAGGTCCTCAACAACACAGCTCAACAAGGAATACCGGATCAGAAGATCGACTGGTGTTCAGACCTAACAACAAGAGTTCAACGCAACATCATCAAAATGGTGGACTTGGGAGAAGATTACCGCAAGCCCTCAACAACGTTCTTACATAAGAGAAATGTCGGTTATCAATAAGTGCCGACATTTCACAACAACAACACAACGATCTCTACAGCATCATCATCAACGATAGGGCGGACTCGAGAGAAGTTGCCACAAGTCCTCAATGGTGTTCTCAAAGAGAAGAGATATCGGCTATCAATAATTGCTTGCATCTCACAACAACCACACAACAACCCCTACACAATATCATCTTTAACTTCAGGTATGCTAATCGAATCATAGCATACTAGGACACGCATCATCATCATTAAATTCTACCAATAGGGAGGACTAAGGGAATTATTCTACCCTAAGTCCTTAACAGCACAATTCAAATATATGTATACTGATCACAATGACTACCGGTGTCAATCCATAATAGCAAAAGTCCAACATAAACGTCATCAACATAGTATGCTAATCAAAACAATGAATTAGCATAATAGAACCGCATTGTCCTTACCCAATTGGCTTATAGCCGAAGCAACTCGCAATCTCTGATCGCAACGAGCTGCATCACCTAGTCAAATCATATCCTGCTCGTTAGTCATCATTCAACATATACGCACTCCTTATTCTACCCCTTCCCACTTAATCGTTCATAGCATCTTACGATAGCTAGTTAATTCGATCTGATAATCGGATCCTTAATCTAGCCTTATCGACTTATTATCAATAACAACCCTCATTTTAGACATACTACCACTATTCCTCGCTTCCCACCCCTCCGAACGCTAAATTATGCACGTTCTAAAAAATTTAGCGCCAACATGGCAAATTACCAAAATACCCCCTGATGGCCGCTACATCACCAACACCTCAAAACCACTTCAAAATTACTTTTTAGATGTACTGCATCATTTATAGATCAAATATTCTCAGAAATTTTAAAGGAAAAATTACCAAAACACCCCCTAGCGGCCATCGCCCTAACAAACATCTCAAAACTACTTTAAAATAACTTTTCGGATGTCTTACACCCCTTCCCAAACCAACAGTCTTTCAAAGCATTTTATAGAAAAAATTTACCAAAATACCCCCCTCTAGGCAGCAAATTACCAAAATGCCCCCGGGGGTTCACTATCACCCCAATACCCCAAATCTGCTTCAAAATAACCTTTCAAGAATTTTACAACTCTTTAGACTAAAAAGTCCCTTGAAAAATTTTATTGAAAAATTACCAAAATACCCCTTTCCGGGCGACAATTTACCAAAATGCCCCCTGAGGGTTCCCGACACCATAAAAATCTCAAAATCACTTCAAAATGCTATTTTACGCATTGTGAAATCATTTTTGAGCTAAAAAGCATTTTAGAAAATTTTTGCCCAAAAATCCCGAACCGATGTCTGGACCGAGCGCTTAAAAGCCTGTTCGGCCAAAAATAGCTAACGACTTCAGAATGACCCGAAATCTTGGAAAATGAAACTTCTCAGTATCCCAGAGTCTTCATCAAATTTTTGAGCAAAACTGCGTTCGTTTGATATTTTAAATTTCACCATAAAGTTTCAAACTTCCCGCATCTGTTCACCCCCTTCCCGATATTAGAAAAATCTATAATTTTTCCACGATACATGTCTCCTAAAAATAACTAGGGTCTTTTTTTTTCACTTTAGCTAAATCTGACCCTAACTATTTTTTAAAAATCGGAAATGAAACTGCTTCATTATTTTTCATCTTTAGCGACAAAAACATCTAGTGTTCAAATTGCTACACACACTAACACACCTTGGCCACACACACATGTCTTCTTCCTCATTCAATCAGCTGCATATCTGGGTATATTTCTCTTCTAATCACACATGAACTTCTCACAAACTCATCTTAGATCACTTAAACACATTATAATACACCCAATTCATGCCCTAAACTCATTGTTATGCATCAATTTCGTACAATTAAACCATTGAATCCAAACCCATGAACCCAATTGAAGAACACACACTAAAACACACCGAAACACATACCCATGCACACTGAACTCCCACCAATTTCGAAACCCTAATTAGTTTCCTTTCTTTCTTTATTTTAAGTTCTCATAAACATGATTCTAACAAGAATCCATTCAAATTTCCCCATCCCCGATTATACATACACAACCGAAATATATACACACATATATCACATGTTCTTCAACTAAAATTTCATCAAATTCTTCCATAACTTCGCGTTTTAGGGTTCAAAATCATACCGAAATGAATCGAGGTTCTTCCTTTCTCCCTTTCCTCTCTTTTTTCTTCTTTTTTCCTCTTTTTCTTCCCTTTTTCTTCCTCTTTTTGCAGTGTTCTTCACGGGGTTACTGTTCACGCCCAGCTTTTGTTCATGAATTTCTCATATTTGCACTTTTAACCCCACACATTTTTTTTATATTTTCTTTCCACCAGATATTCTCCCAAAGTATTTTAATATTCCACACTTTGACTCAGCTTATTGCAACCAAGAGGTGGCCATCATGCATGTCTGATTTTTTCATATTATGACACATTTTGCCGACTTTCAAAATTCGCACTTTCGCCCCTCAAGTTTCTAAAATTGCATTTTGACCCATCGACTTTGGAAAATTACAATTTGATCGCAAAATTACCCTAACGATCCATGTAGCCCCCTAACACCTCATTATCATCAAAAGGATGCCACTTAATAAAGATGTGCATCCCGTTCATCATATTTTCTGAAATTATATTTTTGCCCCTTAACTTTTCAAAATTATATTTTGACCCCCAAGGCCAAACTAACCTCCTATTTAGCTCCCTAACACTTAATCATTACCAACATATTGTTACTTAATAAAAATAGCACCCCTTAATTAATGAAACTCACGGTTAGATTAATTTTTGATATTTTCGGGGTATCACACTTAGGATCAACTAATCAGGATTAAAATAAGCTAATCCACCAACTTGAGGTGCTTTAATGCCAACACAAGCATACAACTTGTTCTATATAAATAGGTCACGAAAACCACTCATATTGTAACATCCGCGAAATTTGAAGGTCCATCTCCCCGAACTCTCAGAACGTTAACCTACCACATCACATCAAACCTGTCAAATCATATTTACTAACATATACTTCAAAGCATCTAATTCGACATTAACTCAAGTTCTTCAAAAAAAAAAAAAATACAAGATACAAACTGCTTAAACTTAAACTATTGAGACCCAGGTTTTTTACAAACTCGAGTTATTATAGAATGAGTTGACAGTACAAGTCTAATACCCCATACCTAGGGTTAGCCGATTATTATTACTTTAGTTACAATTTCTATGAGTGATGTTCTTTTGAGTTTGTTCATACCCTATTCTGGTCGCACCCCAGGACCCGCTAAGGGACCCACTTTGCACGACACATCACCCAGTCAGCGGTCAACTTTTCAACGCTCGAGGGCCGGTCAAAGCAACGCATGCTCAAGTCACGTGAACCATTCGTGAAGCGACTTCGGCGTGCCTTCCACCCTTGGGGGTCGGCCACCCTTGGGGGTCGGCCACCCAAAAGGGGTCGGCCACCCTTGGGGCTCGGCCACCCTAGGGGGTCGGCCACCCCAATGGGTCGGCCTCCCTTAGGGGTCGGCCACCTGCCTTGAATACCGACGCCGTCACCTTTGACCGTGCTCCGTTGTCACGACGACCGTCGCTCTCGAACCATGCTCCTTCGTCGCGATGACCGTCGCTCGTAGTCTCGATGACCGTCACTTGTGGCCGCTCTGTCGCCATGACAACCGTCGCTCACGGTCGCGCGCCATCCACGCAACGACCCTTGTCGCTCGGAGATCACTCTGCGACCCTCGTCGCCCGCACTCAACCGCGCACCATGCGCTGCAATCATGTTATATGCTCACGGGATAGGCTACTCCTCCAGGACACTATCTCCGCCGGGGTGCCTGCGTGACTGGCCTACGTGCTCTGGCACTGGGGGCTCGCGTCGGCACCCCTAAGGACTATGACCCCCGGGTCACTCCGAGATGGGAGCAGGTCTTCGGAAGGGCATCTTGCCTAGTCCACCTGGCAGCTGGGCGTCGGGTCTTCCCCACCGCTGCCAGGCCTGTGGGATTCAGTAAGGGCTTGGACTGGAGGCTGGGGCAACGGGCTACTCTGACCATGCTACCGCGGCATGATCAGTCTCCTCAGACAGGCAGAGAGATGTTGCAAGGGCAGGGCAGCACGAACTTAGGAACCGGCAGTCCAACGGAGGGTCAGTGCGTTGGCCCCCTGGCGACGTGTCGTTCCCAGGGGGTGACACATGTCAACTTATGACACATGCACATTTTTGCCTATAAATAGTGGACTTTGGAGCTTTTTCAAGGATCTTTGGCTCATTTGGACTTTTCACTTTCTCTCTCTAAAAAGACATTCTCTCTGGAATTCTAGTGAGAGAAATATACTTGAACTCCCGTCTACGGACCCTTGACGCCATACCCTTGTCACGACTGTAGACTGTCGGTCCTGTTCATCGTCGCCCTGCCTGCGCAGTGCTGCCAGCCCTCACGACCTGTCTGGGGAGCCTTGCCCTCGGCCCTTACGCCGTCCTTGCTGTCTCCCGCGTTGCCTACCTGGAAGCCGACTCAGACCGCATCCTTTGTGGCACCTCCACGTAGCATCGAACCATTTTCCGCATCATCATTTTGGCGACTCCGCTGGGGAGGTGAGCATCGTATTGCGGTTTGCACACCTTCCGGACTTAGGCATTATGCCTGTGCAACGGAGAGCTACTAGGGCAACCAGCCAAGGACCCAACCCCGCCATGCAAGAACACCACCTCGGTGATCAGGAAGAGACTAGCGCCACGCGGCTCCGAGACCAGCTGCCAACCACTACCCCCGACGTGCAAGTGCTCGTAAATGCAGCCATCCAGCAACTCACTCCAACCATCACCACTCTGCAAGATTCACAGACCACTCTACTAGCCGCCATTATGGAGATGCAAAAATCCATACAAGCCCTGTCCTCACAGCAGGCCGCTCCATCAATCCAGCCTTCAGGACCGGGGCCAGCTTTTGACGTCGCCCCGGCCCCAGTGTCGCGACTACCGCCGCCTTGGATATCTAGACCCTTGGCGGTAGGGCTCGCAACACCCTCGCTGCCGGTAGCCGACATATCTCCTTCTGCAGTGCCGCCCCGCAAGCTACACACGGATCTCGGGCCAGTCTTGCAGCAGATTCTCCCCGCTGTCACACCATCTCATCCGACGCCGGCAAGAAGCTCCTCCGAAACGCATGACTCCATCGAGATGGAACCTAATCCCTATCCAATTGAGCAACACCAAACCCCCGGCCAAGTGATAGGCATGTCTCGCCAACCCACACTCGCCCCTGCACAGCTGCCCCTGCCAGCACCTGCACTATACCAACCCTCCCATGTCCCCGTTCATCAAGCCGTGCCATCTGGGGGCTCGCTCGACGCACCAGGCGGTCATCACCCCTTGACCGGCAATGAGGCACCATCCTCCAACTATGTCACTCGGTCAGATTTGGAAGCCCTTGTCCGTCGCCTGTCGAGGAATTCCGAGCCGGACTCCTCAACCCGTCTAACCGGACACGCCCCGTACGCCAATGATATCGCCATCGCACCCTACCCCCTCAAGTACAAGCAACCAAACTTTGTGCTCTTCAACGGACGTGAGGGAAACGCCCGTGAACATCTAACAAGGTTCGCAGGCTCCTTGGAGCAGTATGGTACAGGAAGCAGCTTAAAGTTGAGAGAATTCCACAAGTCCCTTACAGGCTTGGCTTACACTTGGTATCACCAGATCCCCGCAGGGACCGTCCACACCTGGAACGACATGGTCCAGCTGTTCTTAGACAAGTTTCATTACGAGACCGAGCGCGTGACTATCGTTGATATTGCTGGCATTCGCCAGAACCAGGGAGAAGACTTGAATAAATATGTGCATCGTTTTCATCTCAAGTGCCTTGAGTGCACAGATTTCAGCAAAGACGAAACGTTGGTTCCCATATGCATCAAAAATATGATTGACGTCTACCGAGTGCATATCGAGAACCTACAGTTAAGGTCATGGGGACACCTCAAGGAGACAGCCCGACGAACTTACGAGACAGTTGGTCCTGTCAAGTCATGGAAGCCTCGACCGCAAAGTACGCTGTTGGCCTCAGCAGATACACCTATCACTCAACGTAGCAACGACAACAACAACTATGCAGGCTTCAAGCGTCAGCTTCCAGATGTGAACCAAGGCTCCGACAAGCGAAGGCAACAAAGACCTGCACCTGACTATCCCTGTGATCTGAATACAGTGAAGGAACTCTTGGCCGAATGGGTGGCGCATGACAAAAATTTCCAACTGCCACCAATGCGGACCAATATCACAGACGAAGAAAAGGCCAGGCCCACCTACTGTCCTTTCCATCGAGCCCTTGGCCATCCGCTCAAAGATTGCAATGCACTGCGAACCATCTTTGCAAGGAAGGTAGCGTCGGGCGACCTGCAGCTACGGAAGAACAACGATGTGCGCAAAGATCCCTACCCACCGCATCGCAACAATAGGGAGCACCAGGCCCTTATGGCTGTCACTGACCATGTCGAGCCTGTAATCCACGAAGCCCCGGCAGAGCCCACACTGACCCTCGTGCCTCCTCCAGCTAAGCAGTCGATGCCTTCCCTTCGACAGATGACGAAGATCAAAAGTTTTTTTGATGAAATGGGGTTTTCACCCGCCGCCCGGACTTACCTTTCCAATTGCCTGCTCGAGGTCACCACCGGCCTCGGTCCCGAATGCTTCGCCGTCCAGGCTGAATTACGTCACATCCCCTCCACGGCCTTAGTCTTCTCGGATGAAGACTCGCCGCCGGTCGAGCATCACAATCGGCCGCTGTTTTTAGAGTGTACTGTTAATGGCACGGGCTTCCGTCGTGCCTTGGTTGATTGCGGCGCCTCGATCAACATCATACCTCTCATCACCCTGCAACAGGCCGGCATTCCCCCAAGGAAAATCATCCGTGACCCCGTCAAGATTACCGGCTTTGGACAGGGTCCTCAGTCGACCCTCGGCCATATCACTGTCGACCTCATGGTCGGAACTGTCCGTCGCGACACTACTTTTCACGTAATAGACAGCGAGTCTGCCTTTCACCTCCTGCTCGGGCGACCATGGATCCATGTCAACAAGGCCGTTCCCTCAACATACCACCAATGTGTGAAGCTGGTAGCCGGTTCTACGGGACATGAGGTAGCAATGACAATCCCTGCAACCAAAGCCCCCTTTGAATGCGCCGAGTCTTATTTCGCCGAGGCCTCCTTCTTCACTAATTTCGCCGAGGATGGGGAGAATGCTACTCATGTACATTCTACCAGGCTGCCGACCTGGGATGAGCTGTGCGGGGACAAGCTTCCCAAGGACAAAACCGAGAGAAGTAACAAGAATAATGGGTCAACCCCACCGCTTCCGCCTGCTGCCACGACCAATTCCCCCCTTCTTCCCCCAAGTCCAAGAAGCAAAAGGCTGAGCCGGCCTTTCGACGTATCGTCAAGGACGGCAAATCATCTATCAATTATGACGGTATGCAGGGGCTCCAGGCGGTCCCTCATCAGACCCCCTCGACCCCGACCCCCTTGGAGAGACTGAATGGTGCCGCACGGCCGAGCATTGCCAGCCAGATCCTGACCTCACCCCCGGCGCGGCACCACCTTGCTATGAGGACGGCCCTCGACCACAGGCTGAAGATATTGAAGAAATCAACCTGGCCGACCCGGGCGAAGAACCGCGGCACACCTACATTGGCACAAAACTCGCCCCCGGCCGAAGAGAGGAATTGGTTTCCCTCCTGCACGAGTATCGTGATGTCTTGGCATGGAGCTACAATGAGATGCCCGGACTGGATCCTGCCTTAGTCACACACCATCTCAACATTGCTACCGGATCCATCCCTAGCCGACAGCACCCGCGGACATTCCGCCCCGAGCTCGAATTGAAAATCAAGCAAGAGATTGAACGCCTCCTGCAGGCAGGCTTCATCGAACCTATCACTCACCCTATTTGGCTGGCTAATGTCGTCCCTGTACAAAAGAAGAATGGCCAAGTCCGCGTCTGTATTGACTTTCGGGACTTGAATAAGGCATGCCCCAAGGACGAGTTTCCACTACCCAATATCGACATGCTCACGGAGGCCGCCGCCGGATATGAAACTTTATCTTTCATGGATGGGTTCGCAGGTTATAATCAGATTCGCATGAACCCCGACGACAGCGCCAAGACAGCCTTCCGCACTCCTATGGGTAATTTTTGTTGGAAAGTTATGCCTTTCGGCCTCAAGAATGCGGGTGCTACGTATCAAAGGGCTATGACAGCAATATTCCATGACATGATACACCGTACTGTGGAAGACTATGTCGACGATCTTATTATCAAATCCAGGAAGGAAAGTGATCACCTCACCGACCTTCAAGCGGTCTTTGATCGTTGCCGCCAGTATAACATGCGGATGAATCCATTGAAATGTGCCTTCGGCGTCTCCTCCGGCAAGTTCCTCGGCTTCTTGGTCAGTCGACAGGGCATCGACGTTGACCCCTCGAAAGCAGCCTCCATCCAAGAAATGCCCTCCCCCAAGAACACAAAGCAACTGAAGAGCTTCCTCGGCAAGGTCTCTTACCTCCGACGCTTCATACCCGCACTGGCCGAGCTCATTACGCCATTTCAACACTTGACGCGTAAAAGCGCACCATGGAATTGGGGCGCGCCCCAACGGCAAGCATTTGAACGGATTAAGGCGGTCCTCATGTCACCGCAAACCATGGTCGTACCACAACGGGGCATCCCACTCCTACTCTACCTGACTTCCACACCCAGATCCATCGGGGCTTTGCTTGCCCAAGAAGTCGAAGGTGTCGAGCGTCCTGTTTATTACCTCAGTAGAGTGATCAGAGGGCCCGAAGCCAACTACTCCGAGCTCGAGAAACACTGTCTAGCCTTGGTGTACGCCTCACAGAAGTTCAGACATTACTTTCTGGCGCATCAGATCACACTCGTCACCAAGGCTGACCCACTCCGTTACATGCTTACGCGTCCCGCCCTGTCTGGCCGACTCACACGGTGGTTGCTGCTATTGGCCGAATTCGGTTTATCTATCAAGAATCCTACAGCTCTGCGGAGCCAAGCACTTGCAGACCTCCTGGCCTTCTTCCCACGCCAACAATGTGAACCGATATCGGATCAACTGCCTGGGGAGGAGACAGCCCTGATCACCGACATCGATGGACTGTGGACGCTTGAATTCGACGGCTCTGCCACTAGCAAAGGTCCCAATGGCACGCCCCTCCGGCAAGGGGGTGCCGGCATAGTCCTGCGGGCACCAGACGGTGTTACCACTTCATTATCTTTCAAACTTGCATTCCCGGTGTCTAACAACGAAGCTGAATACGAGGCACTTGTCATTGGCCTCATGATCGCCGTCAGTATGGGGGCTAAGGCGCTGTGTGTGAAAGGAGATTCAAATCTGGTCATGAAGCAGGCGGACGGGGAGTTCGCGGTCAAAGAACCAGCCTTGGCACCTTATCGTGCCTTGGTGCAACACTTGGAAGGAAGACTCGGTCATGTCCAGTATGAACATCACAATAGGTGCCACAACAGACATGCGGACTGCTTGGCCACGATCGCGTCAAAGATAGAGGTCGATGGTGAACAACGGATGCTAACCATCGTCAAGAGAATGGAACCATGCACAGCACTGAACCTAGTCCCGAGGGACGTTACTGCGGACGATTGGAGGCAACCTATTATCGACAAACTTAAAGCGCCATCTCTTGCTCATGCCTCCACCCTTACAGACTTTTCAATGATGGGAGATGTCTTATACAGGCGGTGTCCCGGAGGCACTCTAGCCAGATGTTTGGCACCGGAAGAGGCAAAGCACAAATTACAGCTCGGCCACCAGAAGTGTTGTGGCCTCGACGGTCCCCCTCTGTATCGTCGCCTCCAGCGTATGGGCCTATATTGGCCATCCATGGCCAAGGACGCCTCGGATATACAAAAGGATTGTCCCGAGTGCTTGTATGCACCCGACGGTGCAGAAGCTCTTGTCATTGACATCGAAGGTGACTGGCGCCAGCCTTTCATCCAGTATTTATCCCACGGGATTCTACCACCTGACCGCGGCTCAGCACGATCCATCAAGCGCAAGGCAGTCAAGTATTTTGTGACGGAAGGCGAGTTGTTTCGCAAGGGATTTTCGGGACGCACCCTGCGATGCTTGCAGGGTGCCCAAGTGGTCAAGGTCATTAACGAAGTACACAATGGTGATTGTGGTGAACATCAAGGCTCCCAGAAGCTGTATGCAGAATTACTAAGATTGGGGTATTATTGGCCGACTATGGAATCCGACTCCATCTCGCATGTCCGACGCTGCCAACCCTGCCAGCGGCACGCCGACAGGATACACACGCCAGCATCCGACTTGCACATGATCTCAGCACCGTGGCCATTTCATTCTTGGGCCCTCGACCTCATCGGCCCCATCCACCCGCCGTCCAGACGCCATTCATGGATCATGGTTGCTACTGAACGCTTCACGAAGTGGGTTGAAGCCGTACCTCTGCGGAGAGCCACGGGAGGTGCCGTTTCTAACTTCTTACGCGACGTCATCTGTCGTTTCGGCATCCCTCGGTGTATTATATCTGACAATGGCACCCCATTCATTAACCGAGAGGTTCGAGCTCTCATGGAAGGGTACAACATCAGCCATGCCACATCAACTCCCTATTACCCGCAAGGTAATGGTCAAGCTGAAGCGTCCAACAAGACTTTGCTACGAGTATTATCGCGAATGGTGCATGACGCCGACCGGTCGTGGTCCGAACAACTGAATCTGGCACTCTGGGCCTACAGAACATCCCTGCACACAGCGACAAAGGCCACGCCCTTCTCTCTCGTCTACGGGGACGAGTGTGTGGTACCTGCCGAGATCGCAGAACCATCGGCTCGACTTTCCCTAAGCAGCAGTCTCGGAGATGAAGCAGCCCGGCTGGCGGCACTTGACGGCCTCGACGAACGACGAGCCACGGCCCTGCGCCGCATGAAGAAGTATCATGAGCAGCTCACGAAAGCTTATGGGAAGACCGTCAAGCCACGTTCATTTATCGAGGGTGACCTTGTTCTTCAAGCCGCCAAGCATGTGCGGGCCAACATGTCAGCTCCTAAATTCACGCCAAACTGGGAGGGCCCTTTCACGGTGCACGAAGCCCGCACTAATGGCTCGTACCTCCTGCTCAACCACGACGACGGTCAGGTCTCGGCCCCCATCAACGGCCGCTACCTGAAGAAGTATTATGCTTAGTACGCGCTCTCGTAGCATTTTTGTACATGCGACATTGCTTACAGACTTGTATTTTTTTGTTGATCTGTGTAGCGTTCTACACTACTCATGTAATGGTGTTTTGTACCACGTCCTATCAATACAAAGTCATGCTGTTACCTCAACTTCTGCCCAGCTGGCACTCATTCTCAACCTATGCTTCCTAAGTCACTTTCTACGAGCGGGAATGGGAGAGCATTCACAGGTAACCAAAACAAGCAAGACATTCAAAAAAAAGGGGAAGAGAGAAGAAAGAAGAGCAACCGAACACAACATACAATAAGCCGAGACCATCGAAAATATGTACATATACATCAAACGTTTACTAGCCGTCGTTAAGCGCTACAACTACAGCAAAGTAACATACAAGCTAAGAAAGTCTAGACAACAGCGATGCAACTGGGTGGGAGCTGAATGCCTGAAGTGCCTCCCGCTCTGCTTGTACCTCTGACCATCCAGCATCAAGCTCGGCCTGTCGCCTCAACCGTTCTGACTCTCGCCCGTCCACCTCACCTCGCCGCCTCTGTAGATCGGACAACTGCCTCTGCAAATCGACGAGCTGTCTCTCTATCTCTGCCACCTGCATGTCAATCCCGGCCAACTCTGCGGTAATCTCTGACCGCTCTGCCTCTAATCCTGTACGGCGCCGCTCCAGCAACATCTCCCGCATGACCACGACTGCGCGCCTCTCATCCATCTCATGGCTGCCGCTCCTCGACCTAAAGAAATCTGCTAGCCAGTCCAGCTGCATACCTAGCGATGTGAACGGAGCGAACTCTGAAAGCGACCGAGCAACGAACTCTGCAGTCCAACCCGTCGACGGCACACTGGCGAACGGCAGCAACCACTCCATAAACCCGGCAGACACCCACATCCGTAGTACTGGGTTCTCTACCACCACGCTCTCGAATGTCTGCGGGAACGCTGCCTTCACCAGTTCTAACCGGCGCACAGTCTCCGCTGGTAGCTGGAGGCCCCCCCAAGTTGCCACATCCACCTGACCGCTCGAGGATCCTCTACTCATCTCTCCGGCTGTCGCGCCACTGCCGCCCGCTGCAGAAATCTCCGACATTCCACCCGCCCTCTGCGCACCAATCGTGGCTGAGTGCATCGCCAGAAGAGTAGCTCCAACCTCAACCACGGACTCCGGCAATGTGTCGTGCCGTCGCACCACCACAGCCTGAACCGGTGTCTCTTGCTCACGAATCGAGGCAGCAACAACAGACTCAGGCTCCGCCATATCGCCACCATCACCTCCCACAACCTGCGTCTCCATGCCTGTCCACCAGTCCTCGTCAATGTCAAACATCACCGTATCGCTCCCCTCTCCGCCGTATAGTGCCCCCACCGTTTCCTCAGTAGCAGGCAATGGGCTCACCCTCCTCGGCACACCGGCCGTCAATATCTCAACGGCCTCAGTCTCATCACTGTCAACTAATCTGCCGGCCTCGGCTGCCATAGCCTCCTCGCCTTCGATCTCAGTCTCGGCCTCGCTACCCTCCGCGACCGCCTCTTCCTCGTCCCCCTGGCAAAACCGCTGTCAGTTCACAAATTATGAGCAATATGCAAACCATATTTATACGACAAAAAGAAAGGACAGAAGCAAACCTCAGAGTCTAGCTCCTCTAATACGTCGCGCGGCCTCTTCGCCCCTGATATGTGTGGGGCTGAGGTACCAGCACTAGCCTGACGCGCTGTCTCCATCATCCCCACTCGCAATGCCGACAAAGGCCCCTTGCCGGCCCCCGGCACCCTCGGCACCTCGGCAATAAGCTCCTCTCCACGGTCCTCCCCGGGAGCAGCGTCCCCCAACTCTACGGCATCCTCCTCCGCCTCCCTCTCCGAGCTCGGAACAGAACTCCCGGTCACCAGTGACAGCATCCCGCACTGCCTCGCGACTGTGGCCGATATCAGACTCAGGGCTCGGTCACATGCGAACACATCTACCTGTCGACGTGTGCCTGACGGCTGTGCCAGCCATCCGGCCCAGCTCCCTCGCAGCCGCTCCCACCAATGCGCATAATCCGCGGTCACCGCCCCTGCCACCTCTGTCCCTGGCTGCCTCCACTCTGTCGTCGGTGCCGGCCACTCGCGGGCTCTGTCATATAGTGTATACCCAAAAGCCGTCGCCACACTCCAAGGGCTGTCATAACCGCATGGGGGCTCTAGGTCATACCCGAATGCCAACGACAGACGGTCCGGGCAATACCTCGCCACATAATAGCAGCACTCGGCGGGCTTCCCGCCATCATCTGTCAATACCGGGAGCCAGCCGGGAAAATACGCGACCAATAGCGCCAGCTGTCCTGGCGCTAACTCGCCTCTCCTGCTCAGATCTGTCGTCACCTCCTGCACGTGCAGCCATGGCGGCGTACCATATGACGCATGCATCTCCATATAGGGCCGTCGCTCGCATTCCCCCCGTTTGTCTAGAATCTGTGCCAACGGACACCCCGGCCTCCTGATGCCTGCCCAAGCAAAAGCCCGAGACCCGCTACACCACAACGCCACCTGCCGTGACCTGCCTGGACGGGTCACTGTCCCCATCGTCGGTGACGGATGTGCGAGTGGGTATCCGTCAGGCCGGTACCCTGGAAAGCACTCGTACAGGTACCTCTGCAAGAACATCCAGTCCACGTACGTCGCCACCTGATACCGACCATACGACCGCTTCACGTCATTCACGAACTGATCTAGCCGCGAGTATAACGTGCCCAAGTACACCGGAGCCAAGCCGACCCGCCTTCCCTGCGCCATCCGAATGGCCAAGGGAAACACCCTCGGGGAAATGCCATCCTCAGGTGTCCCCTCAAACACAAACCTGCAAACAACGACCGGCAACATATGTCAGTTTGACGTTTTACAGGGCAAGCAGGACATACGATATATTCACGAATAATCACATGACAGTACAAAATTTACCTCGATAAGAACATAGCCAAAAACGCCACCAACTCGTACCGATCGCTGCCATGATACGGACCCATCACGAACTGGGCAGCATTGCCCAACCTCTGGCCTGTCCTCGCCTGCGGCGTACCATAGAACTGGCGCAGCCACCCACCGTACGTCCCCTTCCGGTGCTTCTTCGTCTCCGCCAAAATGTCTAGTAGCTGCGTCTGCAACAACCGCTCCTCCCCGCTCAGCCGGGTCACCCGTGCATCCACCTCCCCGTGTATCGGCAGCCCTGTCAGCATCAACACATCGAGTAACGTCGGCCCGATCTCCCCGAACTCGGTCACGAACGTATGCGACTGCGTGCTCCATCTTGCCAGCAATCGGGTCATCCCTGGCGTATCCCTATATAACTCCAGCCCCCTCGCCGTGATATTGATCGCCGGTAACAGCCCCAGTGCCTGCAACACCTGCGCCCTCTCCGGTGTCTCCACCATATGCTCACACCAAAAGTCCCACCCTACCGGCATCGCACTATGGCCCTTGAACATCACCGGCGACCAAGGTATGTCCTCTCTCCCAATCAACAATGCCGGTACATACCTCGGCGACATCACAGGCGCCTCCGACCAGCTCGGCGCGCGAAGGTAGGGTGACGACAGCCGAGGCTCCTCTCCCATCGACGGACCACCCCACGGTGTCATGAACGCTCCGTCTGCCACACGAATGGCCAACTCCCTCCACAGCTCACGGTCCGGTACACACGGTACTACTCCCCTCACCCCCAGCAATGTGTTTGTCTTATCTGGCTCCGGATCGTAGGACCTCCTACCGCCATCATCAAAGGTCAATGGCACTGCCGCCTCGACACCCACTGATGGTATGGCCTCATCGACTGGCGGCGCCGGCACAGGTACAGTCATCATACCCCGCGGCGGTCGCGATGTACCCGCCGCGGCCCCTCGCGGCTTCGCCCACATCTTCTGCCGAACTTTTTTCGCTGCTGGCGTCGCTCCGGGCTGTGAGGTTGGGACTTGGGCCTGTCGGACACCCTGCGTGACCGACCCCCCATGACTGGCCGACCCCCGTGGCTGGCCGACCCCCCTCGCGCGGCCGACCCCGCTTGTGCGGCCGACCCCCCTCGCTGGGCCGACCCCCCTCGTGCGGCCGACCCCCCGTGGCTGGCCGACCCCCCGTGGCTGGCCGACCCCCCTCCCCTCGCAGAGCCACCGACTGGCCGACCCCCTGGCCCCGACGACCCCTCGCCCCCTTCCGCCTCTTCTCTCACCATCCCTTTTTCTCTCTTTCTCTCTGACTTTTGTGGGCACAAATGGCGGTGCCTCCGCCCCCTCCCCCTCCTCTCCTTATATAGGGGTGGGCAATTTTCTTTTCTTTTTCCTTTTTTTCTTTTTCTTTTTCTTTTCTTTCTTTCTTTCTTTTCTTTTTCTTTCTTTTTTCCTTTACTTTACGCTCCCGTCCACCGGCGCCTCGCCACAGTTTGTCGACCACGCGCCGTCGCCGCCATGACCGCCGTGCGCGCCCGCGCGCCACCTCTACGACCTTCGTCGCACGCATTCACATGACAGCTCCGCGTGCCGTCTCCTTGAACCACGTCGCTTGTGCCAACTCATCGCGCTCTCTACAACGCGCGCTCAATGCTAATGGTCACTTGATGCTCGTCACCGACCGTGCACAATTGCCATGACGACATCACCAAGTATAGCTCCGCGACAGTCGTCGCCGCGCCCTGGTGCCATGCTTATGATGCGTGCCCCGGCACCAACTTTAGCTCCGCGACGTTCGTCGCCGCGCCCGTGCGCCATTCTCATCATGCGTGCCCCCGGCACCAAGTATATGCTCCGCGACCTTCGTCGCCGCACCCATGCGCCATTCTTATCACATGTGCCCCGGCACAAAGTATTGCTTCGCGACGTTCGTCGCCGCACCACTTTCATGACATGTGCTCCGGCACCAAGTATTGTCCCCGCGACAATCGTCGCCATGTCCATGCACCACGACCATGTTACAAGCCTCCGGGCATAACACCCGTTCACCACACCATGCGCCCCCGCCATGGGCATGGAAGACCTTCAACCCACTCTCTAGAGTGTGCGGCATTCTGGAGGCTCCGCTCGTAGTGCTCCTGCACGAGGACCCCTCCCTGCGGGACGGGCTGTATGGGCGCCGCCGGCTCAATCAAACTGCGGCATGGGCTGAGCGCCATCACGGGCTAGCGCCATCGCCGGCTCAATCAACTACGGGATGGGCTCACAACCTTGAAGCCATCGCCGGCACAATCAACTACGGGATGGGCTCACAACCTTGAAGCCATCGCCGGCACAATCAACTACGGGATGGGCTCACAACCTTGAAGCCATCGCCGGCACAATCAACTACGGGATGGGCTCACAACCTTGAAGCCATCGCCGGCACAATCAACTACGGGATGGGCTCACAACCTTGAAGCCATCGCCGGCACAATCAACTACGGGATGGGCTCACAACCTTGAAGCCATCGCCGGCACAATCAACTGCGGCATGGGCTGAGCGCCAGCACGGGCTCGCCGGCTCAATCAAACTACGGGATGGGCTCACAACCTTGAAGCCATCGCCGACTCAATCAAACCGCGGCATGGGCTGAGCGCCATCACGGACTAGCGCCATCGCCGGCTCAATCAAACTACGGGACGGGCCGTATGCCGTCGCCGGCTCAATCAAACTGCTACACGGGCTTAGCGTCATCGCCGGCTCCATCACCAGGGACCCTGGCCCCCGCAGCGAGAGGGGCTGTAACCACATCGTTTATGCATGCGACGCCCGCTCGGGTTGCCCCTCCGCGCCCGCCACACGCAGGGGGCTTATGTTCATACCCTATTCTGGTCGCACCCCAGGACCCGCTAAGGGACCCACTTTGCACGACACATCACCCAGTCAGCGGTCAACTTTTCAACGCTCGAGGGCCGGTCAAAGCAACGCATGCTCAAGTCACGTGAACCATTCGTGAAGCGACTTCGGCGTGCCTTCCACCCTTGGGGGTCGGCCACCCCAAGGGGTCGGCCACCCTTGGGGGTCGGCCACCCTTGGGGCTCGGCCACCCTGGGGGTCGGCCACCCCAATGGGTCGGCCTCCCTTAGGGGTCGGCCACCCCAATGGGTCGGCCTCCCTTAGGGGTCGGCCACCTGCCTTGAATACCGACGCCGTCACCTTTGACCGTGCTCCGTTGTCACGACGACCGTCGCTCTCGAACCATGCTCCTTCGTCGCGATGACAGTCGCTCGTAGTCTCGATGACCGCCACTTGTGACCGCTCTGTCGCCATGACAACCGTCGCTCACGGTCACGCGCCATCCACGCAACGACCCTTGTCGCTCGGAGATCACTCTGCGACCCTCGTCGCCCGCACTCAACCGCGCACCATGCGCTGCAATCATGTTATATGCTCACGGGATAGGCTACTCCTCCAGAACACTATCTCCGCCGGGGTGCCTGCGTGACTGGCCTACGTGCTCTGGCACTGGGGGCTCGCGTCGGCACCCCTAAGGACTATGACCCCCGGGTCACTCCGAGATGGGAGCAGGTCTTCGGAAGGGCATCTTGCCTAGTCCACCTGGCAGCTGGGCGTCGGGTCTTCCCCACCGCTGCCAGGCCCGTGGGATTCAGTAAGGGCTTGGACTGGAGGCTGGGGCAACGGGCTACTCTGACCATGCTACCGCGGCATGATCAGTCTCCTCAGACAGGCAGAGAGATGTTGCAAGGGCAGGGCAGCACGAACTTAGGAACCGGCAGTCCAACGGAGGGTCAGTGCGTTGGCCCCCCTGGCGACGTGTCGTTCCCAGGGGGTGACACATGTCAACTTATGACACATGCACATTTTTGCCTATAAATAGTGGACTTTGGAGCTTTTTCAAGGATCTTTGGCTCATTTGGACTTTTCACTTTCTCTCTCTAAAAAGACATTCTCTCTGGAATTCTAGTGAGAGAAATATACTTGAACTCCCGTCTACGGACCCTTGACGCCATACCCTTGTCACGACTGTAGAACGTCAGTCCTGTTTGTCGTCGCCCTGCCTGCGCAGTGCTGCCAGTCCTCACCACCTGTCTGGGGAGCCTTGCCCTCAGCCCTTACGCCGTCCTTGCTGTCTCTCGCGTTGCCTACCTGGAAGCCGACTCAGACCGCATCCTTTGTGGCACCTCCACGTAGCATCGAACCATTTTCGGCATCATCAGAGT